>JARGCV010000666.1:335000-725000 GCA_034064705.1 Bothrops alternatus
GGTGACTTTGGGCCAGTCACCAGGAGACAGGGAGTTCTAGTCCCATCTTAGGCTTGAAAGCCAGCTAAGTGACTTTGGGCCAGTCACCAGGAGATTGGGAGTTCTAGTCCCATCTTAGGCTTGAAAGCTGGCTGGGTGACTTTGGGCCAGTCACCAGGAGACTGGGAGTTCTGGTCCCACCTTAGGCTTGAAAGCCAACTAGGTGACTTTGGGCCAGTCACCAGGAGACTGGGAGTTCTAGTCCCATCTTAGGCTTGAAAGCCAACTAGATGACTTTGGGCAGGTCACCAGGAGACTGGGAGTTCTAGTCCCATCTTAGGCATGAAAGCAGCTGGGTGACTTTGGGCCAGTCACCAGGAGGCTGGGAGTTCTAGTTTCACTTTAGGCTTGAAAGCCAACTAGGTGACTTTGGGCCAGTCACCAGGAGACTGGGAGTTCTAATCCCATCTTAGGCTTGAAAGCCAACTAGGTGACTTTGGGCCAGTCACCAGGAGACTGGGAGTTCTAGTCCCATCTTAGGCATGAAAGCAGCTGGGTGACTTTGGGCCAGTCACCAGGAGGCTGGGAGTTCTAGTCTCACTTTAGGCTTGAAAGCCAACTAGGTGACTTTGGGCCAGTCACCAGGAGACAGGGAGTTCTAGTCCCATCTTAGGCATGAAAGCAGCTGGGTGACTTTGGGCCAGTCACCAGGAGACTGGGAGTTCTAGTTTCACTTTAGGCTTGAAAGCCAACTAGGTGACTTTGGGCCAGTCACCAGGAGACAGGGAGTTCTAGTCCCATCTTAGGCTTGAAAGCCAACTAGGTGACTTTGGGCCAGTCACCAGGAGACTGGGAGTTTTAGTCCCATCTTAGGCATGAAAGCAGCTGGGTGACTTTGGGCCAGTCACCAGGAGGCTGGGAGTTCTAGTCTCTAGCTAAACCAGACAGCCAACTATTCCAAGATAATATTTTTTGCTGTTCTCCGCTCATCCCTTTTTTACCCTGTCTTCATATTACTATGATTTCGTTCTTCCCACCTGCCCGTCATGGTCCTTTTTCTCACGCTATTTTGTCAAGAAAGAAATACTAAACAGAGCGCAAATATAACGTAACAGAAAAATTGCTAAACAATAAGACGGATCCCTGGGAAAATTCAGTATAGATTTCCTGTAGTTCTCCAGCATTATTTTCCACCTTTCTCATTTGGGATGCTGCAAAATGGCAATGAAAAGTGAATTTCCCGCTGTTACAACTACTTTGGATGCTTGTGCTTTTGCTCCTGTGGAGCCAGTTTGGATCAATTTTAAGAAAATAGCCTTTATCTACACTTCTGCACAGGGGGGAAAAAAAATCACATTTGTACTTAGAGGCACTCTGTGCCAGCCTCTGTGGCATACAGTTGGCTGGGCATAACAGAGAGGGGAATATAAAAGCTCAGCATCTTTTGCATTGCAAAGATGCAAATGCTTTCATGCTTTTCCTCTGGTTCACAACTAAAGCACATGGTCCCTTTCACATTTGCAAACCTATTTGATGGTTCAGGCCTTGTGTAGAAGGAGTCGCTCGAATTCATGCCATTGCAAACCACCCAGAATCACCCAGGATAGTGAGCCGGATGGCATGTAAATTTAATAAATAAAATAAACCGCAGACAGATCTGCACATACCTGATTCTAGCTCTAATTGAAAAAGGGTCCATCAACAAGCAGCAGGGGACTTTTCATGACAGGACCATTTCATTATCTGCAGGTATGGCAGAGCCCATTCTCTAAGCAAGAGACGTTTGAATGAGTGCTATGCTCCAGCATCCAAGGCCTTTTTTCCACTGGGGGGAAAAAATAAGCTTTTGATTTTCTGCATCTTTCTTACAGACTTGGTCAGATGTTACCTTCATAGTATAAGAACATAAGAACATAAGAAGAGCCACGTTGCTGTCACAGGAGAGTGGTGGACTATTTTTTTTTTTGTTATTTATTACGATGATCATTCTTCCCAGCCTCCTTGGGAGAGGACTTTTCTCCTAGTAAAATTTAAAGGAGATTTAATGAAGGCAGGTTGCACTAATTGGAACAGCTGATTTGGACAGTCACCTGCTTGCCTTCAACTACATTTAGACAAGAAAAACCAAATGTACAGGTATAGTATAGGGGGTACCTTGCTCAATAGTAGTAACTGTGAGAGGGATCTCGGAGTCATGGTAGGCAATCATTTAAATATGAGCCAGACGTGTGCTGCAGCTGCCAAAAAAGCCAACACAGTGTTAGGCTGCATTGACAGAGGGATAGAATCAAGATCATGTGAAGTATTAATACCACTTTACAATGCCTTGGGAAGGCCACACTTGGAATACTGCATCCAGTTTTGGTCACCAAGATGTAAAAAAGATGTTGAGACTCTGGAAAGAGTACAGAGAAGAGCAACAAAGATGATTAGGGGATTGGAGACTAAAACATATAAGAAACAGTTGCTGGAATTGGGTATGTCTAGTTTAATGAAGAGAAGGACGAGGGGGGATATGATAGCAACCTTCCAATATCTCAGGGATTGCCACAAAGAAGAGGGAGTCAAGCTATTCTCCAAAGCTCCTGAAAGCAGGACAAGAAGCAACGGATGGAAACTCATCAAGGAGAGAAGCAACCTAGAACTAAGGAGAAATTTCTTGACAGTTAGAACAATTAACTAGTGGAACAACCTGCCTCCAGAAGCGGTGAATGCTCCAACACTGGAAGTTTTTAAGAAGAAACTGGACAGCCATTTGTCCAAAATGGTATAGGATTACCTGCCTGAGCAGGGGCTGGACTTGATGACCTCCAAGGTCCCTTCCAACTTAAATTATTATTATTATTATTATTATTATTATTATTATTATTATTATTATTATTACCCTGTAACAATAAAGGAGAATATTTGTAGTGCAGGGTTGACATGAGGGGGTCCTTGCTGCTCTCTGAGCTTGCTTGTTTTCTTGCAGACCTTTCATCAGCCAAACCAGGTAACATCATCTGTGCTGCATCACTAGCTTCACTACCTAAGTAGCATCCTCACTGCAACAGCACTGGGTGTTCCCTAGTTTGGATAATGAAACGTCTGCAACAAAACAGCCAAGCTCAGACAGCACCAAGGACCCCTTGCTATCCTGTAAGAAAGGTAAGTGCAGAAGCTCCGTATTTCTTCTCCTTTCACATAAATTTGTGGAGCAATTTATTTTCTGCACAGTTAAAGAGCAAGTGCAGAGGGCAAAAGAGGAAAAAAAAGTCAGAAAAGTTTTTTGTGCAAAACCAATTGGCAACCTGGAAACCACAACCCATTGATCTACTTGCAGTATACAAAACAGGTTCAGGCACGGAGCTGAAACACAGCTAGTCCTTGACTTACAACTGGTCACTAAGCAGCCGATCGACCTAAAAAGGGGATTTATGACCCAGATATGAAGTTCCGACAGTCAGCTTCCCTCCATGGTCATGCGGTCAAACTTTGGACACTGGAGAACATGGCTGAATTTATGGCATCTGCCATGTCTCACAGTCACGTGATTGTGTTTTATGATAGTTTTGCCCCAAGCCAGCATTTGCTGCCAATTTTCGGCCAAACCATGCCCATAGCCAACCATTGGCTTGCTGAATGACCACAGAATTTGCTTTCCATCCCTGGCATTTGCTATGCAGCTGCCCTGTTCCCTTAACAACCAAAACAACAAAGATTGTAAAATCAGGTCAGTCACTGGCCTCTCAGCTGGGGAAAGTACACAACTGTTGCACAATTTCTAATTCCTAGATAAAAGTTATTCACCTTCTTTCTTTTACCTGTTTCAGCTCAACCCAGAGCCATCCACAGGAACCAGTATATATATGTTTTTTACTTTAAATTGCTAACAAAGAATAAAGGGAGAACTGGGATAGGTATTTCGAGTTTCTTAACTCTCATCAGCCAGAACTTACCCTTCTGAGATTCGAACCTGGGCTGTATGCATGTTAGGCAGTTGTATTAACCTCTAGGCCACAGGCTCTTTCTCTCTTTGTCAGCTGTATCAGGGAGGGAAGAGATTTATATCGAGTGTTTCTTTTTAGATTGCACCCTGTAAACCCAAATATGGGAGAAAGAAATCTTCTTTCTTTTACCTGTTTCAGCTCAACCCAGAGCCATCCACAGGAACCAGTATATATATGTTTTTTACTTTAAATTGCTAACAAAGAATAAAGGGAGAACTGGGATAGCTATTTCGAGTTTCTTAACTCTCATCAGCCAGAACTTACCCTTCTGAGATTCGAACCTGGGCTGTATGCATGTTAGGCAGTTGTATTAACCTCTAGGCCACAGGCTCTTTCTCTCTTTGTCAGCTGTATCAGGGAGGGAAGAGATTTATATCGAGTGTTTCTTTTTAGATTGCACCCTGTAAACCCAAATATGGGAGAAAGAAATCTTCTTTCTTTTACCTGTTTCAGCTCAACCCAGAGCCATCCACAGGAACCAGTATATATATGTTTTTTATTTTAAATTGCTAACAAAGAATAAAGGGAGAACTGGGATAGCTTTATTCTTTATTCCCTTTATTCTTTATTCCCTTTATTCTTTATTCCCTTTATATATATATATATATATATAGTTTGCTATTTCACTCAACGGTACAAGATCACTGAACTCTTATGAGTTAACAAGACCTCATGAGGTTTCCAACATTTTCGTACGAGATCTCAGTGGGATATTTTGGAGATCTCAGAAGACATGCTCTGACACTCCAGAACTCGTTTGCTAGTTTAAATGTTTATGTTCCAAAACCTTCCCATATTGCTGATTTCAACCCTCCCAGGGTACATTTAAGAAGCACAGAATAATAGAGATGAACCCCAGCTCAGTGCAATAATCGACTTTAAAATAACAAGCCTCCACTTCTGCTTAAGATGGGGTCCACCAGCTCTTTGAGTAATTTGTTCCATTGTTATAATTTTTCTTATAATTCAGCTGAAATTTGTTTATCTGAAACTTAAATGTATGATGGCATGTCCCGTGTTGTGGAAAAACTTCCATATTCTCTTTGTTACCTACAATGTCCAAAGATTATTTTCCCAGATACAGTACCCAAACTATCATATACCTATTCATCTGATCTCTTATTTCCTAACTAAGTTATTCAGTTTCACCCTGCTTCTTTCAATCTGACTGTTAAGACTTCCGTTTCTGTCTGCTAAAACACTAGATATCTCATCAAACTTTGTGTTTTCTGCAGATTCGATATTTGTTCCTCGCTCTTCATCTAGGTCAGTGGTTCTCAACCTTTTTAATGCCGCGACCCCCAACCGGTCGTAAGTCGAGAACTACCCAACCGGTCGTAAGTCGAGGACCCCCAACCAGTCGTATGTCGAGGACTATTTCCCTGCCCGGGAGCGCCGCGCATGTGTGGTTTCGCCCCCTGCGCCAGCCGAGGTGTAGCTGGCAAGGGGCAGCGACGGTGCAGGACGACCACCGGCTGGGCCACCAGCTGGCCCAGCCCAAGGGAGGTAAGGCACCCGCTGGGCCCCATGCGCGCCAGCAACCCTCCCTGCGCCCGCCGGCCTCCCACCCCTGGCCCTCTTTTACTTACATTTTTAGCAGTTGCTCAGCAGGGAAGGCTGGAAACTTCCAGACAGCTCACCTTCGCTGCAGACAACTTGCAGCACCGTTTGCAGACTGGGACTTTTGGCGGGCTCAGCAGGGCAGAGACAGCCTGGACAATTCCTATTGGCTTTTGAAAGCCCATAGAATTAGACTCTATTCAAGAGAGTCTATTCTATTGGCTTTCAAAAGCCAATAGAATAAGAGGGAGTAGCACAGCTAAGGAAAAGGGGGGGAATGGCGGACTGCATTGTTTGGTGACCCCCGTGAAATGGTCATTCGACCCCAAATGGGATCACGACCCACAGGTTGAGAACCGCTGATCTAGGTTATTATAATAATATTGAAGAGTAATGGGTTCAGGACTGAATCTTGTAGCCAAAACACCTCTGTCCAGTCTGAATATGATTTTCAAGTCAAATATGTACACATTTTTCTTTTAATACCTTCCAGTCCACAGTTTACAGATCAGAATGCCACGAAGCTATTTTTCAAATGCTTTGCTATAAAGACGTATTATATTTACCACATTCCCACAATCTATTAAAGAAGTTATCCAATTAAAAATGAAATAAGGTTAGCTTAGCAAGATTTGGTTTTGACAAATCCAGGTCAATATACTGCTTTATTGCCAAGGTGCTTTCAGACAATTCTGTTTTAGAACTTTTCCATGTGTAGATGTCAGACTAAATAATCTATGGATCTTTGGATCCTTCTATTTCCCATTTCTGAAAGCCAGGGAGAACATTTTATCTCCTTCAGATAGTATTACAATCTGGCAGATTTCTCAAAGATAACATACAGTAGAAAGGTTCAGCCAAACGTCATTAAGTCTTTTTCAGTATCCTTGCATACAGTTCACCTGGTATTACATCTTCAAACTCATTTAGAATAAATAGGGGTATCCTGACCATGTTTCTATCTATTAAAATGGGATTTGACTGGCTTTTCTTTGTTACCCGTTAGCATTAGTTCTCTCTTTGCTAACTACTTGGCATTCTATTTTTTTTCCTCCCTTTTACTACAAACCCCAGCTGCAGATTTAGCTACATATGCAATAGTTTCCAGCACTGGAAGAACCTGAAATACCTCAAATTATGTTCAATAAAAAAGATCAATAATGCAGATGTGATTCTCCAAATGACAATGCCCTGTTTCTTGACCTTAATTTTTCCACCTTTATAGCAGACGTATTCTTGGCACGAGGGAAGGTGGCATACTTGAATAATCTTGGTGGTCCCTCTCCTCAAAGTACAACAAGTCCTTGACTTACAACCATTTGCTTGGCGATCGTTCCAAGTTACAACAGCACTGAAAAAAGTGACTCACCACTCTTCCTCCCGCTTATGACCATCACGGCATCCCCACAATTGTGTGATCAGAGTTCAGTGCTCTCTTGGCAACCAGCACTTGTTTGCGACAGTTGCGGGTCATGTGATCGCCTCTGGCGATCTTCCTGGCCAGCTTCTGACAAGCAAAGTCAATGGGGGAAGTCAGATTCGCTTAGTGACCACATGGCTCCGTTAACAACTGTAGTGATTCACTCAACAAAAAGGGCATAGAGTTGGGTGAGACTCACTTAACAATCGCCTTGCTTTTGGTCTCAATTCTGGTTGTAAAGTCAAGGATCACCTGTAAATCTTAGAAAAGAGCTGGAAGGGACCTTGGAGGTCTTCTAGTCCAGCCCCCTGCTCAAGCAGGAGAATCTACACCAGCTGTTCTCAACCTTTTTCAGGCCGAGACCCCACCTGCACCGCCCATGCACGGTGCGACCCCAACCCATGTGCACGACGGGCTGAACCGCGCATGCGCAGCACGACGGGCCGAACCACGCATGTGCGGCACGACGGGCCGAACCGCGCATGTGCGGCACACATGACAACCCAAACCGCGCATGTGTAGTGCGATGGGCCTAACTGCGCATGTGCGGCATGCACGTGACGGCCCAAACCGCGCATGCGCGATGCAACGGGTGACAACCCAAGCTGCGCATGCATGGTGCGTGCGCAACAGGCCAAACCGCACATGCGCGGCGTGCACGCGACGGGCCGAACCACGCATGCACGGCACAATGGCCCGAATCGCGCATGCGTGGCGCGCGCGCGACGGCCGAGGATTTCCACAAACGGGGGGAAAAAATGGCGGACTGCGGTGGTTCGTGACCCCCGTGAAACGGTCGTTCGACCCCAAATGGGGTCGCGACCCACAGGTTGAGAACCGCTGATCTACACCATCTCGGACAGGTGATTGTCCAGTCTTTTCTTAAAAACCTCCAGTGTTGGAGCACCCATGATTTCTGAAGGTAAAGCTGTTCCACTGCTTGATTCCTCACTGTCAGGAAGTTTCTCTTCAATTCCAGGTTGCTTCTCTCCTTGATCAGCTTCCACCCATTATTTCTCGTCCTGCCCTCTGTTGCTTTGATGAACAACCTGGCCCCCTCTGCCTTGTGGCAGCCCCTCAGATACACCTCTTGATGCTTCACAGATGTTTTTCACCTCACAGTAGTCCAAGAAGAAGCCAACACCCTAGAAAACAAGGCAGCCAAGCCAAGCCAACTACATCCCAGGCCCATTTTCTTCAGATGCTCAACTTGCCACGGCAGCAAATCCCCTCCACAGGTAATCCTCGACTTATGACCTCAACGGGATCTCTACATGGGGCTCCCCTTGAAGTGCACGCAGAGGCTTCAACTGGCGCAGAATGCGGCCGCGCGGGTGGTAGTGGGGGCACCCTGGTGGGTATGAATGGCCCCCATCCTGCGCGAGCTGCACTGGTTGCCGGTGGCTTTCCGGGTGCGCTTCAAGATACTGGTTACCACTTTTAAAGCGCTCCATGGCATAGGACCCAGTTATTTACAAGACCGCCTTCTGCCAGTAAATACCTTCCATCGACCAGTTCGCTCCCACAGAGAGGGCCTCCTCAGGGTGCCATCGGCTAAGCAGTGTCGGCTGGTGGCACCCAGGGGGAGAGCCTTTTCTGTGGGGGCACCGACGATGTGGAACGAGCTCCCCCCAGAACTCCGGACATGTCATGATCTCCGCACCTTCAGAAGAGAATTGAAGACTCATCTCTTCAATCAAGCCAGCCTGGCCTAGACCTCCTCGGGTTTTTTATGTAAATTTTAAATTGTTGGGGTTTTAGAATTGGGTTTTTAACAGGTTTTTAGTAACAGCCTTGTATTAATTTAATTTAATTTAATTTTAAATATTTATTGTTATTATATGTTTTTATTGGGTTGTAAACCGCCCCGAGTCCTACGGGAGAGGGGCGGTATAGAAATTTAATAAATAAAATAAAATAAAATAAACGGAGTCTAATTTTTCTGTCGCTAAGCGAGACATTTGTTCAGTGCATTTTGCCCCCTTTTAAGACCTTTCTTGTGACATTTGTTACGGGAATCACTGCAGTTATTAAGTTGACAACACGGTTGTTTAAGCGAATCTGGCTTTCCCATTGGACCTTGCTTGTCAGAAGATTGCAAAAGGAAACCACATGACTCCCAGGACGCTGCCAATGTCATAAATATGAAACAATGGCCAAGCATCCAAATGTTGTTCCTGTGATCCTGCGGATGCTGCAACGGTCGTAAGTGTGAAAAATGGTCATCGGTCTATTTTTTTTTCCAGTGCCGTTGTAACTTTGAACAGTCACTAAGTGAACTCTTGTAAGTTGAGGACTACCTGCACCAGCAAGCAGTCAAGAACCATGAATTTGGTTCTCGTAAAAATATGGTGGATATTTTAAAACATTTTGAAAAAACGTATTGTATAAAAGATTGCTCCACCATAGAGATGAACTTAATTTTGAACTTGATTACAGCAACGAGACTGTTGATGGGACAATATTGGAAGAAGTCAGAATTACCATTTAATACTGGAAGAAGCCAGAATTACCATCTATTGAAGTGTGGACTTTGAAAGTCATAACTTGGCGGAATATCTGCATATTTGAAAGATATTTAAATGAAATATAGTTAAATTTTTATTAGGATTATATAATAATTTTGTTTGATGTAGTGGGTTTTCTTTTGTTTTACCCTGTATTCACTTTGGGAAGTCGGGGGGGGGGTAGGATAGGGGGTTACAATAATGCACTCAACTGTAACACTTGTAATATATAAGAAAGAAATATTTATTGATATGAAGGGTTGCTCGGACAGTACCTCTGGACCACATCTGAAGGGGCTTGAGAGGGAGGAGTGAAGGAGTGGAGGGAAGTAGGAAGATTGTAGGAGAGGAGGGTGGAGAGGGAGGGAGGAGAGAGGGGAGGGGGAGGAAAGTAGGAGATAGGGAGGAAGAAAGAGGGGGATGTGGTGGAGGGGGTGCTGCCGAGCAACACCCATAGTTGTTTTTTGTAAGTATCTAAAAGAATGTATGTTTTGTTTTGTATGGGACAAAGTTGAATAAGAATGTATTAAGTTGAGTTGTATTTAATTTGATTCTTTGTTTTTAAATTATAAAATCAATGAAACATTTAATAATAAAAGAACCATGAATTTGGTTCATCCTGAGCGCAGAAGACTGGGTGGGGAGGGGGGAATGGCCAAAGCAAAAATCGTGTCATCGAAGTGAGCAGGTTCGGATCCATTTGTCACTTTCTACTCGTAGCAAACTCCACAATGCATGGCTTCCTTGTGTACCTCTCACAATAAATCTCCTTTCTGCACAGCGTTCCAGAAAGCTCCAAATCGCTCCAAATATCACGATAAAGACCAGAAAGTTCTGCTTGACCTTTCATTAACATTTTTCCCTCCCTCAGCCAATATGGTTTTCTTTTGCTACCGGCACCCTGAGGAATTATGAAAAATACTTTTTTTCTGTCGTTTAGCCCATGTGCGCTTAATAGGTTCACAAATATAAAACCATTATAAAAAAGAAAAACTGCCAACCGGCCTAAAACAAATTGTCATAACACTAAATTATTATATAAATATAAAAGGAATATGTCTGTAAAATATTCACTCAGTGGGGATCCCAAGGTGATGATTTTGCTATGTTGCTCTTATTCCTGAGAGATCCATAACACGTTTGGATATGTCATATGTCACCACATGAATCAGGAAGTTAATGCATGTGCTTTTCCAAAGCAGAGATATCTCCTTTACTGAATGTCTTTATACATATGTGTGTGTGTGTGTGTATGTATACACACACACACACACACACACGTATGTATGATTCTTTGGCTTTGTCTGATCAGTGTAATTTAATGTCTTGCTCATAATACTGCATCTTAAGGAAAAATGTGCACTGTCTTAAATAGTTATTTATTGTAGAATGCTAAGTCTATGCAAATCTATTTCCTCAAGCTTAGTACAATATAACAAAAGTCAACAACGCTTGAAATATTTGGAAGTATATTCCCCACACACATTGTCTATAGTACTAATGTCCAAGATGCACATAGATCTTAATAAAGTTAATATATTTCTAGTGTAGGGTTTCGCCCCTATTGTTTTACAGTAGCTCGTCATGGATTGTTGCTCCAGAAGCAGCTGGGGTCCACATAAAACTGCCCATCAACCACGGGCTAAATGATGTTGTTTTAAGGGAAGGGAGTGATCTGACAAGCTTCAGCATTTTTCATGGGAGAAAACAGCGCCCTCCCAATCATGTCTCCAGAGGATTTCTTCCTTCTGTGGTGTGTGTATGGGACAGTATCTTCTCTATCAATGTTTCTTAGCCTTGAACACTTGACGAGGTGTGGACTTCAACTCCCAGAATTCCCCAGCCAGCCGGCTGTGGGAATTCTGGGAGTTGAAGTCCACATCTCGTAAAGTGGCCCAAGTTGAGAAACACTGTTCTATATAATCTCACAATCACAGCTTAACTTTGGAGGTGAAAGGGAGATGGTAGCCCCAAGGAGAGATGTTGTAAATTTTTGACATCTGTTCAACTTGGGATAGCTCATTCATATATGCAAGACATCTGATATTCAGAAATCCAATGTATATGTGATTTACCCTAGAAGGAGCTAAGTATACTATTGTTTTATTTTATTTTATTATTTTATTGACTGGTAGGGCCACTCATCTTAAACAATTGAGGGTGGCTCACGACAGCCTCCCGAAAGAGAAGGAGGGCTCTAGTGTGCAGATTCAGCTTCTTTTAAAAACATTCAGCCTGATAATGAAATTAGTGGAAGACAAAAGATCTAAAATTGAACTGACTAAAAAGGAGTTACTTTGATTAGAGCTTCGTTTCCTTTAAAGAAAATAACCTGCTCACTTCTTCACGTCCTTTCTTGAGCCATCTAGGCTCCCAATCATACAATTAACAGCAAAAATATTTTGACAGGATTGTGGCAACCAAGTTCACATTAAAAAAAAAACAAACCCTAACCTTTTCTATATTTTTTTCTACTTTTACAACGAGAGCGCAGTGTTCAAATATTATATTTAATTACCAAAGTATCATTAGATCCAGAGCACTTGCATGCTCCCGTTGTAATGGTTAAACATAACAAAGACTGTACAATTCAGCAGTTATTGCATTCTCCCCAAAAGTGCTTAAATAATAGCCTAAAATCTGAAGAATTACTTTAATACTTCAATAAAAATAACCCAATTCAAAACATTTTCGTGGAAACACAGCTCCTTGCTCTAGGCTACCGAATAATGGCTGAAAGGAAGTATATAGCTTGTCATTTCTGATTAGAGAACTGTGCCTCTGCGCTTTGAATGAGAGGCATGGTTGGTAATAGGAAGTGCAGATATTAAAGTTAATAAAATAATGTGGAATACGATATATATGAAACTTGACCAAGTATAGCCCAGAACAGAACATACATTACCCTGCTCAGTCAGCTCCTGTGTTACGGCATCTAATGACCGACTTAATTTCTATTTTCTAAGGGCAGCGTTACAAAAATAAATAAATAAATAAATAAATAAATATCATAAAAGAAAGCCCCACACTCTTTTGAGATTACCCAAATATTTTATTGTGCTACATCACAGATGTCAAGCAAAACGGCCTGACATAATGACACCAGCACACGGCAACGGGGCCAGAATTTTAAATTGCTCAGAGATATAGGTCCTATTTTAAAGCTAGAAGCCTTGTGGTTATTAGAAATAATTAGCCACAGAGCTACTGATGCCAAACTATCGCATTGTCATATTATCTACAGCAGCTTCCTTTCTGGGTTCCCAATGCTTTATATGGTTTTTGTCAACCAGATAAATGGCCTCATATCCAATCACTGATTGCTGATTAACCTAATATTCTACACAAGTCATCTCTTTTTTCTCTCTCTCAATACCCAACTTAACGTTTTCTTATTTAAAATCAGGCTATGTTAGCGCCCAATCTTTTCATATACAACCTATCCACAAACCAATAATGAAACTGTCCCCGTATTGTGACACTCTTAGGGGATTTTTTTTAAAAATAACAACAATAATAATAATAATTCCATGAGCTAATCCTAGTAAACCCAGAATTAAAGTTTATGTTTCCATAATTCACTCTCAAAAAATATTTAGAACTTTGACACATATGACATTATGTTTTCATTAAAACAGCTGATTTCAAAATGCTGCACTGTGCAAAAACACTATAAACAGTTTATGATGAACTGCCAGGCTCTTAATTAAAACAATAAATCCAGACTGCAATATTTGTGCAGGCTCCGGTTTGACCTTTGCCTCTTGCTATCCACTACCAAAGCCACTGCCTTGTTCCCTGTGCCAATTGTAGATGATTTTAAAACATGATCTGAAAGGCACTAAAAGATAAAATAAGAGAAAATGCACCATTACTCTTTTGCGGTAATGATTAATTCAGTTCATATTTTACAATCTGGTTATGAAGTAAAGCCCGCAGACTTTACATCAAGTCTCTCCCATCTGTGCACCTCCTAGAGGGTGTAAAAAGTGGCCAGCAGTTTACAAGATGGACACAAAGGTGTAATTCACAACCAACGTACATGGCAAGGGGAGGAAAAACGAAGAGGGGTTGTAGACATAATGAGTAAAAGATGATGAACTTCTCACTGCAATTGATTAGACTTGTTCCTTAGCCGAGCCGATTCAATGCTTAAGTGCGACTCGATTTGTAGTGTGACTCTATTGTTAGTGACTCTACTGTTAGATTCTATAGGTGAGAAGGTAATGGGGGCCACGGGAAAGAATTTTGTAGGCCTGACACCTTGTCTAGGAAAAATAGAAAGGGGGAGTTACATTACTATTATTTTCCTTCCCATAGACATTTATTTTTACCTGTCTTGACTTTATAACATGGAATATTAACCAACTCAGTTCATTTGCTCTGCTGTGTTTCAATTCCTGGGCTTTTCTGCCTGCCAATGCTCAAATAAATACATTATAGATTAGTTCAATCTAAAAAGCAAGAAACAAGAGATCTAGTTGCTTGGTCTGAATTAATACATATGCTGCATCCTAGATTTCTGCTTTTAAGATCCACTGGCAATCTCAGTAGCAATAAACACACACACGAAGGCATGCACAGCACACGTGCATGCTTTTTCAATAGCATAGCTTCTTTGCCCAGCCAAGTTGCTTAACAACTTCCAGGAAGACCAACTCTGCTTCATGTCATCACTGACTCACATCATCAAGGGATAAAGTGCAAAAACACCACAAAAAATAAATTGATAAAGGCGCTGACATTTCCAAATGTCTACATTCCTAGAATTAAAGTCATGCAAACCAGAAGACCATGGAAACAGATCCAGCTGCTGCTGCATTTCCCTCTGCACAGAGACCAAAGTCTGTGCTTTTTTTGTGTCCTTAAAACTCTCTCTCTCTCTCTCTCTCTCTCTCTCTCTCTCTCTCTCTCTCTCTCTCTCTCTCTCTCTCTCTCTCTCTGTGTGTGTGTGTGTGTGTGTGTGTGTGTGTGTGTGTGTACCGAACTTCCAAACATCTGAACAAACATCCACAGTCAGCATAAAAGTGTCTTGAAGATCCAACACGCAGCTGACAGACCATCTGTCTCTCCATTCTTGCTCTGTATCTATAGATTAAAAAATGAAGCTAAGCAAAAGCAAAAGGTTTTCTTCAGATTATACACCAGACTCCAATCAAAATGCACAGTGCTAACTTGATTTTGCCCAAGGTGTCCATTTAGCATTACTATTACATTTTTACGGCTTTGCGCAAAAGTTATTAACTTCTGTTCTCAGGTTTGGATAGCCATAAATAACTCAGTTTAATGTTGCCAAATGCACCACATCAGGCCTTCCCGATGGGCATGCTGGATGGGAATTCTGGGAGACCAAGTCCCCCACCTCTGAAGGGTATTCTCCTGGGGAAGACGGCATCCAATATTCTTTTCTACTACCACCCCAACTCCAACTTTGTGGAGTGCCGGTGACCCCTTTTCCCCTGAAAGCTCCACCATGTGACACAAGAGGAAACACAATCGTTTTCCAAACTACCATAATCACATATTATTTTGTGGTCTTAAGCCAAGCAGCAAGGCACTTTCTCCATCTAAATCAGAGGTGTCCATCCTTGACGACTTTAAGGCTTGTGGACTTCAGCTCCCAGAATTGCCAAGCAAGAATGGGTGGCTGAGGAATTTGGGGAGTTGAAGTCCACAAGTCTTAAAGTTGCCAAGGTTGGCCACCCCTGGTGAAAAATAAGTTACACTGTTAATTGTTTTACAAGACATAAAATCCGGTTTATCACCGCTATCATAAACAAGTATTCTGCATTTTTATTTGTTTGTTTAAAATATTTTTCCCATTTGGTGAAGAAATACTTTGTTTGTTTGTTTGTTTGTTTGGCAAAAAGAAAGGTTTTCTCCCCTAGGAAAATTTCCATTGATATGAAATCCATGGTGTTTAAACTTGCCTTACGTACATGTTGGCCAAGGGTCCTACATTATGTTCTATCAAATGATCAGTCTCCTTGACTCCCCATGTCTCATATGATCAGTCTCCTTGACTCCCCATGTCTCATTTAAATTGCAAAGCAAGACTTCCTGAAATAAGTCTCCCATGGACCTTTTCAGAGTAATAAGTGGGGCAACAGGGAAGGTGGTTAGATTATGGGGAGATGTAAAACCTTTATCTACTTCATAGATATAAAGAGAGTATTAAAACAACACGAAACAAGAGAAATTCAGAGACATTTTCGAAGGGAAAGAAAGCTTTCAAGAAAGCAGAAGGTAGACTTTGACACAGGACAGTGCTTGTTAATAAAGCAGTGATCATAATTGTCATCTCTTGGAATAGATCTTGCCTGGATGAAGGGGTTGGATCTAAGGCCCCTCCCAACTCTATGATTCTATGATATCTCACATGACAGCATTTTCCATCATACTAATACATTAATTACCATTAATGTACCAGCATGCATCGATCCAGGGCATCAAATATTAGACTGGATCAAATTCAGAATGACTGAATTCTGAAGACCATCAGATTTGGAGCCAGTCACCAAGAGCACAGTCCTATGTACATTTGTTCAAAAAGGTGTCCCATTAAGTTCAGCATGCTTTACTCAAGGGCTCTGCATAAGATTTTAGATCAAACAGCCAGTTTCTAGATGGAGAATTATCAGAATAAAATATGCATATTCAGCCTGGGATAAAAGAGCTGCTTGAGTGTTCTGTCACTTGCCATTAAATTGAGGCCACCATTATTAAATCCACAGCAGGAGAAAGATGTAAAGGGTTGAATGGGTTACAATACCACATTCTTCTCCGTTATGACTTCCATATTCTAAATCTATAATAGTTCAAACCATAGGAGCCAACAGAGTCAATTGATGGAAACAAGACTGGGACACCTGGTTCAGGATTTAGACTATTACAGACCTATATGAATGTTTCAGCACCATGGAGAGTAGCCAAGATACTGTAAAGAGAAATTATCTGAGCACAACTGATTGTACACTTTGGCTGTGGTTCCTCTACCTACGCTTTACTGTAACTTGCCAGCCTTTTGGGGTGAGGGGGAGCATCTGAAGAGTAATATCTTGATGAGGGAGCGTGCTTTGTGATCTTATGAGCCACAACCTTCAACAACCCTGGAAATGTATATCAGCTAAACTGGGTCAGCAGACATATCATGCATGCTCCAAAATGAACTTCATTGACCTAGCTAATAAATCCTGAGAGGCTTTAATGATAGTTGTAACCATATACTGGTTTGTTTAGGGCTAAATTATTCCTCTCTCCAGTCAACTAATTCCCTCCTTCCCTTGTTGTATGGACTACTTACCTGAAGGTTAATTGTACCTAGTGCAGACTGCTAATTCAGTTGAAGACTTAATGAGGCCTTAGAAAGCCAGGTAAAGACCTAGCTGTTTGGTCTCTATGGTCATGCTGGTGTTCACACATGCCAGGATGCTATGGGAAAAGAAAAAAATCTGAAATAAATAAAGGGTGGGTACTATGTCCACTCCATTTGTATCATTGCAATTTTATTTTTGTTTCTTTTTTGTTATATATTTTTACCTCTGAAA
Source organism: Bothrops alternatus (assembly GCA_034064705.1). NCBI lineage: Eukaryota > Metazoa > Chordata > Lepidosauria > Squamata > Viperidae > Bothrops > Bothrops alternatus. Next base: position 352,003 of record JARGCV010000666.1, read on the forward strand.
GGGAAAAATATTAAAGAGGCAGGAACTTAGCATGAAAGCAACATTCTTCCATTTCCTCTTTGTAGTGAGTAGAAAAGCTAAAAACATGGCCCTTAGCCAACCCAATCAGTTACCCTATATTATGCACTGCTGGCATACAAAATAAAATGACTTGCCTAGAAAAGATAATCGGATCAGTTATCTTTAAGCACCCAGGGCCAAAATAGGTCTTCAAGTAGAGTGAGACCGACAGAAACAGTTTCTGGGAAGAAAGAAGATCGGTTATTATTTATTCCAACCCATATTATGAAATAAATTTAGATCACAGAAAGAACAGACAATAAATCTTAGAGTTTACACCCTCCTAGCCTTTTTAGCAGGACCAGTGCCACGGATTAGAGGACTTATACTTCAAAACATCTGGAGGCCATCCTGTTGCCTAGGCTTGGTCAAAGAGATGAGACCCTAGTTGGATGTGGTGAGGCTTTCTTCTGAGCATCACAGGTAAAATTGTGCTGCCCCAGCACCAATACGATCCACGTCTGCTCAGAAACATTTCCAGCTGATTTTAATGAGACTCGTTTTAGCATAATCTGTACGGCATGGTAGCCCCCCAGACATTAATGAACTACAACTCCCATCATCTCTGGTGCTGACTAGGCTAGCCAATCCTTCCGGGAACTGTATTTCAGCCACAGTTCCTTTAACTCCGCTCTAAAGGATTGGAGCCTGAGATTCCTATTTCTCCTTCCGTAGGAGGGGGGGGAAGCCACATGGAATTAAAATGCTTAGGGAGATAGATGTCTGGGTGAGCCACTTTCCTGAGAGTGGGGAGAGGGCAGGTGGGGCTGAAGTGGGAGCGTGATCACAGGTTGATCACCGTCTTCTCAAGGACTGCTCTGAATTCCCTGATCTTGTTATGATTTTTTTTAAACCCCCCCTCTCTCTCTGTCTCCCTCCCTCCACTTCATTTCCCCCCCCCCCGCCCGCAAACACCCTGAGTGCCTGGCTTATAAAATGCATGAAAAGTAATTTAATTAAGTATCTATTCCGAGCTGAAAATGACCATTTTGTTCGAACCAGCCGAGCACTAGTTTAACCGGGGTGTTCACAACTCCCAAGCAAATCAGCACATTATAAAGGCAGCCCTTCAACTTAAGAACAATTACTGTCATTTATCAGCCTGAATAGCAATAATGCCTGCATCGACAGCATTCGAGAGGTAAAAGAGCAAGGTGGCTGTAATGATATGCAAAGCCACCGCTTTCCCGCATTTTGAACTGTCTCTTTCCCATCAATACATCTCCCGATCCCTACAATTTGTCAATACAAATGGGGGACCCATTGAAGGCGGGGGGGAGCGGGCAAGAAGATAAATATGAACGGGGCAGAATGAAAAAAAAGGTTCACGAATGTTTGAGTTTCAAAATGATGAAAGGCGCATGACATCCTTGCGGCATTTCCCATATGATGACCTGATCGCATCAAATTTTATTCAGCAAAAAAAAAGAAGAAGAAGAAGAAGAAGAAGCCAGGATAAAAGATCATATTTCTTCCAGATGGCGGTAGCAGCTCTTTCTTCTCCCATGCCTCCCTTCACTCTGTCATTTCCACCACCTCGGCCTCCATTTCTATTTCAATCATACAGAAGAGTAGCTGCATAGAGGTTGTTGCTTATATCCAACTAGCATTATTGTATCAGTGCTGTTACAGCTTGGGGATTTGCAACGGAGAGAGAGAGCCACAATTGTCACATGAATCTGGGTGACTGAAATGACTACGGAACCAGACTTCAAGACCAAATGCCAAGCAATAGATTGGGGAGGAAGGAGGAGGAGGAAGAGTTGTAGCTATCACGTGATGGGAAACTGCTTCCCATCTTTCATCCCTGCATTAAGTTTCCCATTCCTTATCTCACAGGTCTTCCAGGTGGAAGATTAAACTGTCCTCTTCCAGGTCACACCACTGGTTCATCTTGGCCAAGGATCAAGAGCTCATTGCCCTCCAGAAGTTGTGTATCTCAGTCCATCATCTGCTGCAGCCAGCATGGAAAGTGAAAGTAGATTATGGGAGATAAATGGCAACGCTTCTTAGGGTGCCAGGTTTCCCTCCCTTTATCCAGGCAGATAAAGTCTCAGCTCCAGATAACCACTTTCCAAAAGTCTCCTGCAGAGGTCTTCTCCAGATCTACTAAGTTTTTCAGAAACAAACGACACTGAGATGAGAAAATCAAACAGTAGGAAGATGTCAACCACTCATGGAGACTTTGAGATTATCAGGAGCTGGACCAGATAACCCATGTTGCCTCTTCTGAGCTGATAGATGGGGAACAAATGGAGGTAGTGACAGATTTTATCTTCCTGGGCTCCAAGATCACCACAGATGGGGACTGCAGCCAAGAAATTAAAAGACGCTTGCTCCTGGGGAGGAAAGCTATGGCAAATCTAGACAGCATGCTGAAAAGCAGAGACATCACCCTGCCAACAAAAGTACATATAGTCAAGGCCATCGTTTTCCCAGTTGAATGTATGGCTGTGAAAGTTGGACCATAAGAAAGGCTGAGCGCAAAAGAATTGAGGCCTTTCAACTCTGGTGCTGGAGAAGACTCCTGCGAGTCCCCTGGACTACAAGGCGATCAAACCGGTCAGTCCTAGAGGAGATCAACCCTGACTGCTCTTTAGAAGGCCAGATCCTGAAGTTGAAACTCAAATACTTTGGCCACCTAATGAGAAGGAAGGACTCACTGGAGAAGAGCCTGATGCTGGGAAAGATGGAGGGCAATAGAAGAAGGGGACGAGAGAATGAGGTGGCTGGATGGAGTCACTGAAGCAGGAGGCGTGAGCTTAAATGGACTTCAGAAGATGGTAGAGGACAGGAAGGCCTGGAGGAATATTATCCATGGGGTCGCAATGGGTCGGACACAACTTCGCAACTAACAACAACAACAAATAATTCCACGTGCAGAGTCCCAACACAGATTCTTTAGCCACTGATGCCCTGACCTACTGAATGGTTCATGATGCCTACCCCACCCCACTCCATCCTCTGGCCCAGAGCCAGTTCCACTCCTTGCCTCTTAAAATAAGTGGCAGAGAAAATGGTAAAGTGAAGAGAAAGCCCTCTGCATAAGAGCAGAGTTTGCGCACTTCTTTGAGTGGTGGCACCACGGCATTCTTCAATATGAGTCTCTGCAGGAAATGTTGATATATTCAAAATGTGCTTTGAGCCAGAGGGTATGTCTTCCTCACTGTCATCTTATTATACCATGCAGGTGGAAAACGGACAGTTCAATCACAAAATCATAATGCTTAAGGCAGCATGAAATCATAAAGCTAGCAACAAAACAGGTGAAGCATGCTAGACTTGTGATTCATGGGCTCCTTTACACCCTGGCCTGTCAGTGATTCAGTGATAGCCTTGAATGGTTAGTCTCTGGCAGGGTTCTCCCCTGCCTCTCTACCTCGCCCCCAGCCCACCAAGCACAGGAGGAAAAAGATACATTATCCATTTGGGTGCACTTAGGTTTCGTTTTCTATTCCATAAAAATACTCATGAATAGTTAAACTGTTTATCCAACTGTACACACTGGTTATGAAGTATAAAAATGGACGTCGGAGATCTCATTCACAAAACACAACTGCTGGGTTGACATTGTAGGCTATGCTCAAGGGGACCTGGTGGGATGACCCACACAACATGCTGAACCACAAATTACTTAACCTTGATTTTAAACTAGACTAATGTTGCGTATGAACCTAGCCAGAGGGTGACTCAAGTTTTTGTTAGTCCCTAAAAAATAGAGGCCACAATTCTTAGGTGCTGTTGTGTTCTCTAATTCAGGTGTCTGGTGCCAATAGTCCTCATATCCAAGAAAGTGATGGTGGTCCCCTTTGGGTTATGGGTCCCCTTTTTCATTCCTGCCAGTTTTTATCATTTTGCCATCTTTTTACTTGTTGTTATAATATTCTTTTATTAAAACATTGACATGAATGACATGACATGACGTGACATGACATGAGTCATTGGCACTCTGGGCACTAAATAAATTTAATAATAAATATACACATAAAGCGCGCTCTTGCTCTCTCTCTCTCACAGACACACAAAATACAATACATCAGTCTAGAAACAGGTGAAAAATATTTGTTTACATTATAATATTTTCTTTTTAATGAAGGTAGGTTGTCCTCTATCAAGAAGAGATTAAAAACCAGGTTTTGCTTTAATTTGCAATGTTGAATAAGCCACAAAGCCTGAATTACAGCGTACAGCTGAGCCATTATCCATAGTTTCTACACCACAATGATGGGGTTCACGCAACACATGGCAAGCCCAAAGCAAACTAGCCACACCCTACCATAAAACATACATCAGCTATACAGTCTCAAAGTGTTGTTGTTTTTTGTATCCACATACATGCATTCATTTCTCCTAATAATGATGGCATATCTTGCTATTTACAAAGCTGAAATCTGTTCGTATTGTTGGCAGAACAAAATACTTTGCTAAGGTCTTTTGCATTATGGCACAATGATTATTTGAACTCTCTGAAATATTCCCCGGCTTTTGCTGAACTTGCTCCTGTGGTATACCGTGCTTGCCTTTTCTTCTCTCTATACAATCCAGGCAATTAACCAAATGACATTTCAAACTGTTCTAATGCCATCATTCTATCATTTCTGCTCCATAATATGTGATGTGATCATGCCTTATTAAGGAATGTTCAATGCAATGAGAGTAGGTGATAAATTCTAACTGTACAGAGGTGCAAACTGAAGGGGAGGAATCCATTCAAATAAAACTGTGCAGTTACGTAATTATGGAACAATTTCAAGGAAGTAGCTGAAAAATCAGTTCTCGGATTATCGGCCAGCTTAACTAGGGCAGCATGCTAGCTGGTTCCATCCTTGCTGATTAACACAATTCAGAAACAGATTGGTAGCAATCTGATCTCAGATGTTTAATTTGCAACTAGTAGCCAGCATACTGGCTGGGGAATTCTGGGAGTTGAAGTCGACACAGCTTAAAGTTGCCAAGGTTGAGAAACACTGCTCTAGATGCTACTGGATGACGGCTAAATTAGCCTTCCTTTCAGATATAATGCAGTCTTTGTTCCCAGAAACACCTGCACAGGCTCAAACAATTTGAAGCAATACTATATCAACCCAAACTTTTCAGACTCCTCCAACAGATTACAATTTGGCTAAGACGATACCATGCCTACGGTAATGGATCATTGTTCCTGGATGCTCCTTTTTTTTTTTAACATTTTTTATTAATAGATATATATTTGTACATGTAAACCAGGAAAAAATTCAAGTTAACTGCTATTCAACTTAATACAATCAATTTAAAATTTGTAAACATTCTTCACTCCGTATATCAAGATTTAACTATAGCTCCTTTATTACTTCAGTACAGACTAGATCCGGTTTCTCTGAGCAGAGCAAAACGCATCTGAGTTCTGGATACTTTGCCTCTTCACATTTTGCAACAGAAAAGTGCAGTTAACCAGCTTCTCCCAACCTTTGATTATGCTGGACTCCTTCTCCAATCACCCTCAGTCCGTCTGACCATCAGAGAATGGTCCAGAGTCATCATCCAATAGATCCCAAAGTTACCAGATCAGGAAAGGATGATTTGAAAAAGAAAAGCCAGCTAAAATAGTGGCTAGCATCTTTGTCTACTGATATTATTTTGGGTTTTTAAAGAAACTTTTATATACTCTATTCCTCACACTGTCATACAGCATTTTATAGATAGATAGATAGATAGATAGATAGATAGATAGATAGATAGATAGATAGATAGATAGATAGATAGATAGATAGATAGATATAGATATAGATATAGATATAGATATAGATGATATAGATATAGATATAGATATAGATATAGATAGAGATAGAGATAGAGATAGAGAGAGAGAGAGAGAGAGAGAGAGAGAGAGAGAGAGAGAGAGAGAGAGAGAGAGAGAGAGAGAACTGAGTGTTTATGATAAGACAGGCAGAGAAAGAAAGAAAGAAAAAGATAGATAGATAGAAAAAGAAAGGAAGAGAAAGAAAGAAAGAAAGAAAGAAAGAAAGAAAGAAAGAAAGAAAGAAAGAAAGAAAGAAAGAAAGAAAGAAAGAAAAGCTCAGCATTTTGGCGGTTGCATTTTTGAAGCTCACACATGCTGTGCATAAGGAGAAGAATGCATTATTACATGACATTCCTAATTGTACCTCTCTCAGTTGGAGTCCATCAGAAGCTCTGCATGTTGTGCCTTTATAAGAAATACCATCTCCAGAGAGCATAGGAAAGCACATGGTAAGCTGGGAAATGAATCGCCACCTTACAGATGCTATCCGTTATGCTTCCCATAATCTTGAAGCTTTCCGAAGACAGTCAAAGTACTTGTAGTTTCTTCTCCCAGCTCACACATGGCGTAAGACAACAGGGCAGCAAGTGGCTTATCATCTAATTCTAAAGTTAGTATCAAGTCTCATATCACATTAGCTATAAAATCTCATAAATAGTGGAAGGCTCTCTTTTCTCCATCCGCACTTCAACTAATTCTTTTTTGGCTCTTCTCTGTATATATGTAGTTCCACTTCAAATGTTCAGAGAAATGCATGAAAAAGGGTTTTTTTCCCCACATGGGCCAATCACATCCTCAAGGACCATCATCTTGTGGTATGTAACCTGGAAAAAGATATCTTGGGATTTTTCCTGCATCCTTCCCTTCTATTCACCCCTGCCATGACACCATTCAAAATCTGGCACATGACATCCACAAAAACGGAGCCTAAACACGAGGCTAAAACAAGCACAAATCAACCACCACCGCCCGCCCCCATGCACACTCCATGCACCAATTATATACTTTTTCCCAACACACATATCCTGTAGCCCCCTAACAATTTTCTTATCAGAAAGATTGAATTGACTTCCCCCCCAGCACTTTGTTAATGCCATTTCCGAATGGCTATTGAGCGACACTGGTCTAACTTTCGTACCTTGCATTTGTGCAGCAACAGTGATATTGATCCACAGAACCACACAAACACACACTCTCCCTCTCCCTCTCCCTCTCCCTCTCCCTCTCCCTCTCCCTCTCCCTCTCCCTCTCCCTCTCCTCTCTCTCTCTCTCTCTCTCTCTCTCTCTCTCTCTCTCTCTCTCTCTCTTGTATATAGATAGAGAGAGAGATATGGATAATTCAGCAGAATGGGTCTCTTCTGAAATTACTCCAGCTATCAAGGGGAGATTAATTCCCACTTTGATTTTTCTCCTTTCAGCAACTCTTTCCTGATTCATGGATATCAGAGGATAAATTAGTGCTGTACATAACCAAACAATATGATCTTACAGTTGGACTTTGCACTGCTTCTGTCATCCGAAAACAAAGCAGCAGATGGTGCTTATTTCTCCCTCAGATTTTTTTTCCTTTTTAAATGAAAAGACTCAAAAGCAAAGACAAAACCAGGTTATTTCATGGCTCTAATGGTACACTCGGTTTTATAAGAAAACTGAAGAAAACACTTAGTGTGGCATAATCCTGAAAGAAGTTTAATTGGGGAAGGGTTTTCTATGCTCAATTATCAGAATTTGAGTCAACTTTAGTTTGGGACGTGGTGTTACATCCCTTCCCTAATATTGGGAAAGTTCCTATTGGATCACTTTGTAATGAAATGCATAACTATTTATGGAGCTCCAGTTCAGAATGGTGTGCTATTACCGTATGTTTTATTGGTTTAATAGTAGCATCTTTGTATGATTGTTGTGAGATGCCAGGAGTCATTGAAAGTCAGGTGGCTTAGAAGTTATTTATTATCATTTATTATTATTTCATGGAGATAGATAGATAGATATAATGTGAAAAATGATACTAACAGCATATATATATATATATATATATAAGAAGATGACAAATGAGACTTTGTCGAAATTCTACGTGGGAGAAAACCCAAAGAACCAAAGACCTACATACAAACACCCGCGAAAACCTCAGAATATATATATGTCTTTGGTTCTTCGGGTTTTCTCCCACGTAGAATGTGAAGTGTCTTGGCGACGTTTTGACGATTATTATTACCTTTCAGGTTGTTTTTCAACCTCTCCATCTAAGCCAACAACCCAGGAATTTCCTGTCATTTCTAAGTGTCAAAGTACTTAGAGATGATATGATATGATTCTATGTATACTTATTTTATTTTATCCAACACAGTTAAAATCAGCTAGAAGCCCTCACCTAATTTGTCATCTATTAGTTAGGCACTATCTAATATAGCTAACTGAATGGCTGAATGCTTGACCTGCTCCTAATGTTAATAATCCATGGCTCTCCCAAGCAGATCACTCTAGGGATCTATTGGATCTTGTACATCCATTTTATCCGCTGGCTTCCCCTTCTTCTCCAGTGAGGGGCTGTTCTCTTTAAGCTGCTAAAAGATGCCTTGAAACATGATGGCAAACACTGAACAAAAATGGAGAGAACACACAGGACCTCCCAATGAATTCACTGAGTGAATATTCACAAATTAATTTTCATACACAATGAAACTATCCATCCAAATCAACACCGCCTTCTGGATAAGGCAATTCTTCTGCCAAGAATATTTCCACCAAGAACAAAAGACTGTCCTGCCATCTTATTTTTAACCAAGAAAATTACATATTTCCAAAAGTATCCAAAGAATTAATTATCCCAATACAAATACCTTCACTGTTACAAGGATAGAGCCTACAACAAGAGTTCCCTTGGGAGAATAACCAGACAATATGCTGAAGAAAACTGCTCCATAATGTTTCTGTTGAAGTTGCCATGTTAATCTGTTGCAAGAAAAACAACAGAGACTAGGTGTCACCTTAAAAGAGAGTTTTTCAACCTTGGCAACTTTCAGACAGGTAAGACCAGCTGGAGATAATTTGGTGCCAGAGATGAAAAAAAAAAGGTGATGCCATTTTTCCATTCCATATAAAGTTTTCCCCTGTCCAGTTGCGTCCAACTCTAGGAGGTGGTGCTCAGCTCCATTTCTTAGACGAGGGAGCCAGTGTTGTCCAACAATGCTTCCATGAACATGTGGCTGGCATGACTATACGCCGAGGTACACGGAACGCTGTTACCGTCCCACCAAAGTGGTACCTATTTATCTACTCACATTTGCACGCTTCCAAACTACTAGGGAACAGGAGCTGGGGCAAGTAACGGGAGCTCGCCCCATCATGCAGCGCTCGGGTCTCAAACCTGTCAACTTTCCAGCTGACCAGTTCAGCGTCTTTAACCGCTGAGCCATTCCATGTATAAAGTCCAATTCAGCCAGGAGTTGAATTTTTGTTCAGCACTGAAGTGCTATAGAGATAATATTCCCACTGTCCATACGCATTTTGTCTAAAGGTAGAAATGTCCTGGATTTGGTATCAAATGAACTGCCTGAAGACACCTACTGAGGTGGTCTTAACAAACCAACCATTTTAAGGGGGGGTTCTTGCTTTAGCCTGTCTGGCAAGAGCACTTAGCATGCCTACTTACTCAACCAACATTATTCACAAACCAAAAAAGGAAAGCTCCCCCACCCCCATTTTTTTATATATTATATGGTTTCACACATTTTTTTTTATCATTAGGTAAGTGCAAACATTATATTCTGAGAAGGATGTGACTTAGCAGGAGCTAATAGAAAGACGACACTGTGTGTGTTTCGACATCATAAGCAAACTAACCTGAGCTCAAATATAGGAATTGATGGAATACCCTTGCTGCTCAAGATGAATGGAGGGAGCACGTTGTCACAATGCGCTCGCTCTCCACATATTAGCATCCCAAGCAGGCTCTTTAACCATTGTAGTTATTGGCTTTCTGTCCTATTGGTGAAACAAACAAATGATGCTGTTCTGATGGAACAGTGCACACACTTTCAACATGTTGCTCATGCAGATTTCCTGTTGGAAAGGATGGCACGATGGAGGGTTACTTAATGTCACCAAAAACCTCATGTATCATGAAAAGAGGAGAAGAAGTGCATAGGTTCACATGACATGCTGAACCATAAACTAAACACATTTTCACAAAATAGATTGGGACAATCCAGACTGGAGCATGACTTTGTGTTGTAGAAACCCACAAAATTGGGTTAATGTTGCAAAGAGAAGGATTGGGGGTGAGGTGATAGCTGTTCTCCAGTAACTGAGAGGCAGTCACAGAGATGAAGGGGTTGACTTATTTTCCAAAGCATCTGAAGGCAGGACAAGAAAACAACAGGTAGAAATTCATTAAAGAGAGAAGCAATCTAGAACTAAAAAGAGATTTCCTGACAGTGGACAATTAATCAGTGGAATAGCTTGCCTCTCAGAGTTGTGGGTGCTCCCTCGCTGGAGATCTTCCAGAAAAGATTGAAACAACCATTTATGCAGGATTGTATATGGTCTCCTGCCTTGGGTAGGGGGTTGGGCTAGAACAGGGGTCCCCAACTCCTGGTCCATGGACCGGTCCCAGGCCATGGCATGCCAGCAACCGGTCCACACAAACAAGCAAAGCCCCATCCGTGGGATGCAGGCAGCACACAAAACCACGCAGCCTCCGGTCCACAGAAAAAACTCTCTCCACTGAACCAGTCCCTAGTGCCCAAAAGGTTGGAGGCCTCTGGGCTTGAGGACTCCCAAGGTCCCTCCCAACCCTATGATTCTATGTTATAGAACAGCTAACCAAATATAATTTGTTCCAATAGATTCTATTAAAACTTAAATGTATAAGATGGGATGTCAATCGACTCATGTACAAAAGATTCATTGTAAAAAGGATAAACGCTGGGTTATCTTTATTTTATATTGTATGCTTGTCCGAATTAACTGGCTGTAAGAGCAAGGAGTGGCTGTAAGTCAATTTTTTTTAATGCCACTATAATTTAGAACATTCACTAAGCAAATGGTTATAAAGCAGGGGACTACCTATATTTCATGCCAGTACAAAATGGGACAGCCCCCCCAGCCCTATATTAAAATTACAATTAAACGTATAAAATAGCATCACCTACTTTAAATAACTAACTAAATATAAATTGCTAATCTGATACTAGTTGACACAAAACTGCACAGTACTCAAGCACAAAGGATTTTTGCATCCTATCAGACTTCGCCTTAATTACAACTGTTTTGTTACCAGCAAGGTTTGGGGTAATGAATATGCTGTTAAAGGTTTCTTAATAATACTTTCATATTAGTCTCAGAGTAATTTTTCAATACATTCTGTATAAATAGATTTCATTACCCCATATTATTAAGAGAAACAAACATACTCCCCTTTCCTAACGTAAAGTCATATAATTAGATGGCCTTCCTGCACAAATCCGTGGATAAAATGGGTCTGGCAAGAAACAGGAAAATATTCAATCTGCTGTTTAAGCACAGCTAGTCAAGACAAAAGGGATTTCATTTGATGTGCTATCAAATCCTTTGGAAAGGCTTTTTCAGAACCACGCTTTCCCAAAAGGGACTTTTCATTTTACTATAACATTTGACAAGTTCCCAGCTCTGCCATCATTTATGGCTTATTTCTACATTTAGCCCACTTAAATGTGCTTTTAAAACATATCTGATAAACTGGTAAAAATTACGTACAATGCAAATGACATTGGAGACAAGTTTTTATTGACTTAAAACGTGAGCTGTAAGATGATAACAAATAGGGTTGTTTTGATTTAGTGCTTCTTAAAACAGACACACACACAAAACCTCTCACTCCAAATGTATGACAGGAGTTAAATGTAGTGTTGCTGCCACCTCAAGGTCTCCCAAGAAAAGTGTCACGCTTTATTTTCACTTGCTTCTACCCAGCTCATTTTAGTGAAACCATCAAGTGCATGTGGAGAGGCCTTGTGAAAATACCTTGCCTTAAAAAATGTCAAAGTGATTCTGCATGTCTGCTCAAAAAGATGGGCTTATTTTATAAAAAGCACCGTCCTGACTGCTGGAGAATGGATTCTAGGAGTTAAGACAGCAAAAAGGAAAATACATTTAAATTAACCAGAAAAATGAGGTAAGATCTTTTTTAAAATCACTTGGAGACGTGTAGTGAGTTGCAATAAATTCTAGGAAATTAAACCTAGACTGCTAGTAAAGTCCAAGAAGATTTCTTTTCTCAGAGGCTGCTAATAAGTCACAAACAGCTAATGAAAGCAATTAGGGATAAATAAAGAAGAGATGGTGACAGTATTTCTGCACTTATTTGCAAAACTATTTCACTGCAGGAACATTGTGCCAATAGTGTACGAGGGATACTCGGCACAGTGTTAGGAAATGGGGGTTTTTTCTCCAGTAAAATATTTGAAACAAAAAACAAATCTTCCTTTATGCATGCGTTCATATACACATGCAGATGCACCTATACTTTTTTTTTACAAATTTTATTTATGATACAATTAAAGACAAACATTGGATTTGACGTGACATTCCAGTATATACATTCTTATCCGATTGTTCCACTTTTTACAATAACTTCTTCATCTCTATATATACCGGTATACATCTAAGATTTATATACAGTACTTATTCTAAAATAAAATAACATATTCTTCTATCTTAACATTCATCCTTAATCCCAACCATCCTCTTCAAATTCCTCCAGCGGTAAAATTTATCCCAGGTTTCGTAATAAACTGATCCACATTTATCTCTTAATATCATTGTGAGCCTGTCCATTTCCGCACATGCTAATATTTTATGTATTAACTCTTCCTCTGTGGGAATTTCCTCGCTCTTCCATCTTTGTGCAAAAGGGAACCTAGCTGCAGTCAGGATGTGTAGCAGCAGGTAGATTGTTCCCTTGTCATATTTTTCTGTCGTTATTCCCAACAAGAAGAGTTCCGGTTTTAACTCTAAATCCAGTGATAATATATCCCTCAACCAGTTTCGTGTCCTGTGCCAATACTCACCTATACTTTTTTAAATAACATTTCTGAGTTGCTTTTTTTTTTTGGCTGCAGGAGGGTTTAAAATGCTGTTCTTGTTTTTATTTTTCTAGTATGCATCGGAGAGATGCACCCGCCTCCCCTCCAGCTGCTCAGGACTCCTGATCTGAAAACAATCCATAGAATGAGTTACAATGTCTTCAAGAATTTCCTTCTAAAAGAAAAGTGAGATGCCACTAAAGTGGCAGAACCTCAAAGAGATTGTTATGTAATTTAAAAAGGCAACACAGGTGCACGGAAATTTTGGCCACTTGGTAACTAAAATTAATGCAAAGCCTCCTACGTCCATAAGGATCTTGTTAATTCTATGTCTTTTTCCTAAAGCAGCGGTTCTCAACCTGTGGGTCGCGACCCCATTTGGGGTCGAACGACCACTTCACGGGGGTCGCCAAACACCACAATCCGCCATTTTTTCCCCTCGGGCGGCGCAGGGGGCAGCACCGCGCATGCGCAATGCAGGCCGTCGCGCCGTGCATGCGCGATGCAGGACGTCGTGCCGTGCATGCACAATGCGGGCCGTCGCGCCATGCATGTGCGATGCGGGCCGTCGCGTGCGTGCTGTGCATGCGCAATGCGGGCCGTCGTGCCATGCATGCACGATGCGGGCCATCGCGCCGCACATGCGCGATGCGGGCCGTCGCGCCGCGCATGCACGATGCGGGCCATCACGCCGCGCATGCGTGGTGCAGGTCGGGGTCGCGGCCTCAAAAAGGTTGAGAACCGCTGTCCTAAAGGATCGTTTCCATTCAGTTGAAATGGATGGTAGAGAAGAACTGCCAAAGGAACACATTTGGAGTGGTGCCAATGAACCTCAAAAATCCTAGAATTAAAGCCGAGTTACCCTCACTGAGTCCAATCTCTGCAAGGAAAGAAGCAACAGGTAATCCTTGACTTACAACCTTTCATGTAGTGACTGTTCAAAGTTACCATGGCAGTGAAAGCAACTTATAACCCTTTTTCAAACTTCAAACCATTGCAGCATGCATCCCTGTGGTCACGTGATCAAAATTCAAATGCCTGGCAACTGGCATGTATTTATGATGGCTGCAGTTTCCCGGAGTCATGTGAAGCAAAGTCAATGTGGAAGCCAGATTCATTTAACAGTCATGTTACTAACTTAACAGCGGCAATGGCAAGGAAGGTTGTAAAGTGGGGCAAGATTCACTTGAACAGCTATCTTGCTTATCAATGGAAATTTTAGGTTCCATTCTGGTCATAAGTCAAGGACTACCTGCATTACCCCAGTTGAATTGTGTGCATGGCATTCACCCTTTATCTGATGGGCCTGATCCTCTAAATACTAGCTAAGCCCTGGTTTTGGAAGTGTTTCAAACATCCTAGCACCAGGAGCTCAATTAGGGCCACTGCACTGCAGCCTGCTATGGAATATGCCAGGAAACAAATTTATGTTTGTTGGGATGCCAATTAGATGTTCCATTTAAAATAAAGAGCCTGTGATTAAAAGGCTGAAGGGGTTCCAATGCACTCACATTCCCACTACACAAAATGTGTAGGCTGGGAAAATTTACAACCCAAATGCTACATAAAATATACTGCATCCTTTATGCTTCTTGAGGAATTCACCACTACTTATCTCATTAATAACAGGAAGACAACCCATTCTTTTTAATCATTGAAAAATATTTTGAACCTGACCTACAAAGAATAAGTAGAAGACTGGACCACCATGAGGTCAACAATTCCAGAGGACTTAAATGCATTTGAGAGCTTACGGAAAGATTTACGATCATGTTCCTGAGAAGCCATTCTTTTTTTAAAAAAAAAAATTAAAACATAAGTAACAGCATTTTAAAAAACAATTACATCATCTACTCTTTTTCATGCCTTCAAAGCTTATTTTGCGAGCAGTTAGGTTGATATTGCTGTTTTGAACCTAAGGTTATTGTTGTTACATAAATGAATCTATAGCTCAGAATCGTTTCCATCAGCAATTGCAGTTCAGTACAAAAAGTGAAAATTGTAGCTATGTTGATTATTGGGGGAGGGAAGAATCCAAAAGACCTTCCCACTGGTAGCTAACCTGAAGAGTTTGTAAAATAATTACAAGGTAAGAAATCTTTATCAGATAAAATGAAGAAAAAAGACATTCATACAAATAATGATGATAATAATAACATTGGAAGGGACCTTAGAGGTCCTCTAGTCCAACCCCCTGCTCAGGCAGGAAACCCTACACCATTTCGGACAAATGGCTGTCCAGTCTCTTCTTAAAAACTTCCAGTGTTGGTGCATTCACCGCTTCCGGAGGCAGGTTGTTCCACTGGTTAATTGTTCTAACTGTCAGGAAGTTTCTCCTTTAGTTCTAGGTTGCTTCTCTCCTTGATTAGTTTCCATCCGTGGCTTCTTGTCCTGCCTTTAGGCGCTTTGGAGAATAGCTTGACTCCTTCTTCTTTGGGGCAACCCCTAAGGTACTGGAACACTATCATGTTCCCCCTCGTCCTTCTCTTCATTAAACTAGATATACCCAATTCCAGCAACCGATCCTCCAGTCACCTGATCATCTTTGTTGCTCTTCTCTTTCTCTTTCTAGAGTCTCAATATCTTTTTTACATCGTGGTGACCAAAATTGGATGCAGTGTTCCAAGTGTGGCCTTACCAAGGCCTTGTAAAGTGGTATTAACACTTCACGTGATCTTGATTCTGTCCCTGTTAATACAGTCTTCTTCTTTAGACTTGAAGACCATCTTGGCTGGTCCCTCTTTTTCAGCCCAACCCACCTGACAAGGCTGTTGTTGTTGTAGGGATCATGGGAGGCTGGAGTATAATTCAGTGTTTCCAAGAGAAGAGAGAGTATCTATCATTCAGGGCTGAACGGTGGAGTGCTTGTTGCTCTCTTGGCTGTTGGCCTCAGACGTTTCATTACCCAGTAAGGCAGGGGGTCTTCAAACGTGGCCCTTTTATGACTTATGGACTTCAACTCCCAGAAATCCTCAGCCAGCGTTTGGGAGTTGAACTCCACAAGTCATAAAAGGGCCAGGTTTGAAGACCCCTGGCCTATACTGTAAACCAGGGGTAGGCAACCTTGGCTCTTTTATGACTCGTGGACTTCAACTCCCAGAATTCCTGAGCCGGCATGGCTCAGCTTGGAAACCTCTCCCTTTCCCCTCAGCAGGGCTGGCTCAGGAATTCTGGGAGTTGAAGTCCACGAGTCATAAAAGAGCCAAGGTTGCCTACCCCTGCTGTAAACCAAAACCCTCAGGTGTCTGGGACGTGCCTGGCTGAGGAATTCTGGGAGTTGAAGTCCACAAGTCATAAAAAGAGCCAAGTTTGAAGACCCCTGCAATAAGGTAACATCATCAGTGCCCTGTCTTCTTGTTCAAGCAGGACCACGTAGCTCCAGCCTCGAAGGCACCACTCTGGTTGCACCGGTGATGTTATCGAGGTGGGGAAATGAAACATCTGCAAGCCAGCAACCGAAGTCAGAGAACCCCAAGAACTCCACAGTATTAGATGCATTAGCTTCATATATAGTTTCATATGATATATAGATGTAGTACAGTGTTTCTCAACCTTGACCATTTTAAGGCATGTGGACTTCAACTCCCAGAATTCCACAGCCAGCAATGCTGGCTGTGGAATTCTGGGAGTTGAAGTCCACATGCCTTAAAATGGTCAAGGTTGAGAAACACTGTGTACATAGAATGATAGGAAGGGACTTTGGAGGTCTTCTAGTCCAACCCCCTGCTCAAACAGGTGTGTAATGTGTGTGTGTGTGATATGTATGTGTGTATACATATATATACACATATGCATATATAATATATATAACTTTTATACACATGCACAGAGGCAGTGTGTAAAAACATAACAAATATATAAAATAAAACAGTAATTGAAGCCTCACATGTCTGCAGGCTGATAAACTGAGGATCACCTCTCCAGGGACAGGAAAGGGTAGCTTAAAAGGGGACACACATTTATTTATTTTACGTACGGATTGATTCAACCGATACGGGCCGCCCATCTCCTCAGGGCAGAATGGAAATAAAATGGGAAAGAGTTACAAAACTTACAAGGCAGTACAAAGCGACTCAGTACAAAAACAAAGCGCAAAGAAGAAGCGGCGGCCAGATACACGCGCCGCCCCTCTGAGGTGCCGCAAATGGACGCGGGGAGAGGCAATTCACACGACCCAGCTGACCGCGAGTCGCTTGCGGGGAACACCTGACTTCCCTCCCCCTCCGGGCGCCAGGCTCGGATCGCTTTTAAACTGGGTCCGTCTTCTGCTTCGGGCTACCGCCCTCGGCTGACGGTACCACAGAAACGGCTAAGCTCGCTCCCGAAGCGGGTTAAGAAGGCCGCGCCAACCGCCTCAGACCCGCTCAGAGAGAAATAGAGAGAGAGAGAGAGAGAGAGAGTGCGCACGCGCGCGCACGCGCTTTCCGCTCGGCCGACCGGCCTGGCGCCTTCCGATCTCTATGGTAACAGGTGGGGCGGGGAGGGAGGGAGGGAGGGAGCAAAGAGAGAGAGAGAAAGTCAGACGGAACTTTCACTCCCCGGTCACCTGACTCAGCCCCGCCGGGGGGTCACGTGACCGCCTTTCCATGGTCGCCATTTTGAAGCGGGGGGCTACCGCAGAGGAGAAGGAGGAAGGAGAGCCGGGGTAGGAGAGGGAAGGGCAGGGCAGGGCAAGGGGGCGGCGGCGGCGAGGACCGGGCGTGGAGGGACGGCCAGCGGGGCCGGGTGGGGGGCAGCCGGGAAGAAGAGGTAGCCGGGCGGGGGGGGGAGAGAGAGAGAGAGAGAGCAAGGCGTTGCAGGGTTGGGGGGGGCAGCTCGAAAACCGCTCGCCTCTCTCCGCGGCTCAGCCGGAGGGACCCAGCCGAGGAAGGGCTGCCGTTTTGCGGGAGGGATCGGCGCTTCGGGATCTCCCCGGAGCCCGTTTCGCCGCCCGGCAGAAGGTGAGCCTCTCCACCACCATCACACTCACACTCACACACACACACACACACACACACACACACACACACAGCCCGAGGGCGCTTGGCGTGTTGCCCCGCGGCTTCCTCTCCCTCGAGGTGAACCCCCGAGGTTGGGCTCGCTGCCTGCAGGGCAGAGACCCAGAAAAGGGGCAGATTCACTCCTGCGGGCAAGGGCGTCGTGGGAACCGACGGGTCGTGGGTCAGGGGGGGGGTTCTGAACGGTCCCATCCTGACGTGCCTTTTTCCCTTCTTTATTCACCTTTTCTCTCCACCCGCAATAAGGGGACGTGTGGAATAGGACTTTTCCATTCAAAGCTTTTGAATGAAGGGGTTTCGAACTGTTACTCGATATGACACGTCTCCAGATAGCTGAGATTACCGCTTCCTAGAAATCCCAAGCAATAGAAGCGCCTGGCTGGGAATGTTTGGATTTGTAGTATAAACCCATCTGGAGGTGCCCGGGGTGGGGGGGGGGAGAGAGAGAGACTGGTCGAGCCTGTCAAACTCCTTCCTTAATGGTCAGTTGTGAAGATTCTGTTAGGCCAGGGGTTCTCAACCTTGGCAACTTTAAGACTTGTGGACTTCAACTCCCAGAATTCTGGGAATTGAAGTCCACAAGTCTGAAAGTTAACAAGGTTGAGAACCCCTGTGTTAGGCTTCTCCCCCCCCACCCCAACCCTTAGGTGGGCAAATGCACCTGGTCCCCAAGACTTTTTATTGTTTTATAGGTTTTTTCCCACAAAAATCCTCCCAGTTAGTTTGCAATGGATGGGTAAAGATGTTGTGTGAGCAAGTGATAACTGCCACGTTAATAGAAGATTTTGAATTAAATTGGTGTTCCATATTAAAAAAAAAAGAATTAAAAGCTACTGCTTGACAAGTCTGTGTTTGAACCTAACTTCAGAGACATTTTTATAGTTTCATAAAAGGATTTTAGTTGGCTTCAGTTTCTCATGCATTTTGCATACATCCTATATTTGTCCTCTTCTGCCTTGAAAGCAAAACATTACTTTTAAAATACATTTCCTGTGGAAATTAGCCCATTATTAGCCTCCATTGAATTGTCACATATAAAAGGCTAGTATGAAAATACCTAGTTAATTTTAGGATATCTCTGGCTATAAAATTCTAATGGAGGAATTGGAAACCCACGATTCTCCACTCTGTTGTCCAAATTTTTATTTTATTATTTTTTAACATAAGTCATTACTACCACATTCCAATCCATTTAGATTCTTTGAGTGAAGTATTATTAGAATCTTATCCTAGATGGATCAAAATGTTATTTATTTGATTTATATTCTGCCTTGCATTTAGCAGTTCAAGGCAATAGACACAGCATTCTATTTTTTCTTGTGGGTAGGTTGGTCTGAGAGAAAGTGACTTCCCCAAGTCTCCTAGTGATTGGCTGAAAGTGACTCGAATCTAGATTTCCCTGCTCCTGGTCCAATATATCAATGATTATGTTATGCTACCTCTCTAAGCTGCAGACAATCTATAAATTGCAGCTGGCCGTGAATGGTGGCATGGATAATGATATTGCTAGAGTTTAAACAGATTGCTGCTTACTGATTGCTTTCTGAGCTAATCCAAGATGCTCAATTTGGTGTGCAAAACTTTCTATCATAGCTGAAGGCCCTGTAGGTAATTTGCCCTAAATTATAGAAGACTTTGTGAACCAGTTTGGTGGGGTGTTTAAAAACACCCAAACCAGGATACCTTTCTAGTTCTGCTTTAGGCTCAAAGCCAGCTGGATAACCTTAGACCAGTCACTCTCAGCCATTGGAAGAAGATACTGGTTGTCAAAGCCACCTCTGAACATGTTGCCAGCAAAACGGCAGGGTCTCATCCAGGCCGTTGCCAAGAATCAAGACTGATTTGAAAACGAATATAATAATAGACTTTATGCACTCCTCGGTCTTTAGTAGATTACATTTTATTTCTAAAATAAAATAATGTTGCATGATGCTGTAGAAAAGATGGATTTCTTTCCTCTCTTCTAAAGAGATACTTAATCAACTATATTTTTGTCCCAGATTACGGCCATGAATTTTGCCAGTTAGCATGGGGAGAGAATCCACAAGAAAGATGCAAAGGCTCAACTGACAACTGTTCTAATGAACGATGCTGTGCACTGGCACGTGGGAATATCAGCAATAATCACCTGTAATAATAGAGCAGAAGAGCAGCTAAGAAGAGAGTGGCGGCTGGCAAGACAAAAAAATTGTCTCTGAACCCTTTCCCTTTTAAATCATCTGTTAGACTGGCAAGAACCTGGTAAGCCCATCATGTGAAGATGATGGTGATGATGATGGTGATGATGATGTCCATTCAGTCATGTCCGACGCTTAGTGATTCTTTCGGCCAGGTCTCTCCACATCTTCCAATCTTGCACTATTTCTTGGAGTTCTGTGTGTCTGGTTGGTGTGGTTTTCTGTGGCCTGGTTTCCTTTTACTGCTAACTCTTCCAAATGCAATTGCTTTCTCCAGTGAATTCCTCCACATGACATGGCCAAAGTTAAGTGAGATGCAGCTTTGTGATTTTGCCTTCTAGTGATAGGTCTGGTGTTATGCGCTCTAGTACTTGTTAGTTAGTCCTCTCTACTGTCCAAAAAATACACAGGAGCCTTCTCCCAGCATCACATGAGAAAGATCATTTTTTAATTAAAGAAGCATCCTGTTCTTGTAGTTAATCGCACATATTTCAGCTTGCTGATGATGAAAGAGGCCATCTCATACATCATCATAGCCCAGCGGTTCTCAACCTTTTTCAGGCCGAGACCCCACCTGCACCGCCCATGCGCGGTGCGACCCCAACCTACGCCGCCCATGCACGGCGCGACGGGCCGAATTGCACATGCGTGGCGCGACGTGACTAACCGCGCATGCGTGGCATGACGGACCAAAGCACGCATGTGCGGTGCGCGCGCAACGGCCAGAACCGTGCATGCGCAGTGCGCGCAACGGACTGAGCCGTGCATGTGCGCGCGTGACACCCGAACCGCGCATGCGCAGTGCGACGGCCCGAACCGCGCATGCGCGGCGTGCACGCGACGGCCCGAACCGCGCATGCACGGCGCGACGGGGCAAACCGGGGGGAAAAATGGGAAAAAAATGGCGGACTGCTGTGTTTGGCGACCCCCGTGAAACGGTCGTTCGACCCCAAATGGGGTCGCGACCCACAGGTTGAGAACCGCTGTCATAGCCAGTAAAATGAAAAAGACATATTTACAGCCCCAAAATATACATTTTTTTCTTCTCTGTACTTTACAAGCTGGAAGTTCCAATCTGTAGACCCGAGTATGAATTTATTGTTTGTTTGTCTATTGCCATTTTAGGTATTATGGAAGAAGGCAGTAACATCATTGCCCTAATCTCAAATCTGAGGGAACGGGAAGCCGTCCTCATTTCCGAAGCCATCGTAAACTCATCCGCAGAGAATGCCGATGACCCGCTGAAGTGTAAACCCGATCCTCTCATCCAGGTCATTCAGAAGCTGAGCAAAATTGTCGAAAGTGAAAAGTCGCAGAAATGTGTTTTAATTGGGAAAAAACGCTTGTACCCTGACACCACCAACCTTCCAGAAGTCTCATCTAAAGCCCTGGAATTGCCTGCTTTGGGCACCATCAATGTAGAAGACTATTACACGATGGACAGTCCTCCGCTGAGTAAAAGAAAGGTCCTGTGCTACCAGTGTAGTCTCTGCAAATCCGTGTCACCCACCCTTCCTCTCTTAAAGGAGCACATCAAGCAACACGGTCAGCAGAACGAGGTCGTGCTTATGTGTTCCATGTGCACTTTTACCACCCGGAGCGTAGAAGATTTTGAAAGTCACGTTCGAAGTCACCCAGAGAACAACAGCAAAATCCACACCACGTTGAAGGAACCGCCTTGCACCGGCCTCTCGAGTGCTGTTTTGCCTGAGCCAGTAGAAAAAGTCACAATCGGCACAGATCAAGGGACGCCACCACCCCAAGTGCCTGAGAAGGGGAGGCGGAAATGGTACACTTATGAGCAATACGGCATGTACCGATGCCTGATTTGTAGCTACACTTGCGGACAGCAAAGAATGTTGAAAACGCACGCTTGGAAGCACGCGGGAGAAGTGAATTGCTCGTATCCCATATTTGAGGAGGAAAAAGAGCAAGCCACCTTGCCAGATTCTGCCACGTTGGACACCGTCGTCCTTTCCCTAGAAAACAACGAGCAGGGACTCGGCAACAACCAGCCTGTTCAACTTCGCATGTGTAGCCCCGAGCCGGTGGCCTTCAAAACGGAAGAATCTGTCAAAGAAGAGTCAGCCCTAAGTCAGCCCGCTGCGCTTTCACCTGCAGACAAATTCCTAGAGGAGCCAAGGTCACATGAAGATCTGGACCAAGACCATTTGGGGGCTGACAGCTTGCTTTCTTCAGCCCAGAAAATCATTAACTCCAGCCCAAACAAAAAAGGCCACGTTAACGTCATTGTGGAACGCCTGCCCAGCGCCAGAGAGCCCGTTTTGCAGAACGAAGCCATGGATAACGTCTTGCCTTATTCCGTGGACGCCGCCCCCGAACACCCTCCGGCTGGGCGGGATGTGTCGGGCGACATTTATCACATGGATAAGAATTCGATTGAAATTGAAGAAGTTATCATTGGGTGGAGCAGCGCGGAAAAGGCAGAAGACAACCTGAATCCCAGCCGAGCTAAAACGGCCAATGAAAATGCGCCAGCCGCCCGGAGGAGAACCAATTCGGAGTCTCTGAGGTTGCATTCGCTAGCTGCCGAAGCCCTGGTGACCATGCCAATCAGAGCCGCAGAGCTTGCCCGATCCAGCTTCCGGGCTTTCGCCGATGTAAATCCTTTAAGTTCGGAGGCTGGGCCGAGGCTTCCCGAGGGTGGCTACTTAGGCCATTCTAAACGGCTTGCCTCCCTGAAGACGGAGGAATTGAGTAGCCTGAACCAAGAGGAGCAAGCTTTCGTGGAGCTGCAGAAGGACAAACCGGAGATCTCCGAAGGCCCCATCAAAATGGGCATCAGCATGTCACTGCTGACGGTGATTGAGAAATTGAAAGAGAGGACGGACCAAAATGCCTCCGACGAGGACATTTTGAAGGAGCTGCAGGATAACGTTCAATGCCAACCTTCAGGGGATGCCAGCGTGTTGGGAAGTAGTCTGGTGGAATATATCCCCGACGCGGATCAGCCTTTCCGGTGTCGCCTATGCCACTACAGCAGCGGCAACAAGGGGTACATCAAGCAGCATTTGAGGGTCCACCGGCAGAGGCAGCCTTATCAGTGTCCAATTTGCGAGCACGTCGCCGACCACAGCAAGGATCTAGAAAGTCACATGATCAACCACTGCAAAACCCGAATGTACCAGTGTAAACAGTGCGAGGATTCTTTTCATTACAAGGTGAACAGCTGCGCCTTGGTTTAATCCAGGGGTTCTCAACCTTGGCAACTTTAAGACTTGTGGACTTCAACTCCCAGAATTCCTCAGCCAGCTTTGCTGGCTGAGGAATTCTGGGAGTTGAAGTCCACAAGTCTTAAAGTTGCCAAGGTTGAGAACCCCTGGTTTAATCAAACGCTGGGCCCAAACGGCCAGCTTGGGTGCGTAGAATTAGGCGAACGGGAGGGGTGGCACACTGGTGTCCTCTGCCACCATTTTGTACAACCACAGCTTAGGTTTCTGATTGTGGTTCTGCTTGTGTACAAAACACAGAAGCTTAGAACACGGGTCGTCCTTGACTTACAAGAGTCCATTTAGTGACTGTTTGAAGTTAGAACCGCATGGAAAAAAGGGACCTGTGACTCGGCTGTTGCAGCATCCCCACCACAGTCACATGAGAAAAATTCAGATGCTTAACAGCTGACTCACACTTACGATGGTTGCAGCGTCCCGGGGTCACGTAAATCAACTTTTGTGACCTTCTGACAAGCAAGGGGAAGCTAGATTCATTTAGCCACCCTGTTATTGGCTGAACAGGTGCAGTGGTTCACTTAACAATGTGGCCAAGAAAAGTTGTAAAATGGGGCAAAACTCACTTAACAAATTTCTCCCTTGGCAAGATAAATTTTGGGCTCAGTTATGGTCATAAGCCGAGGACTATCCATAACAGGGTTGGAAGGGATCTTGGAGATCTTCTAGTTCAGGGGTAGGCAACCTTGGCTCTTTTATGACTCGTGGACTTCAACTCCCAGAATTCCTGAGCCAGCCAAGCTGAGGGGAAAGGGAGAGGTTTCCAAGCTGAGCCATGGCTGGCTCAGGAATTCTGGGAATTGAAGTCCACGAGTCATAAAAGAGCCAAGTTTGAAGACCCCTGGTTTAAATATTTAAATATTTTTCCTCACAGTCACGTGATCAAAATTCAGGCATTTGGGCAGGGGTAGGCAACCTTGGCTCTTTTATGACTCGTGGACTTCAACTCCCAGAATTCCTGAGCCAGCCAAGCTGAGGGGAAAGGGAGAGGTTTCCAAGCTGAGCCATGGCTGGCTCAGGAATTCTGGGAATTGAAGTCCACGAGTCATAAAAGAGCCAAGTTTGAAGACCCCTGGTTTAAATATTTAAATATTTTTCCTCACAGTCACGTGATCAAAATTCAGGCATTTGGGCAGGGGTAGGCAACCTTGGCTCTTTTATGACTCGTAGACTTCAACTCCCAGAATTCCTGAGCCAGCCACGCTGAGGGGAAAGGGAGAGGTTTCCAAGGTGAACCATGCTGGCTCAGGAATTCTGGGAGTTGAAGTCCATGAGTCATAAAAGAGCCAAGGTTGCCTACCCCTGCCCTAGTAGAAACCAGGGTTGAACGGGAACAAATGTCAGGAAATTCCTCCTTCGTTCCAAGTGGGATCTCCCTCTGATGGGCTTCCACCCATTGCTTCTTGCTCTGCCTTCAGGTGCTTGGAGAATAGGTTGATCCCTTCTTCTCTATAAGAGCCCCTGAAACACAGGAAGACTCCTATCAGACCATCCCTAGTTCTTCTCTTCATTAGGCTAGACATACCCAGGGCCTGCAACCGTTCATTGTAAGGTTTACACTTGGTGTAGCTTGGCAGAGTAATGGAGCAGGGAGCAGGCAGTATTGCAAACAGACTTTATTCAGGTTGTCAAAGAATTGATGTCTTCATTAGATTTCTGTATGAGTGCAGTCATAAAATTGGTGTTCTTACGTTTTATTGACTATACCACAATTGCCAAAGTTCCCAAATGCACTGAGTCAAGCAAATATAGTTCATTTAGATCAGTGATTTCCAGATTTGGCAACTTAAAGTTGTGTGGACTTCAACTCCCAGGATTGAGGGAATTGGCCAGGGGAACTCGGCATGCTAGGTTGAATTCTGGCATGTTGGTTGGGAAATTCTGGGATATGAAGTCTACACATTATAGCAGTTGCCAGGTTTGAAAAACACTAACTTAGATTGAAGATGATCTCCAATTATCTCATAGGATTTCCTACAGTCCATCTCACGATATGCAATAATTGCGCCCACGTTCTCTCCAGCCTGATTAGGTGTTGACCTAAGTTTACACACTGGCACCTCATGCTGTGTGAAGTAAGCTGTTTTGACTTTTAAACCATGACTGACAACCTAGCAAGATGGAAGAACCCAAACAATTTGGGTTTAGTTATCGAACTGCTGTTCAGTTGTGGCTTTGAGTCATGCATGGACGCTGTCCGCTCACTCACCGTCATTAATGTTCATGGAATAAAAGAATGCCCAACTAGACAACATTAACAACATTGTTTTAACGTGACGGTAACACTTATGCAACTGTTTTGTGTTCCAGAGTCAGCTGCGCAGTCACGAAAGAGAGCAGCACAGTCTCCCCGATACGTGTGCAACCCCGACGTTTGACGGGGCCTTAGTGGCCTGCAGTGAAGCAGATGAAAGAGTTGGTACTGTCTATCTCGTTGGCTAGTTTTGTGGATTGGATTGGGTTCCCCTTGCACACCATGGCTCTCAGCTGGGTGATTGTGAGAATGGCCAGGGTGCATCTTCCCTCTCTCTCCTGGTGCCCTACTCAACTACTTGGCTCTGCTAGCTGACAGTTTCAGGTGTTATAACCTGGTAGATCTAGAGCAAGAGTCTTCAAACTTGGCCCTTTGATGACTTGTGGACTTCAACTCCCAGAATTCCTCAGCCAGTGTGGCTGGCTGAGGAATTCTGGGAGTTGAAGTCCACAAATCATAAAAGGGCCAAGTTCGAAGACCCCTGATCTAGAGCAACATTTCTCAATCTCAGTTGACTTTAAGAGCTGTGGACTTCAACTCCCAGAATTCCACAAGTCTTAAAAGTTGCTGAGATTGAGAAGCATTGGTCTGAAGCACAGGGCTCTCCAAACTTGGCAGCTTTTAAGACTTGTGGAGTTCAACTCCCACAATGAACTCCTATTCAACTCTCAGGCTGGCTGGAGAATTCTGGGAGTTGAAGTCCACAAGTCCTAAAGTTGCCAAGCTTGGAGACCCCCTGTTCTAAAGGGTGCCAGGTTGCAAGTAGGCCATTGTAAACTCATCCTTTGCTTCCCCAGTTGCAAACAGAATCTGAATTCTCTTTGGAGAATTGAGAGAGAGGGCAATGTTTCTCAGCTGTTTCTGTTTAAGGCCTCTTGTCATTTAATAATGATGATTTATTTGAAGGTGCAACCCTGGGTGGGAGATTCTCTTCGCTATTCCTTCATCTGGGTGCAGAGATCAGGGTTTGTCGGCCTTGTTTCTTGATTGCTCATTGCTCAAAAAAAAAAAAAGGGAGGGGGCGTTTCCTGCCCTGTCTCGTATCTTAAAGTATCTTTTTATCTGAAAACCTCATGTTGGAAGCCTGCTTTCACTTGACACCATTTCCTGTTTAATTGTATTCATTAAATGAGAATGCTAGCTTTCCGAAGCATTTTGAAAGCCTTTTGCAATCAAATTAAGGTACAATTGCAGGAAGGAAGCCCTCTTGTCAAACAGATGCCGCCTCTATAAAACCCCCCCGAAGTTTATGGAAGTTTATGGCGCAGCATCTGCTTGCCTGTCAGTTGCTTGAGCAGGAACATGCCTTCCCTGCTTAGAAAAACCATCAGGGTTCCTGTTCACCATGGCTGCACTTATAACATTAAAGGGATCCCTGGCACCCAGGATCAGAGGGGGAAATGTTGGGTTGTTACGGGGGAAAAAACCGCAGCTAAACCGAGATTGTCATACTTTCTTCCCCTTCGGAAACGTGTATGCATTAAAGCAGGCCCTAAACCCACTAGCTCAACTAAATCATTTAGTAAAAGGGAATGGGAGTGTAGCGCTTTGTCAAATTAACAAATTTAATCGGAGAGTTTTGTAGTGCACAATGCTGGGGGGCGGGGGGAGTAGTGACTACAGCAGCGGTTCTCAACCTTTTTCAGGCCGCGACCCCGACCCGCATATGCGCGGTGCTACCCCCTGTGCCGGCCGAGGAAAAGGGGGGGAAAATGGTGGACTGCATTGTTTGGCGACCCCCGTGAAATGGTTGTTCGACCCCAAATGGGGTCGCGACCCACAGGTTGAGAACCGCTGGACTACAGACGCCAGCAACAGGCACAAGTAACCAGGAGTAGGAGTTTAGTTCAAAGCACTTCAAGTTTATTACCTCTTACCTATACACAAGAATCTGATCCACTCAAGGTCAAGGCAAATTTGCCCTCCATAGGAGTCAAGAGAATTCAAGGGAGGCTGGACTTAGGTCTGTTATGGGAGCACAGCGACTTCAAACTGATGACATGTTTGATCCTGCCCTCAGGCTCAGCCTGGTCATCTCCTACCTCCAGTCAATGATACATCCTTCCCCAGTGCCTAAGGCTTCTTCTCCTAAAAGTGCTTTTTCAAAAGGCAACCGGGCTTTTGTTTTTCCTTTGTTTTCGCTTCTCATGCAAGAAACTTCTTCAGTTCTGACTGAACGGTGGAGCATGGAAGGACTTATACTCCTTGCAGTCATCTGATCGTTAGCACCCTTTCGGAGAGTCATTGAGGCCACTTGGAAGTTTATCTGTGCCCTCCGGGGTCCCCTGAAGAGTGCAAATGGGTCCATGTGTGTATATTACACTGATATATCCTACCCTCCGGTTACACAAATATACACAAGGTGTATATTACATTGATATATCCTACCCTCCGGTTACCGTTTGTGACTGTGACCACAAACGGTAGTACAAAATGTGTCCAGTTTTGATCACAGCAATACAGAAATGGTATTGTGATCTAGAAACATCCAAGGACAGGGGCCCAAATTAGCCCTCTTTTTTAAAAAAAAAAAAAAAACACTGGAGAAGGAACGGTGATTCAAGACAACTGAAATGC
Organism: Bothrops alternatus; assembly: GCA_034064705.1. NCBI lineage: Eukaryota > Metazoa > Chordata > Lepidosauria > Squamata > Viperidae > Bothrops > Bothrops alternatus. The sequence goes on from JARGCV010000666.1 coordinate 380,159, forward strand.
AGCATCCCTTAAAAGTTGTGGTGTGGACGCTGCCAATCTTCGTGATTGGAAAGGGCGAAGAGGCAAACGCCGGGAGGATAAGGTTACCAAGGCCAGCCAGAGTTTCTCTCGATAGCAAGATAGGCAGCATATAAATTTAATAAATAAATAAGCGGCTAGCCGTCAGCATGGCTCAGCTTGTCTTCCATAGTAGGAAAGTTATGGTGCTTTCCCTGTGTTTTATTTACAGCTTAGAGGGGTTCTCAAGGATATCTGATTAGCCCTAGTAGAAACCCAGATTGAAGTGGAACAAATGTCTTCTGGTGTTCTTATTATAGGGGACAAGATCTCAGTTCAGAAACTTTACCGTTGCGACATTTGCGACTACACAAGTACAACGTATGTTGGAGTGAGGAATCACAGACGGATTCACAACTCGGATAAGCCCTACAGGTGAACACATCTGCATTTTGATTATCCATGGAATTTAAGCCGGTTTTGTTTTGTTTGTGTTTGTTTCAACGGTTCCTTTGCAGAAGCCAGTGGGCAATTGGAAATATTCTGATTTTGAAGGAGGGCATAAATGATCAGGGGTTTGTTCTTGAAACGTACTTAGAATCCTCCAGCCTGTTTCCTACACTTCTGCTTGCCATAAATATAATCTCTTTTCATTGGCAGAATTCAAACTTAAATTTTTACCCACTAAATTATCAAAGCAAGTGGATTAAGCCCAGGGTTTTAGAGAGTGACGGTTGCCAGCCCGAAGTCACTCTGAGGAACATTTTGGAAATTGCATTGGGTTGAAATATAAATAAATTTATAATTGTTTTTTTAATAAATTGTTAAATTCAGTTACAGGGCTACAGTCCATATTTTACATAACATATATTTAATATTTTCCCCATTCTGTCATCATATTAAACAATTTAGCGAATTTTTTGCAAAGGCTGTGGGGTTTTCAGTGTCCGGCAGCCATCTGTCTCTCTGCTTCCTTGTTTGAGTAGGTTACCAACATCCGGAAAGGACTTTTGACTAGTGACTTTGCTATTTTAATGGCAGCCATCTTTTGATACACTTGACCAGCCTTTTGCCGATGGCCAGAATTTTCCCTGTATCCAGGCAGAAAATGAGTTTAGAAGTAAAGGAGGTCCATGTTTGACTATTGCAGCAGTTCTCAACCTTCTTCAGGCCGCGACCCCGACCTGCGCCGCGCATGCGCGCCGCGACCCCGACCTGCACCGCACATGCGCAGCGCAACGCAACGGCCCGCATTGCGCATGTGCGGTGCGCGCACAATGGCCCGCATCGCACAGCGCGACATTGCGCATGCGCGGTGCTGCCCCCTGCGCCGGCCGAGGGGAAAAGGGGAAAATGGCGGACTGCATTGTTTGGCGACCCCCGTGAAATGGTCGTGACCCACAGGTTGAGAACCGCTGGACTATTGGATTGCAAGTGATCAAACCTAGAAGCATTGCTAATGTTCCAAAAGATTTTTATTTTAATTCTGGGGCATTAAAATACCAAGGGGACACAAGACTTCCGGAGTCCAACCCTTCTTTTGTTTTTTGTTCAGATGCCGCGTCTGTGACTTCGCCACAACGAGTATGAATAGCTTGAAGTGTCATATGAGACGCCATCCCCAGGAGCATCAGGCAGTGCAGTTAATGGAGCAGTTCAAGTAGGTAACCAATAGCTCAGCAAGACAGTAGCACCAACAGCAATCTCGTTCCCTGGCTAAATAACGGAGTTACCGTTTTCAAGGTTTCTTTAGATCGGTTCTTATTGCTTGGCTTGTCCGCCTTTTTAGTCTTTATTCTGCGTTGCCATCAGCTACCTAAGAAGCATTTTGTTTTGGATGGCTTGAGTGGAGCTGCTGAGATTTGCAGTGTAGCTGTATTTGGAAGACCACTCATCCTTTTTTTTAGTCAACCATTGCATTCCAAAGTCGTCTCTCCTTGAGAGAACGTCTCAGTCCCTTTTCACTGGAGTGCCATGCAGTTTCTGCTATTGAACTGTTCATTTGTTTCGCCGAATAATCTTTTGAAGGATTAGGAATCAGTGTTTTTTTTTTCAGTTGATAAATTATTTGGTATGTAGTACAGGTAGTCCTTGATTTACAACAATGCAAGTTTTCTGACTGAAACAGCACTGAAAAAAATAGTAGTAGTAGTAGTAGTAGTAATAATAATAGTAACAACAACAACAATAATAATAATAAAGTTGGAAGGGACCTTGGAGGTCATCTAGTCCAACCCCCTGCTCAGGAAGGAAACCCTACACCATTTCAGACAAATGGCTGTCCAGTCTCTTCTTAAAAACTTCCAGTGTTGGAGCATTCACCGCTTCTGGAGGCAGGTTGTTCCACTGGTTAATTGTTCTAACTGTCAGGAAGTTTCTCCTTAGTTCTAGGTTGCTTCTTTCCTTGATTAGTTTCCATCCGTTGGCTTCTTGTCCTGCTTTCAGGCGCTTTGGAGAATAGCTTGAATAAAAAGAGTTGGGAGGGACCTTGGAGGTCTTCTAGTCCAACCCCCTGCTCAGGCAGGAAACCTTACACCATTTCAGATAAAAGTGACTTTTGACCATTTTTCAAACTTAGGACCGTTGCAGCATCCTCATGGTCATGTGAACAGAGTTCAGATGCTTGGCATACGATTCATATTTATGATGGCCGCAGGGTCCTGGGGTCCTGGTGCACTCTCTTTTACACACACACACACACACACACACACACACACACAAGCAGGGAAGCGCAATTGCCTCTCTCTGTCTCTGTCTGTCTCTGCAAATGGCAGAGGAGGCTGGGAGCCACAGGGGAAGGCTCATGCGGCTCCAGAGCCACAGGTTGCCGACCTGTGCCCTAGGAAGAAGGAGGGAAGGACAAACCACTCCCCCAAAATGGCCAGGGGTAACACTAATTTGAAGGCACAAAAAGAAAAGAAAAAGAGCAACAATAGATTCTTCTCTCAGTTTAACTCGGGGGTGGGGGGGCGCTCTTCAAACTTGGCAACTTTCTGGAGGATTCAAACTCTGCTGGCTGGCTGAGGAATTCTGGGAGTTGAAGTCCACACGTCTTAAAGTTGCCAAGTTTGAAGAGCCCTGGTTTAACTAGATTCAGCCTTGGTTAGTGGATGTGATCTGTTGCTTTTGAAAACTCGTAAGGTCAGCCTCTGAGAATATGAGGTGTCCCCCTACAATTTCTGCATCCTTAAAAGTCCAGTTTACTAGCTAATCTTAGATAGGAGTGTATATTTGTCCGGAGACAGACTTACTGTTAGGGAAGGTGCCCTGTAGAGATTCTTTAAAACGTTACTTAAACTGCAATTCCAGATAAGCCAAGTTTAACTGAAAATGGAGTTACTGGTCTGCTTTGCTGTAGTATGTTTTTAACTTGCAATAACTTTTGCATCCTCTTGTTGTTATTTCAGATGTTCTCTCTGCGGATATGTATGCAGCCACCCGCCTTCCCTAAAGTCTCACATGTGGAAGCACGCAAGTGATGAAAATTATAATTATGAACAAGTGAATAAAGCTATTAACGATGCAATTTCACAAAGCAGCAGGTGCGTGCGTTCAGCAGTCCCTGTTTAGGTTTGTGACACCAGACTCCATTGAACACCATCACTGAAAAGATTTTAATCCTCTGGGTTTAGAAAAGAAACATCATTGTGCTGGACCAGCCAGTTAGCTTAAGAACTGTATGTTCGAACGTTTAGCATTTAAAGGGTTAAATGCTGTTTCCTTAAGAGATGGCTTATGGGTAATGTAGTTTTAGCTGTTCAGTGAATCCTATACTTATCTAGTCAGTGGGAGGGGCCACAAAGTTCATCACAAGATATCCTGGCTACCAGCCACCTTGTAAAGAAAGCCTTTGTCTAACCCACCATGCTGCACGCATGGAGATCGTCCATAACCACGCTAAGCTGATATGGAGAAATTACTGCCTTTTACCTACTCAAAATGGACAAATATACACAACCGGACGCATCTTCAGAATAGTAAGTTTTTGCTAAGAATTCCTGGAATAAATATTTGTTTTAAAACCATTTTCGTTGTGTTTATGCTGTCTGGACAGAACTACAAGGCATCTTAGTTCGGGTTCCAGAATAACCATCCAAAATAGGGGATGGATGGAGAATGAAAACGGATGTTTTTGCTAGCTGGCCACTTATTTGACTTTTGATTTTATTTATTTACTTATTAAATTTATATAACTGCCCATCTGGCTGCCCAGAGAAAACTCTTCTTATGCCACACTTTTCTTTCTCTTTATCTTGTAGGCTACTGGGTCAGCTGCCTGGGAAGAAAGTAACCAAAACTTTGGGCGATGATGCCAGTAGCTCCGAAGGCTTGTCTTTTTCAACTTCTCCTAAGCCGATGGAGAACAAAATAATGAGTTCAGACAACCATCAGGATCCAGCTTCTACCACCAATACCTCAAGCAATTCAGAGAAGGCTCCAGGCCAGTCCCACCTTGGCTCAGAATACTGTGTTCTGCTCTTCTGCTGCTGTATCTGTGGATTTGAGTCCACCAGCAAAGAGAATTTGTTGGACCACATGAAAGAACATGAAGGGGAAATCATCAACATCATTCTCAATAAGGACCAGGCAGCAGCTCAAGGTATAAATTAAATCAACGTTTCTCCACTTTGGTAATTTGAAGGGTGCATGGACTTCAACTCCCAGAGTTCTCCAGACAGCCCTGCTGGCTAAGGATTTCTGGGGGTTGACGTCCGCGCATCTTCAAAATTTGTCAAAGTGGGAAAACACTGAGCTAAACAAAGTTCCTTTCACTCCGGACCTCCAACTTTGCCTGAAAGACTTGCTAAATCAAAGAACTTAGGAACAAGCCTGTATGTATGTGTACATATTTATTTGCTCAAAGTGCAAGTCTTCGTTCCTTCCTCCATCTGAAGCCCTCTGTTATTTTACAAGCTTTCGAAGAAACCATAACGTGAATAATGCTGCGTTTACAGTAAAAACCCAGAAGTTGTCTTCTACCCACAGAACTATTTTTTAATGCCTATTATTAACCCAAATGATAGTGACCGAGAGAATTGACCGTGAGGAATGAACAAAAAGGGATTTAACCTTTCTGCCTAGAAATGCATCTAGAGAGCATAAAATCTGCTTCAGGTAAGTTTTAAAGACAACCATCTTGCTACGACCAGCAAGCTGCCATTTCTGAGGATGGAAGCCCTTGTTCGTTCTTAGGCTTCCCGTCGCAACTGATTGTTTTCTGGACAAAATTCTTGCTGCATCAAGCAACATAAAATAAGTTTTGCCTCTGGCTAAAATATTTGGCTGGTTAATTCTTTTCTTTGATGCGATAGAAAAGTAAGTATGTCATCAGGCCCTCTTTAGCAAAGTTTTTCAGTTCTACCTGTACATAGGATAAGCAGATACTGATTAGTATTTCATTTCAGCATGCATAATTTTAGAAGGGTCACAAGAGACAAGGTAAACTGTTAATCTAACTCTGAAGCAGTGCAATGAAAGAGATCTTCCCCTATGTCTGTCTGTGTCTCTCTCTTTCTCCCTCTCCGCCTCTTCCTCTCATCAAATAACATTTCAAAATCTCTATACAAAAATCCATTGCAATTCCAATGAAAACCCTGGTAAATTTAGCCCCTGAAAACAAACAGGTCCCTTCCAGTCTCAGGCAGCTTTTAAATTTGTTCCATCAAAACGAGAGCAAAGGCTAATTTCTTTTCGCCCCTTGCCCCTCCTTACTGATCTCTGGGGGGAAAAAAATCTCAGGAAGATAAAAGGCATCACTTGGTTTTGTGCGTTCTTAACAGCTCTGCTGTAGTGTCTTAACACCTTGTGACATTACCCTATTAGGATTTGGCAGGTACTCCATACTTGCTAACTTTAAGACTTAGGGATCACCACTCCCAGAATTCCTCAGCCAGCCATTCTGGCTGGGGAATTCTGGGAGTTGAAGTCCACAAGTCTTGAAAGTTGCCAAGTTTGGAGATCCCTGCTTTATGCCTGGTTGTAGTCCTAAGTACAGTTCAGCTGCTTAACCGCCAGTGGTTTCCTTGCTAATTACACAGCCTCTTCTCAATTCTACGCCGCCAGCGTTCTCTGTATGAAATGCAGCTGATGCTTCCTTTTAGCAGTTCTCTCTCAGCCCATGTCCACCACCCCCCCATTGCATTTCCTTTCAAGTAGCTCATTACTTATAGGGGCTTCAGATGCAGTTTTGAATTATTTTGCCAGACATGCAAGATGTGTTCCTTGTCTATTTATTAATCTATTTATATTTGTATTTTAGCAAAGTTAAGTTAAAACCTCACAGTTTTTTACGGTGCTACTCGAGTTGGGCGTCTCCTTCCCTGCCCTCACCCCAAATATTTCTGAAGTGTGGAAGTTGGGCAAACGGAAAACTTCATGTAAATCGTTTTCAAACTTTAAAGGCTGAATGGAGAACGGTTCTTGAAAGCATTTCGTATTACCCAATGTAGAATTCCTCCTTTTTGCATTGTTTAATACTGTGTATTGTTTGCTTCTAAGTTATATGCAGCATTATATGAAAAGAGAGTATTGTAATAGTCTGGGGGGGGGATCCCCAAATTTGCCAACTTTTAAGACTTACGGACTTCAATTCCCGGTATTGGTTGGCTGAGGAATTCTGGGAGTTGAACTCCAGAAGTCTTAAAATTGCCAAGTTTGGAGGCCCTTGTATAGTACAAATTTGAGAAAAGCCTACCACCCACAGTTTCCTGGTACCCACTCTTGCCAAAAGAAAAGGAAAAATCAGAAATAAAAATGGCAGCTCTTTCCCTTGCCCAACTTTTTACTTTTAAATGAGAAATAATCTTCTGCCAGGTTACCCATTCTTGATTTACAGAAATATGTCAGGTTAAGATTACGGTTAGATAGGATGTAGAATGTCACTATTTCCAAGTTATCCTTTAAGGCAGCTTTTCTCAACCACAATAACTTTTAAGATGCATAGATTTCAACTTCCAGAATTTGGGGGATTCTGGGAGATGAAATCCATGCATCTTAAAAGTTCCTGAGGTGGAGAAACTTTTTTTAAGGAACAGAACATCTAAGACAGAGGTGTGCAACCTTGGCGACTTTAAGACTGGCTGGCGGGGGAATTCTGGGAGTTGAAATCCACAAGTCTTAAAGTTGTCAAGGCTGGACACTCCTCATCTAAGGGGAAACTGAGGGAATGTGTCCATTTCAGGTTGCTGTACAGTATTTGATTTTCCCACTCAAGAAAATGGAAATGAGACTGGTTAGAATGGGTTTTAAGATAATGTATTTGTATTCATTTTTCTATTGACATTTCATCCTCCTCATGAATTTCTGATGTGCTTGCAAAGAGGAAATTTTTGGGTACTTCTTTAAGTATCTGCACTCATACTAAAAAGATCATTATTTCATCTCCTTTTGTTAGAATAAACGATCTGTTTATTGTAACCTGATTAGGCTCCATTATAAATTACCTAGGTTAAAATTTCATTTTTAATTTTCCTTTTCAAGCCAGGGTGGCTGTTCTTTGTAAATTTTCATTCTTCATAATAGATCATGCCTCTTTAGTACACTACAAGAAAATTGTCAAAGTATAAGCTTACAGTATATAACAGCAGTGAAGTTCCTATTGAAGTTAGCTATTAATTTTTAGGCATGTAATTTTTTTTAAAGAAAGCACAAGGAATAAATAAGTATATTTTCTGCATGTAATCTTTAACTCACACTGTTAAGTCCCAAAAAAATAAAAAAATAAAAATGAAATTAAGTGACTAGTCAGTACTAAAAGAGTGACGTTACCTTTATTTGCACAAAAAGCCAACCAATTTTAAACTGACATTCTTCAATCTTGAGTCTGAAAGGAGTTTATTGATCATGTTACTTGGCTTCAGGGGAAAAAAATGTTGAGGTGTACCCTATTTGGATGTCAGTCATTTCCTTTTTTTTTTTTAATCAAAAAGCACTTTTCAGATATATAGCATGTCTTCATTTTTTAGATATTGGTAAGATGATGCTTAGACTCGCTAATTATACTGTATGTTTTAATTTATGTAGGAGCTGAATTCAGGGCTCTGAATTAAAAAGTCAGCTTTAGTTTCTAGTTCTTACGGATACAGTTCCCATTTATATTCCAAGCTGCAGTTATTTATATACCCTTGTTAAGGAGCAGAGTTAGAAAACCACCTTATTCCTTGGTAGCCTCCAGCTGTATTGAATGTATTGTACTGAATACATACTATGCTAAAAAAAAAAAATCAGCATGCTTCAATTCTTATTGGAGCTAATCAGCTGAACCACCCAGATGTAAAACCCTGCCAACAACAGAGTAGAAGAATAGGAGAGTGGTTGAAATCACATTTGCACTCACTGGATATTTGTGCACGACACGTAGTATTTAGGTAAGGCACACATAAAACCCCTGTAGAAAGCAAGCCCAAATTTGCATTTTTTTTCCTAGTCTTTATATATGCAGATATTATGCAAACATGGCTTGAACCTTAGTGGATACAGAAGTAAACCAGACATCTAGGATATGGGAAGCACCAGCGCAATTCACTCTTTGCTTTCCTGTCTGAGTAGACTAAAACCTTAAGTCTGAGCTCATTCCATACGATTGCATTAAATAGCTTACCTGGAAACAGAATATTATATTTAACAGGGGCCTGCTTCCACAATTAAGTATGGCATTAACAGCTTGGAGGCTATTTTACAGCTTCACATAGCACCCTTCCCTTGAGGGACAGTGAAGTTAACTGCCAGTTTCTGAATTTTAAAGCTCTTATTTAATCACTAAATAAATGAATAAAATGTACAGTTGGTGCTCAAAGTAATGTTAAAATATATTTAATAGACTTTTGCATTTGATATTCATGAGCATGGATACATTTATATTTTTTTAAGAAAAAGAATTGTAATACGATGGCACTGTTTTTTATAGCCAAAGTATAAAATGTATAGAAAACTGACATGTAGAAAAACGCAGATCTTGGGGTTTCTCTCTCTCTCTCTCTCTTGCTATATCTTACTGATAGGATGGCTTATTTTGTAAGATCCGCACATTAAGCTGCATGCCTTAAGCTCTCTTTAGAATTGTCTTGTTTAGAAATGATGGGCGCAGGCTTTGTAGAGCTACTTTGACTACCTTACGAGATACCGAACAACGTTAGAATAATTTATTTTACTTTTACAGAAGTTTTGTCATGTATTGACTAATTGTATTTTGGTAAATAAACTCCTTTGTTGAATACCTCGGTAGCGTGCTTTTGATTTACTCTTAGATGGACCACTTTAAAAGCAAACAGAGCAAAGTGGTGAAATTCGATTTTCTGTTGATTTAAAAAAAAAAAAATACACAGCCTGCAATCTTGTTAATCTCTGAGAACAAAAGTAGATGATTTTGCTTTGTTTTATACGGAAACCTTTTCCAGCTCTTGCAACCTGAAAGGCATTCTACGAAGAAAAATGAATTGGTCACGGAAGATTAAAAGTACAAAGGAAACCGGATCCACCATCCGTTGTTAGGTCTGCATCTGAAGCCAAGTTGCACGTAGAAACCTTACAACGGTTCTACTTACTTAACAGAAATTATGAACTCTGGCAGTTTACTTCAACATGGGACATCCATGCCAACCCATGGCTGAATCACACAGGGGGTTCCATAAATCACAACTAGGTAGGTTCACCTAATGTGACACTCATATCTTAAACTGAAGCACCTATTTAGTACTAGTTAATAATGGTTCCGGGAAACTGGGTTCAGTGGTGGGATTCAGCTGGTTCGCACTAGTTCGGCAGAACCGGTACCTAATTTTTTATTGCCCGGGCCCAGAATGGACTTCTGGAAGCGGCATCCACAGAGAGACAGTTGTTCACATATTTGAATCCCACCACTGACTGTGTTCACACATCCTTCTTAATCCCGATTAGGATGTTTCACTCCTCTTTCTGTCTAGGGTGGACCTTTGGACAGCTGCCCATTGGCTTGGATATGTCTTTTTGGCAAGTCCGGCTAAGAGGTAGCACCTAAGGGCCAGTTTGGTGCAGGGGTGAAGGCATCAGGCTAAAAACCAGGTTGTGAATTCTAAACCTGCTTTAGGCACAAAGCCGGCAGGGTGACCTTGGACCAGGCACTTTCTCTCAGCCCCAGGAAGGAGGCAATGGCCAAGCCCTTCTGAAAGCCTTGGGTTGCTAGGCAATCTCCGAAAACTGGACAGGATTGACCAGAAGTGGGTGAAAAGGTAGTATATCTAATTCAGGGGTTCTCAACCTTGGCAACTTTAAGACTTGTGGACTTCAACTCCCAGAATTCCTCAGCCAGCTTTGCTGGCTGAGGAATTCTGGGAGTTGAAGTCCACAAGTCTTAAAGTTGCCAAGGTTGAGAACCCCTGATCTAATTGATCTTGAGAGAGCTGATCCGAGCTGGACCTGGCTCGCATCTGCAGAGGAGACCGCCACAAATCGGCTGTGCGGATAGGCCTCGACTTACGACCACAACGGAGCCCAAAATTTCCGTGGCCAAGCGAGACGCTTGTCAAGTGAATTCTGCCCCACTTTACCCACTTTTTCCTGCCACCGTTGTTCAAGCCAATCCCTGCCGCTTTCTCCGTTAGTAACACGGCGGCGAAGCGAAGCTGGCTTTCCCCTTGGCTTTGCTTGTTCAGAAGGCCGCAAAAAGGGGTTCAGGGTGAACCCCAGGATACTGCAACCGTCATCAATATGAGTCAGTCGCCAAAGGGTGTGAATTTGGATCAGGTGACCAGAGGGGGGAGGCCGCAAGGGTCGTTAAGGGTGGAGAAGGGGCCTAAAGTCCCTTTCGGGAGCGCCGTCGCAAAGGCGCAGGGTCACTAAACGAACTGTTGTAAAGCGAGGACTAGCTCCACCTTCCCTGGCGCGTGCGCGACCAAGGCCGCCTGTGGCCTCGGCCCGTCCTTTGCAGCCAGCCGGCCATCCCGAGCCCAGCCCGGCTGGCTCCTCCTCTCGCTCCGGCCGCGCTCCCGCCCAGCCGCCCGCCCGCCCGCCTCCCTTCCTCCGGCGCCCAACCAGCCGAGGCCGCCTCGCCCGGAGCGCCGCCAGCCCTGCGCCGCCGCCGCCGCGCCCCAGCTGCCGCCGGCAGGTAGGTGGATCCCGGCGCTCGGAGGCTCCCCGGTCGGGGAAGGCGGCGGGGCGGCCGGGAGGCACTGCGGGGCCGGGCCGGGCCGGGCTAGGCTGGCTGCGAGAGGAGCCCGAGAAGCGGCTGGTTCGGGCCCTGGTTCGCGGGTGCCGAGCCGTCTCTTCTGCTGCTGGAAAACACACGTGCGGGGATGCTGCTCGTGTGAATGCAGGCACAGGTGCCAGGCTGGATGGGTGTCTGTATGCATGCATGAGGCCGGCTCCGTGCAAAGGAGCAGATGCGGATCTACGTGATCCAAACGCCCCAATTCTTGGGGAGGGGATAAAGCGGGGAGCCGCAGAAGACCTGGTCTCCCCTTCGGGGATCTTCTGGGGAGTCCCTTTCATCCCCTCCCCGAGAATGAGTGCAGAGTTCATGTAGATCCGGATCTGCCCCTTTGCACGACCCAGCTTCCTGCACACAGACCTCATTCCCCCACCCACCCAGCGACCCTAGCGCCTGTGTCTGCATTCACACGCGACGCGCACCTTTTGTCATTGGCATCGCTCCAGACCCATCCTCACGCCCGCCCAACCTGGATTGGCACGACTGGGCTGCAAAAAGGAGAAGGGGCTGGTAGCTCAGTAGGTCGTGGGAACTGGGCCCTGTGTGGGGACAGTTTAGGGGTTCAGGCACCCCTCGATTAATTCCGTTAACCCTGGGTTCATTTAGCTATGGTGCCCTATGAGCACAGACAGGTGCATGACACCGCAGTGTTTCTCAACCTTGACAATTTTAAGGCACGTGGACTTCAACTCCCAGAATTCCACAGCCAGCAATGCTGGCTGTGGAATTCTGGGAGTTGAAGTCCAGGTGCCTTAAAATTGCCAAGGTTGAGAAACACTGAACTAGGGAGTTTTCTATGAGAAGGTTCTAGCCACCCCTCCTTCATCTTTAATTCCCCTCTTCTTTTTTTTAAAGTATGTCCCTTCATTTTGAAAGAGTTTATTTTAATTTGAACTATACGAACGTGTATATCGCATACATGCCTCGTTAGAAAAAGTAACAGGAAGGATATAAAAGAAACTGACCATAAAAACAATCCATATTGTCTAATATTGATAAGCAGCAGTTATAGTATGTATAATATGTAATATATCTGCAGCGTACATAAAAACACGATAAAAAGTGGATCATTTCTAGATCTTTTTCTCCCCTTCCTTCCCACCTTTTCTTTAAAAAAAACCCCATCTCTATATTTTTGAAATGTACATATGGTATAGGTGGCTTAAATATCCCTTTCTGGGGAATTCTGGGAGTTGAAATCCACAAGTCAAAAAAGGGCCAAATTTGAAGACCCCTGTCATAAATCTAACAAACAAAATGGAGGCTGGCTAAGGGATTCTGGGGGTTGAAGTCCACCAGTCATAAAAGGGCCAAGTTTGAAGACCCCTGTCTTAAGGGTTCGATACTAGCTGGCAAATTCTGGGAGTTGAAGTCCACACATAATATAAAGGTTCCCGACATCAGTCTGCAGTTTATGTGCCCATAGCAGTTTCATGAATTATAATAATAATTAATAATAATAATAATAATAGTTGGAAGGGATCTTGGAGGTCATCTAGTCCAACCCCCTGCTCAGGCAAGAAACCCTATACCATTTCAGACAAATGGCTGTCCAGTCTCTTCTTAAAAACTTTCAGTGTTGGAGCATTCACTGCTTCTGGAGGCAGGTTGTTCCATTGGTTAATTGTTTTAACTGTCAGGAAGTTTCTCCTTTAGTTCTAGGTTGCTTCTCTCCTTGATTAGTTTCCACCCGTTGCTTCTTGTCCTGCCTTCAGGCGCTTTGGAGAATAGCTTGACTCCCTCTTCTTTGGGGCAGCCCCTGATCCCACTTCTGCCTGGCAAAATGCATCTTTATCGCCCAAACATGCCTGTTGTGCCCTGAACGCAACAGAGGAAGAGGAAGTCTAGAGCAGAAGCTTCCTTCTCTCGATTAATAATATTTATAGGACAATACTTCCTTCTCTCTTTCTATTGCACCTGCGTATTTCAACATTGAGTGGAACTTAGACCCTGGTGACTCTGTAGTCAACATCCTTGGCAACAGCACAAAAGCCTGGATGATGGTTTTTGAGACTTTCCCAATTTGGCCCACGGATCAGCCCTGACTGGATTTTTAAAAATCAACCAGCTAAGCTCCTACCAGCAGTGCTGAAGCCTATCTAAGAAACTGTGTAGTAGACGGGACGGAGGAAGAGGCAGTGATTGACCCAAAGTAAGTTTTCTCTATGATGTTGGTCCTGCCTGTAGAACAGAACACTTTTGGGGGTGTTTTTGGAAGGTAATTTTGGTTGTTAGTCCTTGCCGTCGTAGGTCCAGGCACTCATGTGACCAGACTAAATTTTTCTATCGTTTTTATGGCAGCCCGTAAGCGTATCATGCAATCATGAGTTAGAATCGTGCTACCATTAAGCGGATCGTTCAGTGGTTAAGCAGATCCATTTTCTCTAATCACTGTTTTTTTTAATGAAAACAAATACAAATGCTGGGAACCAGCAAAAAAAACCTGAGCAAACTGTGGTCATGTGACTATAGAACTTTAGACTATTGATTATCTCTCCTTTGAAGATTAAGTCAGGCAGGAAATAATTATTTTATTTCTTTACTTGACATTAACATTTTTATTTGATGTAACTTCCTTGTGGTAATTTGGTATTTAAAAAGTCTTCATAGAATTGAAAATCCCATTTGGAAGTTTATCTTGATACACTAGTCCTATTCTGTTAAAAAAAAATTAGTTACTACAGAACTAAAATATTTTTTAGCAGAAAAGAACTCATATATCAAGATAAAATTCCAAATAGTAGAAATTTACATGTTATGGATTCAAGCCTCAAAAAAGAGAGAGAGAGAGAGAGAGAGAGAGAGAGAGAGAGAGAGAGAGAGAGAGAGAGAGAGAGAGAGAGAGAGAGAGAGAGAGAGAGAGAGAGAGAGAGAGAGAGAGAGAGAGAGAGAGAGAGAGAGAGAGAAAGAAAGAAAGAAAGAAAGAAAGAAAGAAAGAAAGAAAGATCAAAGTAATTTGGTTTTATTTTATCTTCTTTGTGCCCTGGCTGACAGATCTGAAATCTCAAATGAACTAATGTGTTTGATGATCGTGTTTATTTTTCTAATTTATTTGTGACAGGAATAAGCGAACAAGATGATTAATTGCTGTGCAGGAAAAAATATATACTTCTGTAGTGTTAATGTTCAAACCCTGCCATTCTCTGCAGTGTGAATTTTTACTTCCTGGTATACAATTTAAAGGGGAGAAGGAAAAGAAAAAGGATTGATTGATTGTTAAATGGATGTTTAATTAACACCTTTCGTACTTTGTATTTATAAATATGCATATAGGAACCAGATGAAGTGTAATGTGTGAATGTTACTGACATCATGACAAGTTTTAGACAGAGAAGGGGAATAAAAAACACCAATGTTCCACAAGATTGTCTGTCACAGGAGAAAAACTGGAAACTTAATGAGAAGAACATAGCTGGTAAGTCACAGTTATGTGAAAGAAACACTAAAATAACTTTTGGGTCACTATTTAACACAGCGGTTCTCAACCTTTTTCAGGCCGCGACCCCGACCTGCACCGCGCATGTGCGGCGCGACGACCCGCATCGTGCATGCGCAGTGCTACCCCGCGCATGCGCGGTGCTGCCCCCTGCGCCGGCCGAGGGGAAAAGGGGGGAAAATGGCGACTGCGGTGTTTGGCATCCCCCGTGAAATGGTCGTTCGACCCCAAATGGGGTCGCGACCCACAGGTTGAGAACCGCTGATTTAACATTTTCCCCTTTGATATCCTCCTCTTTTTAATCTTTTCTGTTTTTGTTACTTTGCATTTTGTCTTTCTTTGAAACTTAATGAAGTTGGGTTTTTTTTAAAAAAAATTAACTTATAATAAGCATAAAGGGTTTCCTAAAAGTCTCAGTGCAGTTTTAAGCTTTTAAAGTTTTAAATTGCACTAAAGCTCCTGGGGTACCCTGTATAAACATATTGTTCTCATTCTGCTCTTTTGACATTATTTTATTATTCTATTATTCTACTTGGTTTTGCATGCCTTTCCTTTTGCTCCTTATTATTTGTAAGCCCCATGGAGAGATAGGCAGTAAATAAATGTAACAAAGAAATAAAACATAAATGACATAAAGGTATTCTGCTTTCACCTCTCCAAATCCAAAGGTTTTTTGTAAAAGACAGGCTTGAAAATAACTGAACTCTCCTGATAAAAGATGCATCAAAGAATTTCCAGATGCAAGATGTTGGTTGTGAAAATAATGTTGAGCTTATAAAGCCTGCCATTATTGAGGCAAGAATGCTTTTTTAGCACTAGCAATAGCACCTAGACCAGTGGTTCTCAACCTTTTTCAGGTGGAGACCCCACTTGCGCTGCCCATGCGCGCTGCGACCCCGACCCGCGTGCGTGCAACGGGCCGATCCACGCATGCGCGGCGCGCGCACAACAGCCCGATCCACGCATGCGCGGGGCGTGCGCGCGATGAAAAAAAAAATTTAAAAAATTAAAAATGGCGGACCGCGACGGGCGGACCGCAACGGGCCGATCTGCGCATATGCGGGGCGCGCGCGATGAAAAAAAAATAAAAATAAAATAAAAAAAACAAAATGGTGGACCGCGGTGTCCGGCGACCCCCGCGAAACGGTCGTTCGACCCCAAATGGGGTCACGACCCATAGGTTGAGAACCGCTGACCTAGACTTATATACCGCTTCATAGTGTTTTACAGCCCTCTTTAAGCAGTTTACAGAGTCAGCATATTGCCCTCAGCAATCTGGGTCCCCATTTTACCAACTTCGGAAGGGTGGAGTCAACCGTGAGCCGTTCAGGATCGAACTCCTGGCAGTGGGCAGAGTACTGCATTCTAACTACTGCGCCACTAGGGCTCCTTATTTTTGAACAACAAACAAACAAGACATGAATTATTCCATGCATAAGTAGCAGTTTAAAGAAAAGGCCATTAGTTATTCTTTTTTTCAGTATTCTGTTACATTAAGCCACAAGGTTCCCCAACAACCAAGCTCAGAGGGCAGCTGTGGGAGCTCCAACGTTTTGGAACGAGCTCCCCCCCGAACTCCGTACGATGACGGACTTACGCACCTTCCGTCGGGAACTGAAAACTTTCCTTTTTCAACAGGCCGGCCTGGCATAGAAGCTCTGGCTCCAACCGGGTGAAAATGTTTTAGGGGGATTGTGCAATTTTTAGGATTTTTGTAATTTTTAGGATTTGTATATATTGGGTTTTATAGATTTTATGGCCTAATTTGTTTAATTTATTTTTAAATATTTTAATTTTGTACATTTATATGTTTTTTTTAAATTTTAAGGCTGTAAACCGCCCCGAGCCTTCGGGAGAGGGGCGGTATAGAAATTTAATAAATAATAATAATAATAATAACAAGAATTTCCACCTAAATGAAGATCTCTTTGGTCCAGTTTGGCAAAGAACATGATTTCAGTTTGCCTCTAGCATGCAATACAGGTGATCCTTGACTTATGACCAGTAACTTACTGACTGTTCAAAGTTATGAAGGACCACTGCAAAACAGGGCCTAAACTCAGGTTGGTTCCATGGATGACCTGCTTTATGACCGTCGGCGTTCAAACCGGTCAGTCCTAAAAGAGATCAACCCTGACTGCTCTTTAGAAGGCCAGATCCTGAAGTTGAAACTCAAATACTTTGGCCACCTAATGAGAAGGAAGGACTCACTGGAGAAGAGCCTGATGCTGGGAAAGATGGAGGGCAAGAGAAGAAGGGGACGACAGAGAATGAGGGGGCTGGATGGAGTCACTGAAGCAGGAGGCATGAGCTTAAATGGACTCCAGAAGATGTTAGAGGTCAGGAAGGCCTGGAGGAACGTTGTCCATGGGGTCGCAATGGGTCGGACACGACTTTGCAATTAACAACAAACAACAACAACAACATCAGGATAAAACAACCACAATCTTCAGCTGACCTCAGTAGTTTTAGCACAGCTTTTGTTACAGGTCTCCATTTTCTATGCTGTGTTGGAAAGAAAGAAAACGGTCTATGACCATGATAAATTGGTATTATTTATGTTTTTTATTATTAAAATTTTATGCCCACCATCTCCCCTATAAGATGACTCTGGGAGGTTTACATGTTATAAAATAAGTTAAAAAATAATTAAAATATTAAAGCATTAAAACTACACAGATTTATGGATGGAACATGGACCATAACTGGAGAAGATGATTGACTTTGATTCAACCCTTTTAAATTTAAACTTTTAACTAGGTGCAAAACTATGGAAGAAAGTTTCACTTGTCGCTGGTGGAATTGTGGGCCTTTCCTTGGGGATACTCACATCAGTTTATATCTCCACGCTCCATGAAAACGATCTGTGGTTTTCAAACATCAAGGTAGACATCGTCGTTGCATTGTGAAAGTTTTGATCTGTTCCTGTTTTACTGTTCTTCATCATAAATGTGTTTGCATAGGACACGGGTTGGCAACCTGTGGCTCCGGAGCCGCATGTGGCTCTTTGAGCCTTTCCCTGCGGCTCCCAGCCTCCTCTGCCATTTGCAGAGAAAGACAGAGACAGAGAGGCACTTGTGCTTCTCTCTCTCTCTCTCTCTCTCTCTCTCTCTCTCTCTCTCTCTCTCTCTCTCTCTCTCTCTCTCTCTCTCTCTCTCTCTCTCTCTCTCTCTCTCTCTCTCTCTGTGTGTGTGTGTGTGTGTGTGTGTGTGTGTGTGTGTGAGTAAAAAAGAGAGTGGACTCACGGTGTTCTCCAACAAGCTGAAAAGCTTTTTGGGCGGTGCTCATCCCTTTGCTGCATCTCTGCAGGAAGCAGGAAGGGCAGGAGAGAGCTAGCTAGCCCAGCTATGCTGACTCAGGAATTCTGGAAGTTGAAGTCCATGAGTCATAAAAGAGCCGAGGTTACCTATCCCTGAGCTTGTTGGAGAACAGCTTGAAGCCAGCTTGCCAGGTGAGCAGAAGATCAGAGAGGGGGGGGAGAGAGAGGCAGAGAGAGCCTTTTGACATCTAAAATGAAGATAATACTGCATATATATATATATATATATATATATATATATCCTCTTTTACCTTTAATACACACACACACACACACACACACACACACACACACAAGGTAAAAAAGGATATATGCAGTGTTAGCTTCATTTTAGATATCAAAAGGGTTTTGTGGCTCCCAGTGTTTTGTTTTCGGTGAGAAATGGGTCCAAGTGGCTCTTTGAGTGTTTTGGGTTGCCTACCCCTGGCATAGGATATAATCAACATACTTAGTGCTGTGTTTTGAACATTTAATAGGCATTTAATAGACCAGGAGCCTGCCCAGTTGAATATTCTCCTTTATGCATGTCACTGTGTCCTATGTCAGTGTTTCTCAACTATGGCAACTTTTAAGAAGGGTGGATTTCAGCTCCCAGAATCCCCCAGCCAGCCATGCTGGCTGGCGAATTCTGGGTGTTGAAATCCGCCCTTCTTAAAATTGCCAAGGTTGAGAAACACTGTCTTTTGTGATTGAACTTCCTAAAGTCTTTAAAGCCAATATGTAGCCTTGAAGCTATTAAATAAGATACAGCTATATTTAATTCCCTGACTGTAGCCGTTGTGTAGCTGCTGTAATATTTTGTGATACATTAGATTGTTTTCATCTGGCAAAGTCCTGATAACGGCTAAATTGATCTTGCCGCAAATTCAATTGCAATCTCTTTGTTCATCCTTGTGGGATAAATTAGGTCCTGAGAATGATTGAAAATCTACCCCCCAAAAGTGAGAATTGTTCCAGTAACTCAGCAGTTTGAATATAAGATTCTTCCAACCATGAAACAAACAGCTCATATAGGATAAGAATAGAAATCTCCTATTAATGTTATTAATTATCTATTTACTCCAGATTCAATCCCAAGACTCTTAAGGAGCTGCAGTAATTAGCAGCAACACAAGCAATTGAATGATATGTCCACATTTTACATATTGATGCTTATAAAATAGATATCTTCTATTAATATTAGTGTTACTAGTAAGGAAGAATCTACTTTGTTTACTTACTAGTGTTAATATGGCCAGAATGGATTTTACTAGTAAATTGTTATGCTCTGGCCACAATTGATGAGAGTCTAGAAAAAGTAGAAATTGTTACAGAACTGGCAAAGAAGGAAAGCAGATGTTAGCTGAGTATAAAACAGATGTAAAACAGTAATGTTTACCTCATAAAGTATGGCATTTGGTAGAATACAGCTGGTACCCAGCTTACAAATTAATTATGTTTGATGCATTCTTGCTAATTGGATCCCTGTCTATGATCAATCTTCCTTCCCCTTCCCCCATTAAACCCAGAATGTTTCAAAAAAATATGTTAGATGATATTGTACATTATATACAGTTTTTTCCCAAATGCCTAGCAAATGTGGAAACATCAGTCAAATTAACCTACAAGCTTTATCGCTGATTGAATTTAGGGTAGATTAGTCCTATCCAAACAATTAAAGGTGCCTCAGTCTCCTCCTTCCAAAGATGGTGAGACCTATCTTCAGGAATGCTCAAATAATTTGTGTCAGTTGCACTCTGATGTCGCATTGGATATTAGTCCTTCTCACCCCCATAGATACCCTTGCTAACAACATGATAAGCCTTGAATATGAGCAAGATAATAAAACAGACAAATACAGCAGATAAAACAGCTTTAAAACAAGCAGAGTCTCTTAAGTCTTTGCAACTCAGGAGATTAAAAGCTTACCGGCATAAAAGCATGTTTCCCTTATTGCAGAAGACAAGATTATTTTAAATAGAAGGACTCTATCCTATTCAAATTGGGATCACAAATGGGATGTAATGACAGGATGATGGCTGTAACGTACAAATGACTTTAGAAAAGACAAAAGAACATAGAAAAGATGTTCATAAAATTTCCATTGGGTTCAATCCAGATTAGAGCAAGCTAATTGATTTGGGGGGATTATTCTAAGTGTGTGTAGTTCATCCAACTTTAGTGGGGGGCGTTCTTTCCCATATAGGAGTAAGAATTAAAATAAGAGAGAAAGAAAGAGTCCAGCTACTAATTTTAAATTTAAATTTAGCCCAAGAGTGCTTCTGTTCTTACACATAAGGCTCATCAGTTAAGACATTTTGTTTGTTAGCATAAAATCACAAGAATTACTGCATCCATAGAAATAACATTCAAAAAATAAAGATAGATTAAGGGGTTTTTTTTCATTGACTACAGCTGCTATGTGGTTATGTGAAATGTGGGTTATAGTTCCTTGCATTTCTCCAGGAATTGATATTTTGGTCAACAGACAAAATTGTCTGGAATATGTGGATGTTAGTAAGAAGAGCTTTAAGCTTTGCTGTGTCATCAACTCATAAAATGATCTTGATTAATCTTTCAACCTCAATTTCACACTGCTTGAGCTAGGAAAGTTAGCGATCTATGGCCTGGAGTAACTGTATTGAGAAATGAGATAAGTATTACAAACGGCTTTGCCTGTTTAATATACGGGTTGCATCTCGACTTAATCATGCAAAGAATAGATGCCCTGAAGTCAGTAAGCGTGGATTTAGCCCATACATTTAAAAAGGTGTATGAATTCTTCTTGATCTTCGCTTTAACTCTATTCTACTTAAGACTAAGTTGAAACATTGAGGTCAGACTGAATGGGATAGCTTTGGTTTTAGCGTAGACTTTGCAGTATGTCAGATATAGCTACGGTGGAGATTGTAGGATGTTCAACAAATCAGAGTTAAACATGACCTTCGTGTCATGTGTGAACCTTGCCCGGGTGCATTAAACAAGTCAAGGTCAAGCAAAATTAATGGATTCGTAGTTTAAGGTTCTTCTTGCATCTCAACTGATTTGCTTCCTCGTAGGAAGTAGAACGGGAGATTTCCTTCAGAACAGAATGCGGCTTGTATTACTCTTATTACAAACAGATGCTGGCAGCTCCATCAGTTCAACAAGGTATAGTAGAGTTACTGCTTTCAGTGTTATTTTTCTGCATCAGATGCTGGCTCAGATAGGACTCAATTGTTCAATTATCCAACATTGCCTTCTACAGTAAATCCTTGACCTTTGACCACAATTGAGATTAGAACTTAACTTTGTTAAGCAGAGTGGTTCTTAAGTCACACCCAATTTCACAACATTTTTGTCATGACTGTTAAGCGGATCGATGCAGTTCTTAAGCGAATATGGTCTTTAAGCAAATTCGGCTTTCCCCATTGAATTTGTAAATCCAGCTCGTAGGCCACATGCCGCCCTGGACAGCTATTGATGCAGCCCCATAAGACTATAATAAAAATATTAAAAAATAAAGGTGGCTTGTTATTTATGCACATAAACTGTGTTATATATTTTATATGCAGTGCAAGACAATTCCTCCTCATTCGCTGTGGCCCAAGCAAGCCAAAAAGTTGGATGCTCTAAACCAGGGGTAGGCAACCTTGGCTCTTTTATGACTCGTGGACTTCAACTCTTTTATGACTCGTGGACTTCAACTCCCAGAATTCCTGGCTCAGGAATTCTGGGAGTGGAGTTGAAGTCCACAAGTCCTAAAAGAGCCAAGGTTGCCTATCCCTGCTCTAAACCAAGAAGATAAAGTCACTTGGTTGAGATGGGTAATTATAGAAAATGAATGAATGAGTCACATTATTTCAGGTTTTTTTTTTCTTTGTAACTTCACTTTAGCAGAAGCCTTTAACATTCTCATGGGTTTTTATAGGTGGTGGTGTCACGTTTTCCCTTCTTTTTCATGGTGCAGGTTTACACAGCTTGATCTATGACAATAAAACCGAATCCATGAGAACAATTAATATACTTGGAAGGATGAATGTTTATCAAGAAGTATTTCTCAGCATCCTATATACAGTGCTTCATTTGAAAGTAAGTTGTAATGAAAAATTCCTGGCAAATGCTCAGAAAAGTCTCACACACAAACACATACACACACACACACACACACACACACACAGAGAGAGAGAGAGAGAGAGAGAGAGAGAGAGAGAGAGAGAGAGAGAGAGAGAGAGAGAGAGAGAGAGAGAGAGAGAGAGAGAGAGAGAGAGAGTAAAATATAATTCAGAGCCACTTTGGTGCAGTCGTTAAGACATTGGGCAAGAGACTGGGAGATTGGGAGTTCTAGTCCCACTTTAGACACAAAACCAGCAGGGTGATGTTGGGCCTGTCACTCTCTATCAGCCCTAGGAAGGAGGCAAGCCACCTCTGAAATCTTGCCAAGTAAACTGCAGGAACCTGTTCATGTAGTTGTCAGGAATCAAGACTGACTCAAAGGTATATTTATGTTTAGAGTTGGTTTGGTATTGTGGTTAAGTCCTGGATTGGGAATAGGGAAACTTAAGTCCTGCCTTAGGAATGGAAACTGGGTGACTTCATGCCAATCATTTTTATCCAACCAAGATTTTGGCTGGCAAAAACCCTCCTCTAGAAATCTTGCCTATAAAAAAATGCAAAGATTGATCCTTATAGTCCCAAGAGTCAAGATTGACTTAAAGAAACAAAAAAAATGTATTTGCTCAGATTATTGTAATTGTAAATTATTGTAAATTATTGTAAATATTACTGTGTTCAATGAGGCCAACTGCCCCACCCCCAAGGGTACAGGTAGACTTAAAGAATCATAGGGCGTTTTACTTGAACGATGAAGACATATGTCAGATTTCAAAAGGGCTCCCTAATAAGCAGGATGGGTTTTACATAAATGCTTCTGGATATGAACAGTTGATAATCATGCTCGAAATGAATTGTGACCACTTCACTAATTGATTTATCCTTCTTTTGCAGAAAGTTGTAGAACCCGTTTATTTTTACATCTATACACTATTTAGCCTTCAAGCCGTATATGTCATTGCCCTGTATGCAACTAGTTGGCTTCTTAGCGGAACGTGGCTTTCGGGTGTATTAGCTGCTGTCTGGTATATAGTCAACAGGTGAGGTTGTCTTCTACCATCATAAAGATTTTTTTTCCCATGGGGAAAGTTTTACCTGGAAGGATCAGAATGTTCCCATTAGAAGAGCTACCTTGAGGTAAACTAGGTGTGCAAAATGTTTGGATGTATAAAGATTGTGGGAATACAGTTCTAGTCTATGATAGTTGGGGCTGAGGGTAAGTGGAATGTAACCACAATGGGAGGATCAGCCCTTGAAGACAGATCAGACTAAGAAACAGTGTCATGCGAGCTAGGGCTAATTTTACTGCAAAGTCATATTGTAAATAAACTTGAAACTCGGAAGGCACTTCCGCCCACCCGCCTTCCTTTATCTTTGTGCAAATTAGAGAAGGACTTGACTGAGATGCTTGTACACATTACATTCTTGCTCTGGACTCAGGTTCCTTTTATCTATTTATTTATTTTATTTATTTATTTGTTTGTTTGTTTAGACTTATATGCCGCCCTTCTCTCAAGACCCAGGGCGGCTCACAACGAGAATACAAGTGAAAATATAACATAAAAATCAATTAAAATTACCAATTACTATATAAAAAACTAAGTAATTCACCACACTCATACAACACACAATCACAGTCTAACCGATGGTCCTGCCACCTGTCCGTCAAGATCATTTCTTCTGCTCTCCAGAAAGGGTGATAGGTTTTCCATCCTTGCTTGGCTCTCTACCATTGCTAAGAATTTGTATGTGAAAAAGACCTTGGGGAAGGAATGGAAGAACTGCTAGGACAGTGGTGGCGAACCTACAGCACGCGTGCCAGAGGTGGCACTCAGGGCCCTCTCTGTGGGCACACGCGCTGTCTCTCTCCGCACACCGTCCTCACCATCAGCCCTCTGGAGGAGAGTCGCCACCGGGCACGGCCTGCATGAAGCAGTGCAGCCAAGCACATGGCAGCCAGACAGCAGGGTCAAGACTCTGCCCTTGCGCCCTGTCGCATGCAGATGATGCTGTGGGGTGCGGGCAGAGGGAGTGACCGCCAGGGCAGTGCAGGGCCGCCTGGGCGATTGGCGGGCCATGGTCAGGGTGGGGCAGGGGCGGGGCGGGTTGGGGGTGGGGCATCTTTGGGGCACTCGGTCTCTAAAAGGTTCACAACTCCATCCTGAGGAAGTAGGAAGGGTTAGAAAGGGACTCAAAATAATTTCACCTTGATTCTGTTTGGTATAAGGTAGCGCAGAGAGAAACTGTTGCAGGCTTTCAGGATGCTGTTGTTGATACATTCCCGGAACGTTTGCAATATCTGTCTCCTGATCTGGCCTATTTCAAAGGGCTGGCTGGCCTCATGTTTTGAAAGCATTTTTAGCATATAATGTTTACACGACACTATGAACGTACAGAAAGCCAGTTTGGCATTCTGTAGTGGTTAAGGCATCAGGCTAGAAACCAAGAAACCATCACCTTTGGCATAAAGCCCATGGGTGATCTTGTGCCAGCTACTCTCTCTTAGCACTAGGAAGCAGGCAATGGCAAACCGCCTCTGAAATCTTGCCAAGAAAACTGTCCAGGCAGTCGCCAGGTATCAGCACTGACTCAAAGGCAAAAGCAAAACAAAAATGAACGTACTACCTAAATCTAGATCAGAAATTCCATAATTTCACCAAATTCCTCTCTGTTCGAAACTGACTGCTTAAGAAAAAAGAAAAGAAACACCTTTTAAACATTCATCTGATTAGCCTGTAACCTTTTTGCCGTATTTCACAGTTGGCAAAGAATACCCCAAGTATGTTTTAACTTCCCCCCACCCCCCGATTGAGGAGTTTCCCCACCTTAGCCCAGAACTAACATTTGCTTCTGATTTCCACAGAGTAGATACAACACGAGTGGAATTCACCATCCCGCTAAGAGAAAACTGGGCACTGCCGTTCTTTGCCGTCCAACTCGCGGCAATTACTGTCCTTCTCAGACCACATTTGCGACCTGCTCACGAAGTAAGTCTCGGTTTCCCTGTCCCAAAAAAATCCCTATCAAACGCATCTATTTAATTATTTAATGTACATGGTCTCCGTCTCACTACCCAAAGTGACTCTGGAGGGTTAGAACTAAAAAGCAGTTAAAACCAGTCGCCCTTTTCTGCTGTTAGGACCGCTGAGAAGATCAGAGGAAGCCCATTATTCAGGACGCTGCTTAAAAGCGCTGCGTGCTTAGAGCTCCAGGCATTGTTAGAAACCCCACACACCCACTTCATAGTCTGTTTCTGTTGCTCCCCTTTGGGAGGAGGTCTCAAAGTATTTCCATCAGACTACCAGATTCTGCAGCAGTTTCACACCCTATGCCATCCGTGTCTGGTAAACTTGCAAGATTCGTTTTTCTCTCCATGTATATGTATACATCTGAACTAGACTGTTGTTGTTTCTCTGGGTCATATGTGTGTGTATGTGGGTATATGCATAATTATTTATTTGGCATGTTTGTGCCACCGTTGGAGGCGGTTACCCTCTGAGAGCTGTATGCAACGAAATCCCATTTTAGTGTATGCTGATTGATGTGCATTTAAAGTGACAGTAAAGTTATTATTCTGTTCTATTCGTTTTAGATGGGAAATACGTGAAATGTAGGCTCCCAAGCCACAGGTGGCTGTTTTGTTAAAAAAAAAAATCCTTCTGCTAGCTCTACAAAGGCTACCCCACCTACATATCCAATGGGGCACCATCGTCTTGGCAGCCCTTGGCACCACCTAGACCCCTCCCCAGATGGTTATTCAGCCTTATAAACTGTAACGTGGTTTGTTTGCTATAATGTGAGGTATGAGCCTCTCCACTGGATTGCTCAGTGGTATATGTGAACCCTGCTATTTTGTCTTGTTTTTAAAAAGTGCTTTTAAAACCCTGGATTAGTATTAGGAACTGTCATTTCATTTTTTCATTTCATTTATTTCGACTTATATGCCGCCCTTCTCCCCAGACTCAGGGCGGCTCACAACAGAAATATAAGTACAAAATACATAGGTCACTTAAAAAATGGTACAATATAAAACTATGAAACTATAAAAACTATACTCACTCATACAACATACACTCCCAATCAAAGGCCCAGGGGCAGAGCACAGCTCACACGCCCCAGGCCTGTCTGCAAAGATGTGTTTTTAAAAGTTTACGGAAAGCTAGGAGGGAAGGAGCAGTACGAACCTCTGAGGGAAGTTGATTCCCCATGGAGACACACAACTAGGTTGTTCCAGACTGGGTAACCTGTTTGTTCCTTTGCCTTTCTTTCTTTTTTTTATTTATGGTATTCTTTCAAACAAAGCTTCTGACAATATGTGCTCTGGTGGATTAAAGAGAGAATATTTTTGTAGATGCTAAGAGTTGGATGGTTTATTGCTATATGGAAAAGTCCAATCTTTTCTTTTTTTTAGCTACTATGATCTTTCCCAATGTTTTTGTTTTTCATTTAATTGTTTTTCTTCTTGCCTCTTGCAGAAGTTGACACTTCTAGCCGTGTTTATTGCAACCTTCCTCTTAAGTTTGACTTGGCAATTTAATCAGTTCATCCTGTTGATCCAAGCAATGGCTTTGTTCACCCTCGACTGCCTTGACATGATTCCTGAAGGGAAAGTAAGTTAATTTATTGGATGGGACACTCATTGATGCAGACTTAAGCCATGTTGAAATAATAAGAGACTCTCGTCTCGCAGTTGGCAGTGCCTGATACTGTCCCACTCTACACAATATACCACCTGAAAGGGGTGGGGTTATTAAAAAAAAATAATGGATTTAAACCGGGCTGGATGTAAAGCAAAATGAGTCATGTTAATTTAAGTCTCTTTCGTCCAAACATTAATACCCCAAAAAATATAAGCTGTGTCTGGCATCATTTCTCAATCATTTTTGCAGGTTATCTGGCTCTATATCATACAGGTGGGCAGTCTGCTGATGGTTTACATCTTACAGTTCTTTAATCCCATGATAATTGGGTCGTTGCTTGTAAGCTTTAATACATCAGTCTTGTTAACAGGAAAACTTCAGGTACGTATTCCATTTTTGCTGTACCAAAATAATTAGTTAATGTGAAAGCTGTTGTTTACCTGCTCTTCCATCAGTTTGATACCATTTTAAAGGGTAGAGAGCAAGCACAAATAAATATTATTTAAACCACATTTCTTCCCCTTCTTCTCTCTGTCCTTATGGTTTACCATTTTAATTACAACTCAGATATAACCTTTCCATGGATGTTGCTTTCCCTGTCTTTTTCAATTTACTGGTACAGTTAGTCTTTAACTTACAACCACTCTTTTCGTGACTTATGACCGTTGCAACATCCTCCTGGTCATGTGATCAAAATTCAGACTCATACTTACGACCGTTGCAGCATCCCGGGCTCATGCGATGCCATTTCACGTCCTTCTGCCAAGCAAAGTCAATGGGGGAAGCCCAATTCACTTAACAGCTGCAGTGATTAGCTTAACCACTGGCGAAAAAGGTCGTAAAATGGGGCAAAAGCTCTCCTTAGCACCTGTCTCGCTTAGCAACAGAAATGTTAGGCTCAATCATGGTCGCGAGTTGAGGACTATCTGCAATCCTCGACTTAATGACTGTAACTGGGCCTGGAATCTCAGTCGTTAAATGAAACAGTCGATAAGAAAGATGCTCACGTGACCGCTTTGCTCGGCAATCCCGGCGCTCCTGGTTGTGACGTTAAGCAGTGTCCCTGGTCGTTAAGTGGAGTAAGCAAGAGAGTTACCTACGTGCCTAAACCCTCCTAGCAGGAAAGCCCTTCCACCTTCCAACATTCCTGCAGTCCACGGAAGGACTTGAAGCTCCCCAGTGTCCAGTGGTTCATAAATGCACAGACAAGGTGGCTTGTAAGTCGAGGACTACGTGTATGAAGCCGAAAACGTCCTTTCTTTGACAGCGGTCAATGGTTAATGTGATTCGTACAACTTTTCATTAATTGATATTATTAATTAATAATCCAGCAATGCCAAACAATGTAATTTGTATTTTTGCGGATGCGTTTTAAGAACAGTTAACTGCTTGTGCTTTCCAGAACAACTTGAAAACCGGCAGCTTCTTTAGCAGAATTGGGAAACTTGTTCTCCACGTGCTTTTAGTGCTGTGCTTGACGTTCCTTATGAATAATTTTATTAAGGTGGGTAAGTGTTTTTCCCCATCTATATAGCATCATTTTAAGGTGAACATGGGGCGTCCCTTATAAATAATTTTATTAAGGTGGGTAAGTTTTTTCCCCCATCTATATAGCATCATTTTAAGATAAATATGGGACGTCCCTTATAAATAATTTTATTAAGGTGGGTAAGTTTTTTTCCCCATCTATATAGCATCATTTTAAGGTGAACATGGGACATCCCTTATAAATAATTTTATTAAGGTGGGTAAGTTTTTTCCCCCATCTATATAGCATCAATTTTAAGATGAATATGGGAGATTTAAGTCTTAATTATAGAGGACTATACCTATTTATCTAGAAGAAAACCTCTACAGCTCCAATTCTCTTCTGGTGGATCCTTCACACTTCTGGAACATTTTGGGGTTCACGGAAATCTAGAAGGAAAAGAAAATCTTTTTCTCTTCTCCTTCTTTAGAATCCTTCTCTTGTAGATTTGAATCATATGGATTACTGCACTGCTATAAAGAACACTCATGTAATCATTCCTGTGTCAGGAAGACCGGAGGAATGGCAGGAAGAGACTAGTTGTACAGTCCTTTCCAAACAATATAAATGCTGTGATTTTTTTTTTCACTTTCTCCATAGAGAATTTTAAATCTGGAATCAGATGAGCACATCTTTAAATTTCTGAAAGCAAAGTTTGGATTCGGAGCAACGAGGTACGGAAAGGAGTATTTTCCTAAAGTATTTGCTTAGAAGGAAGATCTTTCCATGCATCAGGTGGAGTCGAGTTCTGTTAGATCAGCGGTTCTCAACCTTTTTCAGGCTGAGACCCCGACCTGCACCGCGCATGCGCGGTGTGACGGCCCGACCGCGCATGCACGGCACGCGCGCGACGGCCTGCATCGTGCATGCACAGCGCAACGGTCCAAGCCGTGCATGCGCGGCGCGATGACCCGAATCGTGCATGCGCGGTGCGATGGCGGTGTGCGCGCAACAACCCAAATCACGCATGCGTGACGCGGCATGACGGGCCCGCATTGCGCATGCACGGTGCTACCCCCACGCATGCGCAGTGCTGCCCCCTGCGCCGGCCGAGGGGAAAAGGGGGAAAAATGGCGGACTGTGGTGTTTGGCGACCCCCGTGAAATGGCCGTTCGACCCCAAATAGGGTCGCAACCCACAGGTTGAGAACCGCTGTGTTAGATAAATAAACACTTTTCTTCTTATTTCTCTAGAGATTTCGATGCTAACCTGTACTTGTGCGAAGAAGCTTTTGGTCTTTTGCCTTTGAACACTTTCACAAGACTTTCAGATACGCTCGTTTTTTGCACTTACTTATTGGTATTGTTGATCACAGCCACAACAGCTGCTGTTGTCTCTTTTCAAAACCTCAGGTACGTCTGTTTCTAAACTGTTGAGTTTTGTTCTGGTGGTGAGGATATTTCTTTTTCCCTCCTGACTAAAAGCAGGAACAGATTTTTTTTAAAAAAAACCTGGCAATATATATATATATATATATACATATATATATATATATATATATATATATATACATACATATATATATATATATATATATATATATATATATATATATATATATATATATACATACACACACACATACACACACACACACACACACACACATATATATATATAAAAATGCCACTGATTGGAGATACGTATCTGAAGCATTGTTGTTATTGTATTCTTGTTGTGAGCCGCCCTGGGTCTTCGGAGAAGGGCAGCATATAAGTTTGAATAAACTTGAAACTTGAAAATTACTGGGTTTAGTCTTCCCTCCCCACCCATGATTGCGATACACACAGTCCTCAACTTACAACTGTAACAAAGTCTGCCCATTAAAACCTTAAACTCAGGAGAGCAGTAAAGCAGGTCATCCAGATGTCCGACACAGTTGTATGACCTCTTTTGCAGTGGTGGTTAAACAAAGGCCACTGTGGTTAAACGAACCAATTCTTCTCTAGGGAGCCATTTTGCCGAAAACTGGAAGTAAGTGCCAGTTTTTACCCAAAATGTTGTAAAAATGTCATACGACTGTGGGACGCTGCAAACTGCCGTCAGTGCGAGCCAGTTGCAAAGCACCTGAAATGCAGTCATGTGACTGGGGGGAGAGCAGAACTTCAGAATCTTCCAGTTTGTAAGTACTCGTGTGTGGAGGGGGTGTCTGTCATAATGTCAAGTGATCATTTAAGCAGAGGGTTGTAAATTGAGGACTATTTGCAGTCCCTGTCTAAAGATACTGCAGTCCCTGAATATCTGTGCTTCCCACTGGATATGAAAAAACATCTACATGTCTTCCAAAGAAACTGGTCAGGTAAATATTTATTTGCACAGTGGTACATACTGCCCCCCTTGTTTGCCAAATTATCTCCTGCAAATTAAAAAAGGGATGCTTCTATATGTTTGACCCTAGTATTGTATTGTGTAAAAGTGAAAAATCTCACACAGGGGAACATTTAGCACATTCAACCCATAGAATCCATTACGGTTGCATTAAAATGCTTGATTGCCTCAGTAGTATGACTGGTTGGAGACTAGAAATAATAGAGGAGAATAAATATGGAAAGGTCAAAAGTGAAAATATGTGTATAATAATGTATAATAATAATAATATGAATTATTCTTAGTAAGAAGTAGAATATGAAGGAAGAAAAATATAAATAAGAAACAACGGGGCAATAAGGACAAATATTTTAAAGAAGAATAAGGGGGGAATGTAAATAATAGAAGATTATCGTTACGTAATCGCTGTTAAAAAAGGAGAGGAGTATATACTGTGTGTGTATGTGTGGTGTGCTTTGCTTTGTTTTGTTTTGTTTTGTTGGTTAAAAATAAAATAAAATAAAATGCTTGATTGTCTCAATAAAGCGTCAGTAAGTAAGAGGATGCTCTGAGCTGCCTACAAATGTCCTCTTTTTAAAAGAACTTTAAAGTCTTCTTGCTGGCCATAGTATAACCAACTTCTTATTTCCTCCTTCATTTACTCAGTGGTCATGCAGCTATCAAACCTGTGGAAAAACAACCCACGGCCACCACCGTGTTCAAACCTTCCGTGGCTTACCACTTGATCCACACCATTTCATTCGGGCTCCTGGCTTTAAGCACCATGAGGTACTTTTTATCTAGTATATCTGTCGTGAAAACCGCAAAAAAAAAAAAAAACCCAGTCCATAAAGAAGAAACAAAGAACCAATCAGGAGACGCTAAGTGATTCTGCTGACCGTTCTCCCTCGTTCACAAGCTGCATAAACTCACGGCATTGTCCTTCCATAAAACCTCTGGCACATTAGAGGCTGCTCATTTATGCTTTTTTTCCTGATGAGCGGTCAGCTGTGGCTTTTTTTAACTGCCTGGAAAGCTGCTTTTAAATAATTTCATGGCCAGCGACAATATAAGCATAGAAATTAAATTAATAATAATAATAAGAAGAAGAACGTTGTTTCTATTAGGAAACCACTTCTGGATTTTGTGCTTGAGGTGGAAAAAAAAGGAAGCTTTGACTTTGGGTTTTGCTGACTGGATAAGTTCGTGGTTATAGAAATGGCTAGGACATACTAAGTATGTAAAAGTAAAAAAAAGCTGAGACTGTGATGTTACTTATTCTGTTGTGCTAAAAGGCGTCAGAAGTCAATGCTTTTCTTTTCGTTTTTTCCCCTTTCTTTTTCTTCCCTTTTTCCCTCTCTCATTTTACCACTATTTTCACTTTCTTTTGCGTGTTACACTGTGGGGAAAAACTGCCTGCTTTCCCCCCCCCCTCAAACCTCATAACCTTTTTATACCCTTTGTCCTAATGAAGCAGCCAGAAGGTCATCCCCTTTTGACTTAATGCCTCACCTACCTAAATATGATTAAGTTACTTACTATCTCTTCCTGTAGATCAGTGTTTCTCAACCTTGACAATTTTAAGGCATGTGGACTTCAACTCCCAGAATTCCACAGCCAGCAATGCTGGCTGTGGAATTCTGGGAGTTGAAGTCCACATGCCTTAAAAATGTCAAGGTTGAGAAACACTGCTGTAGATAATATGCTTAAGTTCCTTCCTATCTCTTCCTGCCTTTGTTAGTTCCTTCTCCTGTTTGCTCTTTACCTGGTCTTTGATCAGGTAATGTGTTACTAGAAAACTTTATGTCAGCATTTAATGGTAAAGCCTACTGTATGTATGTAACAAGTATATAAGAAGCAATAAACTCAAGAGTTTGTCAAGCTGTCTTGCAGCTTCAAACCTCTGCTCAAGACATGCCTGTGCCTTTTTCTTAGCGTCATACATTACACTTTGATAAGTTTAATTTTTAAAAAAAGTTTAAATTAAAAAAAATACAAGAGCTATGTTTCACTTTCTAGGGGTAAACAGATAATAGAAATCGTTGTTTTTTTAATTTCCCCTTTTTTTTTTTTTTAAATTCCTGCAGGATGAAATATCTCTGGACTTCCCACGTTTGTATGTTTGCAGCTTCTGGCCTGTGTAGCGGTGATATTTGGGGGCTGATTTTGAAATGTGTTCATCTTCACACTCCCAAACGGGTTAGAGATTTTTGGTTTATTTAGTTATGTAAGAGATGTATACAAATAGTCCTCGACTTAAAACCGGTCACTTAATGATCAAGTTAAAGTTATGACACACATGAAAAAAAATTTACTTACAACTCACCTTCAAAGTTATGACTGTTGTACCCATCCTCTGTGGTCACAGGACCACATTTTGGGAACGTGGCAGCTGGCTCACATTTATGACCAGTTGCGCCATCCCACAGTCACATGATCACATTTTGCAATGGTTTTGGTTTTTTTCCATTTTCAAGCAAAAAAGTCACCCATCGGATAGGATGGATTCAGACTTCTGATCACATCATTCGCTTAACTGAAAGTGACTCACTTAATGACATTGAAAAAGGTGTCATAAAATTGAATCCGGTCATGTGTAACTCAACTTATAACCACAACAACGTATGACCAAAATTCTGTCTTCAATTGTAGTTGGAAATTGAGGGTATCTCTGTGGACATCCTACTCATAAAGTTGGAATTCTGGATGGCATAAAAAATAAACAGACCAATACATTTAAAGACAACAGCAAAAATTAATAAGTGATTAAGAACTCAGATTCAAATTACCCCCTTCCGTGCAGGAATTTAAATCATTACATTTTAATCTTATTTCAATAAATTCTGGTTTAGTTTTCATGATCTAAGCAGATTTATGATATGGGTGGATGAAAATAGATTTGAGTACAATTTAATTAGGTATTTGGGAGGGATTGCATGTTTTATTTCTAACTTTTTTGAGCTCAAAAACTCACAAAATGTCCTGTTTTCAGTAGAAACCTTAGCTCTCAATGCTGTTTTTAAGCATTTTAATGTATTTTAAAAAGCTTCCAGCACTGCTCAAAATGTCGATTTTCTGCTTTAAATAGCCATTTGCATCGAAGTAGAATGTTTTACAATGTTTAGAACTCAAAATGTCATAATAAAACATTGACACCTTCCTAGTACTGTGTTTAGAGTGCATTTAGAAGCATACCGGTACTTCTTTTGAAAATGAATGCTATTTAAGTCCACTAGATGGTGATGTAGTAGAAGCTACGAAAAGCATAAACAAGGTCATGATTTTCATGAATCATGATTGCTCAGGTACAGCACAAGAGAATTCAATACAACTCACAAAAACTTAATGCATAGTCTACGTTTAATATTCTTAATAGAAACACTTGCAAAGAAAGTCATTCTGTGACTTCAAAGCATGCAATATTTGTGTGATAAATTTCTTATGAATTTGGTTTAAATTGGGTTTTCTTCTTTCTGTACATAAAATTGTGCCTTTTCCTTATAGGTATCTGTGATTAGATATTTAACACCAATCCTCGTACTACTTTATCTTTGTTACAAGGTAAGACCATTTTTAGGCTTCTTAAATTTGTTTTTTTTCTCTCTCTCTCTTTTCTTAGAATAGAAAACTTTTCTATCAAAGATTTACCTGTTTGAATTAAAGATAATTCAAGCTTTAATTAAGCCCTTATTTGCCCTGGTCAGTTCCTTGATTAAATTGTTGTTATATCAACTACCAAGAAGAAAACAACAGTCCGAGCAAATCTGACAGGGTAAGCCACTACACAGATAATCCTTGACTTACAACAGTTTGTTTAGTGACCATTCAAAATTACAACAGCATTGAAAAAAGTGACTTATGACTGTTCCAATATCTCAAGGGCTGCCCCAAAGAAGAGGGAGTCAAGCTATTCTCCAAAGCACCTGAAGGCAGGACAAGAAGCAACAGATGGAAAAACTAAGAAGAAACTTCCTGACAGTTAGAACAATTAACCAGTGGAACAACCTGCCTCCAGAAGCGGTGAAGGCTCCAACACTGGAAGTTTTTAAGAAGAGACTGGAGAGCCATTTGTCCGAAATGGTATAGGGTTTCCTGCCTGAGCAGGGGGTTGGACTCGATGACCTTCAAAGTCTCTTCCAACTTTATTATTATTATTATTATTATTATTATTATTATTATTATTATTAGTATAGCCTTGTGACTAACAGCTATAGTGATTCACCTAACAACTATGGCAAGAAAGTTTGTAAAATGAAGCAACACTCACTTAATGTCTCACTTACCAACAGGAAATTTTGGGCTCCATTGTCATGAGTCGAGGACTACCCGTATATAAACAGAGAGAGAAATCCCCACTCCCTTCTAAAACTGATAATGTTATCTAGTTGGGTAATGTAATGTCTGCAAAAAAACCCAACCAAACTCAAGAGTACCAAGGAACCCATAAGCAACAAACCTACGCAGTAGCCTCTTCACAACAGGCAAAACAAAAGTTGCAGCTTTACTAATGAAGCCCAAACCATTTACATGCACAAAAGGAGGCAAGGCTTGAATTGTGATACTGTGCCTGCCACCTCAGATGTACACCCATCTTAAGTTGTGCCTTTCACCAATTTCTTGTTCTGGATTTTATCCTGGTCCATGTTTTTCCTGGTATATGTTTTAAAATGAGAACCCGCCATTGCAGATGGGAGCCACACAAAAAACAGCCGAAACATCTGCTGGTAACTTTGCTGCCCAAGCTTTATAAACAATTGTTTGTACATGCTGAAGAGCTGAGCTCCGTTGGGTGTCTATCATGATTTATTTTGCTGTGTTTCTTTTCTTCTTAGTTCCTGCCTGGAATAATGGCAGAGCTATCAGAGCTGAGAGAATTCTACGACCCCGATACGGTGGAGCTCATGAACTGGATTAAGTAAGAGGAACTTTATTCTGTTAAAATCACATGCTAGAAAGGGTGAATCAATGTCTTTTGTGACGTTACTTAATTTTTTAAAATCTAAAAAGTGAGCTAGGTAACTGGGTTTAATATGAGCACTAAGATCAATGCTCAGTGCCAGTTTTTCAATTCTATAGCCTTCAGATGAGTTGGGACTTCACTCAGTTTTGGCATGGCAGTCACGACAGAACAGTTGGGAAGAGATAAAAACTCTTGAACCTACTTAGACATTTTTCTTCCATCGAACCAGCAGCTGAAATCTCGTCATTTCTTACCCTGGTTTGACAACCTTCAAGACACCCTACACCAGTACGTCTCAACCTCAGTCACTTGAAGATAAGTGGACTTCAACTCCCAGAATTCTCCCACCAGCTTGCAGTGTTTCTCAACCTCAGCCACTTCAAGATGGATGAACTTCAACTCCCAGAGCTGGGGCGATTTCTGGGAGTTGAAGTCCACCCATCTTCAAGTGTGACTGAGGTTGAGAAACAGTGTCCACACCAGTGATGCAATAGCCCAGGTTTGAAACAAGCAAGAAAATAAAAAAACAAGCATAAACAAACTATTACAAATATTTTACAAAATGGCACACAAATTTAGCATGTCACAGACTGGTTTGTGTGTGTGTGTGTGTGTGTGTGTGTGTGTGTGTGTGTGTGTGTGTGCATATCTTGAGGATCCACAAGGTGTTACCTTGTTATCTTCTTTCTTAAACTATTGTCTTTATCACTCTTAAGACGCTTTGGCTAGTTGGCTAGTATGGGCCATTCAGCATGTCCTCATTGGCGTAGGTCTCCACAGTTGAAGAAATATAGGTAGTCCTCGAATTATCACACACACACACACACACACACAAATATTACTTGCTGTTACAAAGTTCCAACGGATTTTGGGCGCTTGACAACCATAGCCACACTTTATAACATCTTTGCCAAAAGCCAATGTCTACTTCTGGGTTTGGGCAAAAAAAAAAAAAAGTTTAGTCTAGTCTAGTGGATAAGTCACCAGGTGGAAACAGGGAGACTATGAGTTCAAATCCCACCTTAGGCATGAAAGCCAGCTGAGTGACCTTGGGCCAATCACTCTCTCCTCTTACAAGGTTGTTGTGGAGAAAACAGGAAGAGGAAGGAATATTAGATACGCTTGCTGTCTTAAGCTGTTTATAAAAATGATGGCAGTGAAATACAAATAAATGTAAAAATACCCCATAGGAAACAATGGGTTCACTTAATGGCAGCAGGGTTTGTTTAATGACTGTGGGGATCACTTTATGCTGGCTGGGGAATTCTGGGAGTTGAAAGTCCACAGATCTTAGAGTTGCCAAG
Source organism: Bothrops alternatus (assembly GCA_034064705.1). Taxonomy (NCBI): domain Eukaryota; kingdom Metazoa; phylum Chordata; class Lepidosauria; order Squamata; family Viperidae; genus Bothrops; species Bothrops alternatus. The sequence goes on from JARGCV010000666.1 coordinate 416,903, forward strand.
GTTGGATACCCCTGATTTAGGTGTTCTCTAGGGATTAGGAGCATAACATTTGTTCTTTTTACGACTTCATTCTAATTTCTCTCTTTCTGGAAATCATAATGAATGGTGTAATTATTCATGAGTAAAGAGGTAATATATGTCACTGACAGCGTCCTGGAAGCCAACTGAAGTGATCTCCATCCCTCTGCTTCCTTATTGACATATCCCCATGATAAATCTTCACCAGCAGAGGCCTTTAAAACCACTTCTATATTAAGAGATGCTAAATGTTTGATAAACCTGGTCTCCCGAGTGCAATATGCAGTGTTTTATATATAGATTTAAATATAAAATATACACGGGTCTTTGGGTTCAGCCACAAGCTGGATTTGTAAGCACCACTTTTCAACCCAATTCTAGGCTGGAGAATGCAGAAGTGTGGCTTAGCCTCTTCCTTTTAAATCAGCTTTTGGTTGTGATTTGTTAGGTGGGATTTATGGGCGTGGAGGGGGAACATTATGCATGGAAGAAGTTAATTACTTTTGCAGAAACAGCAGTTGGCAACCAATTTATGCCTCTTACCTGAAGTCGGGAGTCAGACTTAACAAGATCTCAGTAATTCAGTGGGACAGATAGTTCAAGAGAGAGCCAGCCCATTATAGTGGTAATTCATGATGGTTGTAAAATCTTTTTTTGCAGCAGTCATTAAGCGAAAGCAGCGGTTGTAAAGTGGCCACTGCGGTCGTAAAACAAAACAGCTGTGGTCATAAAGCAAACCCATGGTTCCCCAACAACGGGGGCCGTTTTGCTAAAACCAGGAAGTAAGTGGTGGCTTATAAAACACGATCAGGTGACTTTACAGACATTGCAAATGGCCGTAAACGAAGCCATGTTGCCAAGCGCTCACAGAATGATCCAGGCGATGGGAACTTTATAACCGGGTTTAAGTAGCGTCCATGTAGATCTGTCATGACTTTGAACAGTCATTAATCGACCCGATTGTAAGTTGAGGACTGCCAGTATTTCATACAATCCTTCTGAACAGTTTGTTCAGCAGCTGTAGGTGCTTTATCACTGGAAGTTTTTAGGAAGAGAATGGGCAGCCACTTGTCTGAAATGGTATAGGGTCCCCTGCCCGAGCCGTGGGTGGACTAGAAGATCTCCAAGGTCCCATTCCAGCTCTATTCTAATTAATATAAGTTCCAGTCAGACTTTGCCTTGTCTCATTGAGCATTTCTGTATACAATCCTTTTGATTTTCAATGAGCAGTTTTTTCTATCTTTCCAGCTGTGTTTTTCCTTTTTTTTTTTTTTAATCAAAAGCTTAAGCTTCTTAAAAAAGATTTTTTTTTCTGTTCGGTATATCCTGACTAATCTGCATATACAGCATATTTTGTTCTTTCAAGCACCATCAGGAAACATTCCATCTATGTCAAAGTAATGCCAAATTTAGGAGAATTTAGGATCACAGTTTACCTGCATTTGTAACACTGGCGATTGAAGTTTGCCAGATGTGCACAGAAATACTGACTTCTTTCCTCTAATTTTGAAATGAATCTTTATTTTTGCCAAGATCAAAAGGAAGGGAAAGCTCTGTCTTTTCCCCAAAATTCCTGTAATTCCCACTGAAGCTTTCTCTTTCAACTGAGCTCTTTTGCAATAATCCTATAATACTGGAAAGCCTAGATAAAGCAGAGGCTCCCATTTTATACTATAGTGCACTCCGCTTACCCCATTAGTTTAACAGTAATTAACTTGTTGAAGCTTGGAGCTTCCAAAATAAATGAGATTATTTGTTCAAAATGCCATCAGGTCTGCTTGGAGTGACATTTAAATTACATAATGTAAATCAGTTTGACCTCTGAGTCCTTGTCATTATTTAGTGACATTTCTTGCAGAATAAATTGCGTGAGGGTTGAGCAGCCTGGATATGAAGCTTGGCAGAAACCTATAAAAACAAATTATCCTTTCATTTTATACATCATTTATCCAGACATTTGTAAAAATTGCTTCGTCTTTCTGTAATGGGAAACTGCCGTTTGGTCGTTTGAAGCACATTAGCTGAGGAAGACTCCAGTTGAGCATTCAAGGGGCTGCCTCAGGGAGAAAGATCTGAGGCGAGGAAGGCAACTTCTGTCAGGAATGCTTGATCTGATTCCCCCCACCCCCACCCCTTCTAGCGGCCATCGTGCCTTGAGGCAATTTTATTTATTGGATTACTTCTATCCCTCCTCTACTTAACGACCACAATCGAGCCCAACATTTCCCTTGCTAAGTGAGACAGTTGTGAGGTGAAGTTTTGCCCCATTTTGTGACCTTTCTTGCTGCAGTTGTGAAGTGAACCGCTGCATTGTTAAGCTAGTAACACGGTTGTTAAGCCGTATCGGGCTTCCCCGCTGACTTTGCGTGACAGAAGGTCGCCAAAGGGGATCATGTGACACACACACCCCGTGGACGCTGCAACCGTCATAAGTATGAGTCGGTTGCCAAGGGTCTGAATTCTGATCACGTGATCATGAAGATGCAGCAATGGTTCTAAGTGTGAAAAAGAGTCATAAGTCACTTTTTAAAATTGCTGTTGTATCTTCAAATGAATGAATTGTTGTAAGTCAAGGATTGCCTGTATTAATTTTAGAAATAACTCAAGGAAGCAAACATGTAGTAATAATAATAATAATAATAATAATAATAATAATAATAATAATAATAATAATAATAATAATAATAATAATAAAGTTGGAAGGGACCTTGGAGGTCCAACACACCTTCCCCCTCCTTCTTTCTCCATAACAATCACCCTGTGAGGTTGAGCTGGGCTGAGAGTGAGTGACTGGCCCAAAGTCAGCAGTTGGCTTTCATGGCTAAGGTGGGACTTGAACCCATGGTTTCTTGCTTTCTAGCCTGGTGCCTTAACCACTAGACCACACTGGTTCTCTAATGGTCCACTGCTTCTGGTACAGGTACTTACTTACGACCGCAGTTGACTTACTTACAACCACAATTGACTTACAGCCACAATTGGTGGCTAAGCAAGAGAGTGGCTGAGTCACACCTGATTTTACTACCTTTTTGCTGCAGTTGTTAAGTGAATCACACAATCGGTGTCCTCCTCGATCCACAGCTAAGTTTAGAATACCATCTTTCGGCTGTGGCGAGGGGGGCGTTCGGCTGGTGCGTCAGTTGCGGCCCTATTTAGACCGGGAGTCACTCCTCACAGTCACCCATGCCCTTGTCACCTCGAGATTCGACTACTGTAATGCTCTCTACATGGGGCAACCTTTGAAGAATGTCCGGAGACTGCAAGTAGTTCAGAATGCGGCCGCGCGAGCCGTCTTGGATCTCCCAAGACATGCTCATATCACTCCAGTCCTCCGTGAGCTGCACTGGCTACCAATTGGTCTCCGAACACAATTCAAAGTGTTGGTTATGACCTATATGGCAATGGGCCAGGATACTTGCGGGACCGTCTTCTGCCCCATGAATCCCAGCGACCAGTTAGGGCACATAGGGTTGGCCTCCTACGGGTCCCGTCTGTTAGACAGTGCCGTCTGGCGGGGCCCAGGGTTAGGGCCTTCTCTGTTGCTGCCCCAGCCCTCTGGAACCAGCTTCCCTCAGAGGTTCGTACAGCTCCCTCCCTCCTAGCTTTCCGGAAACAGCTGAAGACGCATCTATGCCGACAGGCTTGGGGCATATGAGCTGTGCTCTGCCCCTGGGCCTTTGATTGGGACTGTATGTTGTATGAGTGGTAATAGTGATATAGTTTTTATATTGTATATTACTATTTTAATTTATATTTTTGTACTTGTATTTTTGCTGTGAGCCGCCCTGAGTCTGGGGAGAAGGGCGGCATATAAGTCAAAATAAATAAAATAAATAAATAAAATAAAATAAACAAATTCAGCTTCCCCCGTTGACTTTCCTTGTCAGAAACTGACTGGGAATGTTTCAAATGGCGGACCCCAGAATGCTGCAATCATCATTAACTACATCCCAGTTGCCAAGGGCCTGAATTTTTATTATTTGATTGTGGGGCTGCTGTGACCGTTAGAAGTGTGAGGAATAGTCGGACATCGCTTTTTTCAGGGCCACGATAACTTCAAATGGGCCACGGAACGAGTGGCTGTAGTGTAAATCAATGACTTAACCACAGTTGTTCATAGCAAATTCGTACATCAGGAAGTTCCAAAGGAAAAGGAATTCTTCAAGAGAGGTGTTTTTGTTGTGTGTGTTTTTTTTAAAAAAAGTGTATCCTTGAAACATCTGCTGAGCCAGATGACTGGCAGCACATATGTGGCTGTGCCTGGTTATTTGGCAAGATTGTCCTTCGGGAATGACCCCAGATCAGACAGAATTTTGTAAGGACCTCTCTCTTATTTTTTGTATGTGCAAAAATGCTTGGATGAGACAAAATGTCGAACAGATGGCCAGGTGCTATGTCTGTCTTTCAAGTGCATTTTTTTTTCCCTTGAAGGAAGAACACGAAGACAAAATAACAGCCCTTTTTATTGATATTAATTCATATAAGAATCCCTCTCTCCTGCTTCTCTATAGATTTCCAGACCAACTGAATTTAATTAACAGTCGTAGAAGTGACATCATGAGGTCTGATCATTGCAAGTGAACACTGATATTTTTATTTTAATCATTTGATTTTTGCCTGAAGAACTTGCCAGCTCTTGCTGTAAGCTATCTAGTGACCTGAATTTCCTTGAGCCAACTTGGGAAGGAGGCGTAAAACCTCTGCAGGTTTCGGATCTCCTTCATGATTGCAGCTTTTGTAGGTTGTACTGGTGAAGACAATAGTGAGCCCATTTTGCAACGTTACACCATTATCCACTCCTGGACTGTAAGCTGGTAAAAGTAGCAGTGAACAGAATAGTATCAATGTGCCCTTCATGAAGTAAATCTCAATATTCCTTCAGGTCCAACACTCCAGAGAAAGCAGTAATTGCAGGAAGTATGCAGCTCTTAGCCGGAGTTAAGCTTTGCACTGGAAGGATTTTAACAAACCATCCCCACTATGAAGATAAGAGTCTGCGAGAAAGAACAAAAGAGGTAAGAGGATCTGATTTTCTCCAGCTAGGATGGCCTTGATTTTAGCAATGGTGCATAAGTTGTTTTTTTTTCCTCTCCTCCCTCAAATTAAACAAATATCACACACATGCATATCCTTTCTTTCATGTTCATTGTGATGAAAACAAATTGTATAATACAAAAGTTGTTAACACTAGTACGTTGACCGGGGGTGTTAAGAAACATTTGGGTCCCTAAAATCCAGAGTCAATACAATCGGAGGCTTTTTCTAAAACCGATGAAGCACTGACTTCTTTTTTATATTCTTCGCCTTTTTTTTTTAATTATCCAGCATGCATCTGCAATAATGTCCCATCTTCCTTGGCCTTTTCTGAAGCCACCTTGAACATCGGGCATTGCTTTTTTTTTTCCCATGTAGGGCTATAATCTGGATTGGCTGATCCTAAATAGTATTTTTCTAGCGAGTGATATTAAGGCTATTGATCAGGGGTGGACAGTTAATTTTCCCATGAGGCCATATGAGATATTGCGATTGTTGGGGAGAGTCGATGCCCTGCTCCCCAGCCACCGACACTGTGCCGTTGTCCCGCCCTCTGCAATGCCACTTTGCCCCCTCCGCTGACGCCACATCGATGCCCCGATCCCATAAGACTGTTGTGACTAATCATCATGGCTGATCTCTGAGAGTGTGTGTGTATAGCTTGTTCCTTTCCTTTATTTAACCCTCCTTCATTCCCACATTTAATTAATTAATAAGGCAGTTAAATCCAATTCATTCACTCATTTGCAGGTTTATCAGGTGTATGCCAAAAGATCGCCTGAAGACGTTCATAGGGTCCTCAGATCTTTTGGCACTGACTTTGTGATCTTGGAGGACAGCATTTGTTATGAAAGAAGGCATAACAGAGGTTGTCGGTTGCGCGACCTTCTGGATATTGCCAACGGCCACGTAAGTCTTTCCCAAAACTGGTTTTCAGGCCCAAGGAACCAAGAACGACAGGGAGAAATACCTCAGAGTATTTTCTTTATTGTTGCTCGCCTGTAGACAGGAATGTTGCCAGACTAAAGCACTTAATTATTAGATATACCCAGTGAATTCTAATCTCTCTCTCTCTCTCTCTCTCTCTCTCTCTCTCTCTCTCTCTCTCTCTCTCTCTCTCTCTCTCTCTCTCTCTCTCTCTCTCTCTCTCTCTCTCTCTCTCTCTCTCTCTCTCCCTCTACCAATAAATAAAATAAAAATAAAGCAGTTTCAAAATAGTTAAAACAGCCTTGCATTTTCCATTACAGGTGATGGATGGTCCTGGAGAAAACGATCCCCATCTAAAACCTTCAGCATTCCCTCGCTTCTGTGAGGAAATCAAAAGAAATCTGTCCTCGTACACGATGTATTTCACTAAAGTCTTTCACAACAAAACATTCCATGTTTACAAACTGGCTCAACATCAAAACATCACATAGCTTTGCTACAGCAGTAGCAGAAAGTGTTGGTTTATAATAATGGCTCTTTTTTTTAAAAAAAAAAGGTGAAATTGTTTTACATCAAGTGAAAGTGTTTAGTTTTTTAATTACTCTGACAATTCAAGAACGTTCACTTTTATAACATTTTACACATCCCATAATACAGTGATGGCGAACCTTTTAGAGACCGAGTGCCCAAACTGCGACCCAAAACCCACTTGTGCATTGAGTCCTGGGTGGGTGTGGCCTATTGGCTGGGTGTGGCCAATTGGGTGGGTGTGGCTGCAGTGGTAACGGCAGACTGGGTGGGACTAAAAAGTTCAATCAATCAATTCCAACTTTGCAAGACCTTTTTTTTTCCTGCGAGAAGTTGAAATTGACTGATTAAACCTTTTTTTTTTTTTTTGCACACAGCGGCGGAGGCCTAAAGCGAAAAGGTTTTATAAAACCCAGCTAAAGGCCTAGGACTGGGGCGACGGCGCACATGCCCACAGAGAGGGCTCTGAGTGCCGCCTCTGGCACCCGTGCCATAGGTTCGCCACCACTGGCATAATATATGTAAGTTATCAAAAATTAGTTGACAAGGGGCTGCCGATACACACAGAACGGAGATCGTGAAAAGCAAATATTTCATAAGTTCTATCCTAATATTCTATGATTTTTATAAAAGATCTAAAGATAGGAGAAAGGTCTTTTATGCCATCCACTACTCATCTACATCCCATGCACCAAGGGTCTCTGGGGGTCTTCTCTTCCCATTTAGTCTGTCAGAGTTTGGTATAATCATGGGCCTTGTAAGCTGGAAATCTTTTTGACCTTTTACGGTTCCCTATCCTTGTTAAGGACTGGGAATAAGACTGGACTATTTAGAGCAGTGTTTCTCAAACTTGGCAACTTTTAAGATATGTAGACTTCAGCTCCCAGAATTCCCCTGGCTGACTGGGGAATTCTGGAAGTTGAAGTCCGCATGTTTTAAAGATGGCACGGTTGGGAAAGACTATTATAGGGGAAAGTTCATTTTTTAACTCTCAGTTCCTTGGTCTTCAGTATCCGCTGTAGACTGGTCCATTTTCATCAAAGTTTTAGTAGGGGAGGTGTTATTAACAATTAAGTTCCCGATGCGGCAAAAAAAATTCAGGGACACCCAAGTGCTTGTGGTCACTGCACTCCTCCTCACTTTCTGTGGCTCTTCAAACCATCGTTACTACCAAGGCTTTTTACACAGTATTTCAATTCTATTAGTAGCAATTTGCTTTCTTTCCTTCCATGCTTAATTGTTGATTTGTCTGTGCCTAGAATGTTGTAATTTGAGATTTGGTAGAGTGCAGTAAAGTTCAACGACCTGTATTTCAAGGAGTTAAAAGAAGTGTTGACATGAAAATGTTCCCCAATTGCTCTGATGTGAAACCATGTTCAGTTTTTGTATTTTGCTTCCGCCTCATTTTGAGTGTGTAACGTCCTAAGGAGGAGAAAGAATACCATAAAGAATTCTCCTAAAAAGGCCAGATACTTGGTTTTAATGGAAAATATAATTTCAACGTTCCCAAAACTCTTCCTACCTTGTCCAGAACAGACCCTTTGTAAATCATGTGCCTTACATGGATGTATGAGTTCACATTTGTGCATATTTTGAAGTTTTGTGAAGACAATAAATTTGGGGTCCTTGGTGCTCTCCGAGCTTCGCTGTTTTCCTGCAGATGTTTCATTACCCAACTAGATAACATCATCAGTGCTTATGGGAATGGGTTCTACTTTCTGTTTATATACAGGTGGCTTGCCCTGTCAGTGTAGGTGTGTTCTTGGTGGTTCCTCTTTTACTGTTTGTTTGTCTCAGCTGGTAGTTCCTTGGCTGGGATATTGTTACTTAGTTGGGAATGAAATGTCTATAAGAAAATAAGAGTGCAGCAAGGACCCCACCATGCAACCCTGAGCTACAGATATTCTATTTGCACCATTAACTTTGTAATGCCTTGTTTTTAAAAAAGGTCCTAGTGGACAATCACTTAAATATGAGCCAGCCGTGTGCTGCAGCTGCCAGAAAGGCCAACACAGTACTAGGCTGCGTTAACAGAGGGATAGAATCAAGATCACGTGAAGTATTAATACCACTTTACAAGGCGTTGGTAAGGCCACACTTGGAATACTGCATCCAGTTTTGGTCACCACGATGTAAAAAAGATGTTGAGACTCTAGAAAGAGTACAGAGAAGAGCAACAAAGATGATTAGGGGACTGAAGGCTAAAGCATATAAGGAAAGGCTGCTGGAATTGGGTATGCCTAGTTTAACGGAGGACATGATAGCAGTATCCCAATATCTCGGGCTGCCCCAAAGAAGAGGGAGTCAAGCTATTCTCCAAAGCACCTGAAGGCAGGACAAGAAGCAACAGATGAAAACTAATCAAGGAGAGAAGCAACCTAGAACTAAGGAGAAACTTCCTGACAGAACAATTAACCAGTGGAACAACCTGCCTCCAGAAGTGGTGAATGCTCCAACACTGGAGGTTTTTAAGAAGAGACTGGACAGCCATTTGTCTGAAATGGTATAGGGTTTCCTGCCTGATCTGGGGGTTGGACTAGATGACCTCCAAGGTCCCTTCCGACTTTATTAGTATTAGTATTATATAATGGACTAATACCACTCTGTAAAGTGAGAGTGCTATTAGTCCATTATTAGTAAGACCACACGTCGAATACTGCAAACAATTTTGCTCTCCACACTATAAAAATGCTGAGGCTCTAGAAAAAAAATGCAAAGAAGAGCAACAAAGGTGATTAGGGGACTGGAGGCTAAAACACATGAAGAACAGTTGCAGGAACTGGGCATGGCTAGTCTAGTGAAGAGAAGGACCAGGGGAGACATGACAACAGACTTCCAATATTTGAGGGGCTGTCACAGCGAGGAGGGGGTCAACCTGTTTTCCAAAGCACCTGAAAGCCAGACAAGGAATAACCGATGGAAACCGATCAAGGAGAGATTCAACCTAGAAATAAGGAGAAATTTTCTGACAGAACAATCAACCAGTGGAACAGAAGTTTGCCTTCAGAAGTTGAAGGAGCTTCATCACTGGAAACTTTCAAGAAGAGACTGGACTACCATCGGCCAGAAATGGTGTAGCTGTGGCGTCTCCTGCTTTGGGGGGGGGTTAGACTATATGACCTACAAGGTCCCTTCCAACTCCGCAAGTCTAATTCTAAGAATGAAATTATTGCTAATTTGAACATTGTTTACAGAACTGAAGAAAAGTTTGCTTGGTGCAGAATTTCTCCATGTTTTTGAGTAGCCGCCCAACCGCTTTGGGCACAACCTTTCTTAGACTTGTCCTCTTAACACAAACCCCACTGACATAGATGGAAAGTAAAGGGAATGGTCTCTGTCTTCCTGATTTAAGCACTAAAAGTAACTCCCAGTGGAATGCAGCCGGTGTTACAAATTGTGGTGGCAGCTACGTGCTTCTGGAAAGCCATCAAAGGGTCCTTAGGGGTATCTTTGGCTGATTCAAATAATTCACGTAAGAAAATTGTTACAATTAATTTCTAAACACAAGAAGCAGGGCTTCGACTAGCACTTCCCAAATTTAATTAAATCAAGATGGGTAAATGAGATTAAAGCTCCCCAACAGAGTTCTCTTCCATTTCCCAATTAATGAAAAGGCTTCCTTCCTGGGAATATCGCTGCAGGGATCCTTGAGGTTCTGTCAACCACCCACCAAATAATTTCACATTCAGGTAGGCAGGATTTCCTGCAATCAAAAACAACGGTGTCTTTTAAGTCAAACCTGGATCTGGACCGTGTTTTCCGTGCTAAGGGTGCAAGAGTCCCTCAATAATTTGGTTTCCCTTAATGAGGTTGACGTCTCTTGCCAGTTCAGCAGAATTCAATAATAAAGTGTTTCAGTTAAGTACTAAAAGTTTAATTAAGCTTGTAGGGATGCATGCTTGATCTTGCCAAGAAGACGGGTCTCTAGATCGGTCAAATTTAATTCATGCTAAGTTGAGCGGCTGACTCGGTGATGCCTACATTTCTCCCAAAATACAGGTCAGCTCGGCAGGGTTCACCTAATACAGTGGTTCTCAACCTTTTTCAGGTTGAGACCCCACTTGGCCCGCCCATGCGTGGCGCGACCCCGGCGTGCGCGCGTCAGGCCAATCCGTGCATGCGTGGCGCGCGCGTGACGAAAAAAAAAAACAAAAACAAAATGGCGTACCGTGACGGGCCAATCCGCGCATGCGCGGCACGCGCATGACAGCCCAAACCGCGCATGCGTGGTGCGCGCGCGACAGAAAAAAACAAAATGGCGGACAGCGACGGGCCAATCTGCACATGCGTGGCACGTGCGCAACGGCCGAACCGCGCATGCGCAGCGCGCAATAAAAAAAACAAAATGGCGGACCGCGGTGTCCAGCGACCCCCGCGAAACAGTCGTTCGATCCCAAATGGGGTCGTGACCCATAGGTTGAGAACCGCTGACCTAATACATTTAACCCTGCTTATTAATAAACCCGTTTCCTAGTTTCTTAAGAGAGAACATCATTTCGATCAGTGTATGGTACCTTAATCCAGAGGTCCCCAACCTTGGCAATTTTGAGACCTGTGGACTTCAACTCCCAGAATTCCCCAGCCAGCCATGCTGAAGTCCACAGGTCTTAAAGATGCCAACGTTGGGGACCCCTGCCTTAGCCAGTGCTTCTCAAGAGTAGTGGGTAAAACAGACTCCCGGGGGGGAGCTTAAAAGCAAGCCACTTAGGCTTTTTAACCTCAGACACATAGACTTAACGTGTTTGATAACTGCAAAGCAAGGCTACAGGTAGTCCTCGACTTAAAATCATACGTTTAGTGAGTGTTCAAAGTTAAAGCAGCACTGATAAAAATGACTTGCAACCAGTCTTCACACTTAAGACCAGTGCAGTATCCCTGCGGTCCCATGGCAACTGGTATGTATTTATAATGGTTGTGGCGCCCCAGTGTCACGTGATCACCATTTCATTTCATTTCATTTATTGGATTTCTATGCCGCCCTATTCCAGAAACTCAGGGCGGCTCACAACATGGATAGAAATCTAACTTTAAAATACAGTATAAAAACCCCTTAATTAAAAAACCAATCATCCAGAAACAGACATACAAACATACATGCACTGGCTGGGGCCACATGTTAACTGCCCCAGGCCTGCCGGCAGAGGTGTGTTTTAAGCAATTTACGAAAGGCGGGGAGGGTGGGGGCGACACGGATCTCCGGGGGAAGTTGGTTCCAGAGGGCCGGGGCCGCAACAGAGAAGGCCCTTCCCCTAGGCCCCTCCAGGCGACACTGTCTGGCTGACGGGACCTGGAGAAGGCCGACCCTGTGGGCCCTAACCGGTCGCTGGGTTTCATGGGGCAGCAGACGGTCCCGTAAGTAACCTGGCCCATTGCCATGTAGGGCTTTATAGGTCATAACCAACACTTTGAATTGCGTTCGGAGACCAATTGGCAGCCAATGTGACTTTCCCTCCGACTTCCGACAAAGTTAGTAGGGGAAGACGGATTTGCTTAACAATCACGCAATTCACTTAACAACTGTAACGTCCATGGTAAAAATAAAATAAAAATTGAGTGGTGGGACTCACTTAACCATCATTTTGCTTAGCAATGAAAATGCAGGGTACCTAATTTTTGTTAAGCTAGAGCCAATATTTCCTTTTTTTTTTTTTTTAAGTAGCATGGTCCTCAAAAAGAAGTGAGTGAGACCTGGACAAAAGCTAAATTTAATTCCAGCCCAACTGCAATTCATTAAAATGTAGAGTTACTTAGATAAACCTCCAGTCACAGGTTTAATAGTTTCCTCCCTACTGTCCAGTTAAATACTACAATTGATTAAAAACATATCTGGAAGTCTCTGATCTTCCGCAAGCCTTTTGCAGTGGTGGCTTGAATATTTTTAACTACTTCATGTCTGCTGACATTGATCAAAAGTGATGGTGTGTTTTGTTTTTGAGAGGAAAAGAACCTGGGCTGGAATATTGCTTAATTAAAAGCAGGCATTAAAACATAGAATTGTCGTGGAAAAAAACATTTCCCCCGATTGACTAACATACGGGGCCGTCTTCTGCCACATACTTCCCTATGACCGGCGAGAGCGCACAGGGTCGGCCTCCTCCGGGTTCCGTCAGCGAAACAATGTCGTCTGGCGGGCCCTAGGGCAGCGGTTCTCAACCTGTGGGTCGCAACCCCATTTGGGGTCGAATGACCATTTCATGGGGGTCGCCAAACCCCGCAGTCCGCCATCTTTTTCCCCATTTCCCCTCGGCCGTCGCGTGTGCGATTCGGGCCATTGCGCCGCGCATGCGCGATTCGGGCCGTCGCACGTGCCGCGCATGCGCGGTTCGGGCTGTCGCGTGCGCCGCGCATGCGCGGTTCGGGCCATCGTGTGCGCCACACATGCGCGATGCAGGCCGTCGCGCCACGCATGCGTGGTGCAGGTTGGGGTCACACCGCGCATGGGCGGCGCAGGTGGGGTCTCAGCCTGAAAAAGATTGAGAACCACTGCCCTACGGGGAGGGCCTTCTCTGTTGTGGCGCCAGCCCTCTGGAACCAACTACCTCCTGAAGTCCGCGTTTCTCCCACTCTCCTGGCCTTCCGAAAGAACCTTAAAACCCATCTTTGCCAGCAGGCCTGGGGATGATTGTGGACTGTTGTGTGAATGTTGAATGTGTGTGGGGCTTCTCTTTTTTAAATATTTTTTTGTTTGGATTCAGATTATGATCTGCTGTTTTTATGTATGTTGTAAGCCGCTCCGAGTCTTTGGAGAGGAGCGGCATATAAATCCAACAAATAAATAAATAAATAAACATGGGAACATGAAGAAAATCCCCTTCAGAAAACATCCGCTTAAATCCTTGAGCAGGGACTTTAGCTGACAATGCAGAGGAATTGAAGAAGGCAAATTTCATATCCAGATTTTTATCTGCATTGGGGAGGAAGGCATACAGGATTTGTGTAATAGCTGTGCCAAATGTGAAAGAAAGCTCTGTATACCTGCTTTGCTACAATCAATCCTGTCTCAAACCTTACAAGAGGCAATTGTAATGTAAACACAGCAGCAAAAACTAGCTACTATGGTGAAACACCACTGATTGTTGAGCCTAGAGCACATAATGAATTCGAAATAAAAATTTAAAAAGAAACCCCAACTGCAATCCCATCTTTGTACATATAACACAAACAAGAAAGGGTTCTTGTTTTGTTTTGTTTTTTAAAAAAACAACAATTACAGACACATAAATATTAACTATTACTCCAGTTGACACCAATATATTCCTTATTTGTGCATTTTGTTTCTTTCCAAGGCACATGTTTTATTGTCCCAGACATATCCTGATCAGGCGCAAACGCTTCTCCAAGCACTGCTGGGGACTGTTTTTTTCTGCTAAAATAAATGATACTAAATCTGCATTAATTTCTCTCCTTTTTCCAAAGAGCTTTATATTCTGCAGGATTTATCGCCACCCTTATCCTTTTTACTGTGGCTTAGCGTTTCTCAAAGTTTATAATCCAAGCCGTTTTCAGCAATGCTGCAAGAAATCCCTGCTTTTTTTTTTTAACCAAAGTAGAGATAAAGTTGAGTTCACTAATGCCATGTGCAGAATTGCACATTCTTTCATTGCACATTCAATTGCACATAAAGACATGATTTATTCGAGAAATTCTGCCCAAGAAAAGATGATTTCTGCAGCCTGAATATAGTGCTGAAGATGAGAATTTTCTAATCTTGTCTGGATTTTTTTTTTCAGTCTTCCAATAAAACTTGCAATTCCCATGTTCATACATCAATACCTGATGTCTCCAATTAAAAAGAATCTTACACAGCAGATGTTAGGAAAGATACCTACGTATCTTGGAGAGATGCTCCAAGTTTCAGGAGATCCTCCTGTCAACGTGTTTGCTTCCTCTCCATTGTTTTCCTAAGATATTATTTATAAAAGAAAAAAAAATACAAATGGAAATAAAGACGGGGAAGGTGGGGTAGGAAAAGGAAAGGGAAAAGAGATGTGAAGGGAAGAAAAAAAGAGATAAAGGCAGTAACTTCCAACTTTTTTCAGTGCAGTAAATTACAAAGTAAAATTATTACTTTCGTATAATTCATAGCTACTAGCCATTTCTATAACAAAAAGCTAATCAGACAGATACTTTTGCCATTCCTGACAATTCCACCATTTTTCCCTGTCTGTGGTGGAAACTGACAGATCTTTCCATTTTTGCGCATATAAAATCCTCGCTGCACATTGTTTTCCTACGATTTTAGACGACTGCATGGACTGAGCTGAAAGGATTCTTACGAGCCTTTCTTAAGTCTGTGGGGATAACAATATTTTAGTTTCTCTTACATAGATCAATGGGAATTGGAGGAATTCTACGAGATCTTTTCTGTAATTCTCCTGTAACAGCTCATTGTTCTCCTCTGTCTTCTCCAAGTCAAATCAACATTATAGCACAAACGTCTTACTCTTCTTTAGGTGACCATATCCAGTAACTGAGGAGTGAAGATTGGGACCTCATACACTTCTTCTCTTACATTCCATCATATTTAATAAGTGCAAAAGTTATTCACCACAGAGAATGACATAACCCTCCCATCATTCTTCCATTGAATAAAGCCCTTTATGGCAATGGACCAGGATACTTGCGGGACCGTCTTCTGCCTCATGAATCCCAGCGACCGGTCAGGGTGCATAGGGTCGGCCTCCTATGAGTCCCGTCTGCTAAACAATGCCATCTGGCGGGGCCTAGGGCAAGGGCCTTCTCCGTTGCTGCCCCAGCCCTCTGGAACCAGCTTCCCTCAGAGGTTCGTACTGCTCCCTCCCTCCTAGCTTTCCGGAAAGTGCTGAAGACACATTTATGCCGACAGGCTTGGGGCATATGAGCTGTGCTCTGCCCCTCGGCCCTAAGAGTGTCCCGCCATCAACGGCTGCAAATTGATTGTGTTTGTATGTGGTATGAGTGTGGTTAATTTTAAAATTGTTGTTGTATCTTGTTGTAAGCTGCCCTGCGTCTTCGGAGAAGGGCGGCATATAAATGTGAATATTAAATTAAATTAAATATTAATTGTCTGTCATAACCCAACAGGCTTGGGTCTATTTGATTATCAGATAGGAATATTTGTTATTTAATATAATATTCTTGTTAAATAGGGATGGGAAAGCTTATAACTATTTGTAGACCTGTTATGTAAAGGGGAGGAGAATTCATCACCTTTTTTCTTTTTTTCAACATCCAGCAGGGGTGGATTCTATATGTTTAATGTTAAATTAATTTATACTTGGGTCATATTTTTTTTTGTTGTTGTTGTTAGTGCTGGATATATTTTTTATTGTTGTTTTTCTGTTTTCTATTTTTGTTTATAAAACAAAATAAATATATATTTAAAAGACTCATGAATCAGGAAGATGACCCCGGTTTCTATTTCAGCTTCAAAGACTCCTCCAATGTTTTCAGTTATTAGGTAGAAATCTGACTTTGTGTTGATTGTTAGAACTGGGGAAAAGGGAAAAATATATTTTATACGTGGCCAATGTTGTTACTATACTGCTACCTGTGTTAGAGATTTGTAAGGATACGCAGAAGCAAACAATGCCATGTGGAAAAGGAGATGAATCTGATTATTATTAATCAATATAATTATGATTAGTACTTATAATCAACCATCTACATTAATTCAACCAATACATTTCTATACTTATGAAAGCACCTGTCTATAGTAATGAAGTTTTATTTCATTTGCAAAGATGTATTGATTGGCTGCCAGAAGGTCATAACAGATCTGTTAATAGTGGGCTACATTTATTGATCTACTTAACTATTCAATAAACGTATGTGCTAACCCATCCAGATACTGTCGCTCTCCGCTGCTTACAAAAATGCAGAAACACAGTCAATGAGTTAACCTTAATCAGTACAGAGGTAGGCAACCTGGAGACCCTTTAATGCTTCCATTTTTCCATCACATTTTAGGGTAGTTTATTATTGAATTATATTACGAGAGACAAGCTGGCCAATTTCCATAGCTTTCAAAGCAAACAGGTATTTACCACTGAAGAGAAGGAAATTATGGAGAGATAAAGAGGTGGCATCTCAAGAAAGGGCTAAAATCTCCGGGGAGGTGAATTTTGATGTGAATCGACTGTGGGAAAGGAGTGAGAAAGAAATGGGTATCGCATTTTACAAACTTGGCGGTTAGAATGCGGCCGCGCGAGCCGTCTTGGGTCTCCCAAGACATGCTCATATCACTCCAGCCCTCCGTGAGCTGCACTGGCTACCAATTGGTCTCCGAACACAATTCAAAGTGTTGGTTATGACCTATAAAGCCCTTTATGGCAATGGGCCAGGATACTTGCGGGACCGTCTTCTGCCCCATGAATCCCAGCGACCGGTTAGGGCACACAGGGTTGGCCTCCTACGGGTCCCGTCTGCTAGACAGTGCCGTTTGGCGGGACCTAGGGCTAGGGCCTTCTCTGTTGCTGCCCCAGCCCTCTGGAACCAACTTCCCTCAGAGGTTCGTACTGCTCCCTCCCTCCTAGCTTTCCGAAAACTCTTAAAAACACATCTATGCAGACAGGCTTGGGGCGTGTGAGCTGCGCTCTGCCCCTGGGCCTTTGATTGGGACTGTATGTTGTATGAGTAGGTATAGTTTTATAGTTTTTTATATTGTATACCACTATTTTAACTAATTTATATTTTTTGTACTTGTATTATTTGCTGTGAGCCGCCCTGAGTCTGAGGAGAAGGGCGGCATACAAGTCTAAATAAATAAATAAATAAATAAATAAATAAATAAATAAATAAATAAATAAATAAATAAATAAATAAATAAATAAATAAATAAATAAATCACATTTTCAGACCTGGTTGAGTTCTGGATCAGGACCAACGTCTACTATATTTTATCTGCCGGCATCCTTCCCGAGAGCATCAGCAGAAAGATCTAGGTTTCCCTCTCTTGCAGACCTTAACATATGCATAACGCACCATTGTTATCATTGCCCAACTCAAAATTTGCTTAAGACATAGCTTGTATAAATCAGAGGGGACTATGCAGGTAGTCCTTGACTTATAACTGTAACGGTTGTAAGTCATGACAGTCGTAAAGCAGGTCACCCACCCGACCGACCCAATTTTACAATCTTTTTTTGCAATTGACATTAAGCAAACATAGTGGTCCCTAAGTGGAACCACTGTTCGTTCTGGGGTGCTTTTGGCAAAACCTGCCAAAACCTAGAAACATTTGCAAGTTTTCAGGAAAAAAAACAAATTGTAAATCCCGGTCACATGACTGCAGAACACTGCAAATTGTTTTAAATTGTTGGTGGCTGTCAGGGTTAATGTTGAAGAGAAAAGGAATGCTTTCGTGTCCCCGAGAGCACCATTTGAAATATTAATGAAATCATTTTTCAAGAGTTCAGAAGATCATATTTTAAGAGCGCCGGGAAGGAGAGGAAAAACACTCAAAAATACAGTCAGATGACCAAGGGGGAGGGGCAGCTGTTGTAATTTTTCGAACCAGGTTGTGTCTTTTGTGTGTGTGTGGGGGGGTGTCCATCGTAACTTCAACTAGTCCCTAAATCAGAAGTTATAAATCAAGGACCATCAGCTATGACAAAAAGACAGGGCAACCGAGTCAAAATTCTACCTATTTTTATGAGGGTCGCGATTGGTGCAAATAAAGTCCACCCACCTTTCACATTAAAAAAATGGGCGGAGCTTCAACTGCACTGTAGCGGTTGGCATCTTGGCTTTTTTTTTTACCGCCTACCCTGTAAGCCTCCCCCCCCCGTTTAGAAAACTATGGTTCTCCTCTGTAAACCCTCACAGGCCTCTTATGAAATCAATACTTACAAGCTGTCAGGCGGAAAGGAGAGAAACGCTTTTAGATAAAAACGGAGAGAGGAAAGCATTGTTTTTCCTCTCCTTCCCGGCCCTCTTAAAATATGATCTTCTGAACTCTTGAAAAATTATTTCATTAATATTTCAAATGGTGCTCTCGGGGACACGAAAGCACTCCTTTTCTCTTCAACATTAACCCTGACAGCCACCAACAATTCTGATCGGCAGAGGAGATGCTTGTCCCAAGACACATCAGCTGTCATTGCCGTGGCTGATAAAACGATGCTCGGGGGCTGCATCTAGAGAGAGACAAGGAACACGAGATTAAAATACTTGTGTGTGGAACTTCTGTCGGCTGTAATTCCTTAAACTGTCTTCTTGCCCATTAAACGAAGACGAATAACACAGGTAATAGCAAAACAAACCCTTTGGCTTACGAGCCATTTATAATACTAATATCACTCAAAAGAGAAAGAAAAAAAAACCTTCTAACCGTTTTTGATATCAAGTCAATGTCACATTAAATTTGTTCAAGCAGATAATATCTGAATAACAGATGCCCAACGCGGCTGCGGTACAGTTGGGTGTAACTTTACTATCTCATTCTTCCTTTCCAGGGCTTCAGCTGGTACCTAAAGCCAGTGACTTGAAAGATGGCTTGGGGGGGGGGAAAAATCACTTCTTCAACAAGTGGAAGGGATTAAATTGATATAAAGAGACGTAAGGCCAAAGTTTGTTATCTTATTAGAACTATTCCGGGTATGTCTAGTCTAACGAAGAGAAGGACGAGAGGAGACATGATAGCTGTGTTCCAATATCTCAGGGGCTGCCCCAAAGAAGAGGGAGTCAAGCTATTCTCCAAAGCGCCTGAAGGCAGGACAAGAAGCAACGGATGGAAACTAACCAAGGAGAGAAGCAACCTAGAACTAAGAAGAAACTTCCTGACAGTGAGAACAATTAACCAGTGGAACAACCTGCCTTCAGAAGCTGTGAATGCTCCAACACTGGAAGTTTTTAAGAAGAGACTGGACAGCCATCTGTCCGAAATGGTGTAGGGTTTCTTGCCTGAGCAGGGGGTTGGACTAGATGATCTCCAAAGTCTCTTCCAACTTTATTATTATTATTATTATTATTATTATTATTATTATTATTATTATTATTATTATTAACAACAACAATAGGAATTTTGTTTTTCTTAGTGCCTGACTTTCCCTTATTGCTCCTTCCTCCTGACATATGGGAGATGTTTTCCTCCCCCTAGGACTGTATTACACGTCCTCCTCAACAATTGAGCCCAATATTCTGTTGCTAAGCAAGATGGTTATTAAGTGAATTTTGCCCCATTTTACAACTTTTCTTGCCACGGTGGTTCAGTGACTCGTTTAGTAACAAGGCTGCAAAGTGAAGTTGGCTTCCCCCTGGATTTTGCTTGTCAGGACGCAAAAGGGGATCACGTGACCTTGAGACACTGCAACAGTCATAAATATGAACCAGTGGCCAAGGGTCCAAATTTCGCTCCCGTGACCATGGAGATGCTGCCACAGGAGTCGTTAAGTGTGAAAAGCTGTCATAACTTTCTGACAGTGAGAACAATTAACCAGTGGAACAACCTGCCTCCAGAAGCGGTGAATGCTCCAACACTGGAAGTCTTTAAGAAGAGACTGGACAGCCACTTGTCCAAAATGGTGTAGGGTTTCTTGCCTGAGCAGGGGGTTGGACTAGATGATCTCCAAAGTCTCTTCCAACTTTATTATTATTATTATTATTATTATTATTATTATTATTATTATTATTATTATTATTATTATTATTATTATTATTATTATTATTATTATTATTATGTTATTATTATTATTATTATTATTATTATTATTATTATTATTATTATTATTATTATTATTATGGATCATCGCACAGTCAGCCAGATGTTCAGACTGGATTTGCCATTTTGTCTACCTATCGAGTCCTTACCCAGGACCTTGGATAGGCAGATGTGGATGTTTGATGGTATTACAGATCTCGTTGCAGGATGATGATAATGATGATGATGATGATGATGATATCACTTTTTCCAGTGTTGCAACTTTGGACATTCACCCAGTTTGTAAGTCAAGGACTACCTGGATTGCTCCCTTTTGGGTTCTTGAAGGAAAGCAGCCAGAGGAACTAACCTCAGCTCCCTTTCTTTTAGCAACTTGCCATTCTTTCTCCCCCCACCCCCTCCCTCCACCTCACATCCCACCCCTCGAGTGCCCCCCACCTCCATTTCAGCCTCTTATCTCTCCCCTCTACCTGCCCTCTCCAGGAGCTGGCCCGCTGTCCCTATCAGGTGCCTCCAGAACGCCAGAAGAGCTGGAAGGGCGCAGGGTCCGCATGGACGAGGGCAAGGGCCACCCGAGCCGCGCAGGCGACAGGATCGCGGGCACAAAGCCCAACGCTGGTTTTTGGGCAGAGCAGCGCAGCGAGGATCGCGCCTTGGCCAAAGGGCGCTCAGCGCCAGCATCCTGAACGCCCTTGCAGCGCCTGGCCGGGCACAGCTGGATTTCCCTGGGGGCATCAAGTGCTCCGGGCTCAGGATGCTGAAGCCGCTCGTCCCTTTAAGGCAATTTTCCGGGAAGGGGTGGCGAAAAGACAGCCAGTCGCCCCGCTTCCATCCTTGCCGGCAGCCGCAAGAAAAGATGCGCCGCCTCCGCGGAATCCTGAACGCAGCTGGACCAGAAGACGGTCCTGGGGGGAGGGAGGGCACTGGGGCGGAGCGTCGGGAGGGAGACCGACCAATCAGCGGCGAGGCGGGCGGCTTCAATGAATGCGCACGTGGCTCACCACGGCCATTCATGAAAATTGTGGCCGGACTAAACACGGTTTTTAAAACATTTCTCAACTTAAGCGCAACAGACCCTGCTGCCTTAAGTCTTGGCCAAAGCTTATTTTTCTGGCTCTCCAAATGGAGAATGTCCCTGTCTTTGCAGTGCGTCGCCTCGCATGTATTTCCACGATTCTCAAACACAGCCAGTTTCTGATTACTCATTCCCGGGCAGGAAAAGAGCTAAACCAGGGGTAGTCAACCTTGGCTCTTTTATGACTCGTGGACTTCAACTCCCAGAATTCCTGAGCCAGCTTAACTTAGTCCACGAGTCATAAAAGAGCCAAGGTTGACTACCCCTGAGCTAAACGATAGGATAAAGGAGCTTAGGTTTATTTCAAGGATCAGTGGCTGTGCTAACTCTATAATTTTATTTACAAGCAAAATGAATCTCAACCGTACACAGGTTTGCAGCTCAGCTGAACCCATTGTGTCCCAGGTGAAGTTTTGTTTTAAAACCTGCATCTGTTATGTCCTGACTATATCACGGTTGCCTTGGCTGGGATTCCTCCGGTAACCTTAAGACGGGAGCTGCATAAAAGTGTTTGCAACAGAGGCAGGTGTTGATCTCCATTCTTCTATAAACCCTGCATGAAAGAAACTTGCTAGGTTCTTTAAAATATGGAAGAAGCCTCAACAGCACTGAACGAGACGCGAAGCTATACTTCTGAAATAAAATACCAAGAGAACTGCTGCGTGTTCAGGGAGAGCCGGAGCATATGGCCGCATAAGGAAGCACGGGCTTACAGCCTCGCAAATGCATGCTACCGATGCAAACTGCTGCCTAACAGCACAAAAACCCGGATAACTGCATTCGTTCCTTCCTTTCCCACAGCAGAAAAATAATAATTGTGGATAGAGCCGGCGCTCCCTCTGGTGGTCGCAACCCAGCCGCTTCACCAGGTGGGTTATAAAATGGGGGGGGGAGGAGGTGTCGTCTCTACCAGAACCAAACAATACAATTTTTTATTTTTATTTTGGGGGCCACTCCGCAATCCTACACCCGTCTCCCATCCAACCGTTCTGCTTGAAGGTTACAGCTGACGTGGCACATTATTATGTATGTATTTATTTATTTAATTTATATGCCGCCCTTCTCACAAGACTCAGGGCGGCTCACAACAATACCTTTGACTCATTTCAGGGGCAAGAAAACCCGTTCGCTCGCCAGTGCAACAGCACTACAAAACCCATACTTGCGCGTATTACAAAATCCATCCTACCTGGCCCTCAAGCCTGCTTCCCTTCCCAAGATCAGCCAAGCGCGCCCACCTGCTACCCTCTCTAGCCTGCCTTCCTTCCAAGATCCTGGCCATCGGCGCTCAACTCATTCGGCCTGGCAAGCGGAGTCCATCAAGAGACGCTGCCGGAGGGCCCGTTGGCGCGCGCGCTCGCTCGCTCGGCACTCGACTCCCTAAACCGAGCAGGAGGCGGCCTCGCGCATGCGCAAAGAAGGCGGCCCGCGCGCGCGCGAGAGAGAGAGGCGTGAGAGACGCAGCGGGCGCGGTCGGTGCTGCGGCTGCTGCTTCTCCGTTTCCCTCAGGCGCGGCGGGGCTGCTCCGGCCCGTCTCCCGGCCTGCGAGGCGATGGCGGACGAGGAGCTGGAGGCGCTACGCAAGCAGAAGCTGGCCGAGCTGCAGGCCAAACATGGGGTGAGGCGGGCGGCACCTTCCCGACCCGCGTGTTGGCTGGCTCCTCACGCGTCTCGTCAGAACGGGGCCCCGCAGCTCCCCAAGAGGGAAGGAGGGAGAGGGCAATGGCCTAGGCCGATGTGTCTATTTATTAAACCTTTATGCCTCCCACCTCCCCTATAATAAGGTGCACCGGCCCCTCCCGCTCTTCCCCCTCATACATTTCCCCCCCACACCGCCATTGTCGGTTCTCACAACCTGCTGACGCGCGTTTGTGCCTGTGCTGCGGGGAACCAGCCTGTTTTCTGACTGGGGGCTTTGACGTTGTGAAGGGCGAAAATGCATCCGTTGAGGGGATCCAGTTCCACTCCTTGATTTTTTTTTGCCTCTTCTCTGTGACTTGTCCAAGGTGGTTTGGGGGACTAAATCACATTTGGCGTCGCCTGCTGAGCCAAAATCAGCTTTGTGGTGCATAAGGCAAAGAGAGACGACTTCCAGAGGCGGCTTTGTCCTTATTATTGGGGTTTTATCCTACCTTTTTAAAATACAGGTAGTCCTCGACTTATGGCCACCGTTGAGCCCAGCATTTCTGTTTGCTAAGCAAGACAGGGTTGAGTTTTGTCCCATTGGACCACCTTTCTTGCCACTGTTGTCAAGTGAATCAACTGCAGTTGTTAAGGTAGTCGTGCCGTTGTTAAGTGGATCTAAGCTTCCTCATTGGCTTCCTTTATCAGACACTGCGATTGTGTTAAAAATATGCCAGTTGCCAGGTGTCCAGATTTTGATCACACGACTGTGGGGATACGACAATGGTCATAAAGTGTGAAAAATGGTGATAAGTCACTTTTTTTCAGTGTGCTGTAACATCGAAGGATTACTACTTTACTTTACTTTACTTTACTTTACTTTATTTTGACTTATATGCCGCCCTTCTCCTCAGCCTCAGGGCGGCTCACAGCAAATAATACAAGTACAAAATATAAATGAAAAGTTGTAAGTTGTAAGTTGAGGACTACCTATATATCAGGGGTCCTCAAACTTGGCCACTTTAAGACGTGTGGGCTTCAACTCCCAGAATTCCACACGTCTTAAAGTGGCCAAGTTTGAGGACTATATCAAACACACCTAATTGTGGTACCTTTTCCACGCATCAACAACACTGTGAGGTGCATTAGACTGAGAAAGAGTGACTGGCCCAAAGTCACCTAGCTGGCATTTAAAAAAAATATTCTGCCTTTATTTTTTAATAAATAACTCAAGGTGGCAAACATGTCTTAACACTTCTTCCTCTTCCCGTTTTCTCCACAACAATCCTGTGGGGTAGGTAGGGCTGAAAGAATGGGAGTGGCCTAAGTTACCTAGTTGGCTTTCATGTCAGAGCAAGGACTAGAACTCACCGTCTCCTGGTTTCTAGGCCAACGTCTTCACCACTACACCAGACTGGCTATTAATGAAGATACTGCACTTTGTTTTCCAATGGAAGAGATTTAGTTTGCTAGCTTATTTTTCAGTTTTTTTACATTTTGATTATGTCTGGCCTTATGACTATAATAAACAGATTTAATAAATAAATAAAGATTGATAGCATTTTGCCAATCAGACCTCAGAAGAAACATCTTCAGTTTATTCTTCAGTTACAATAACTTGATTATTTCTAACTTTTTAGGATCCTTCCAGTGAAATTGCACAGCAAGAATCAAAACAGAGGTATTGCGATGTTACTTAAAACTTGTTACTGGAACTTTTCCATTTTTTTTTTCTCTAAGAGTAGTGGGGCACATCCCAAACTTAGCACATTCAATAGCTTATGAACATTCAGTTTCATATCTTTGGGCTTTAAGAATATTTAGATCATATAAATATGATTTTATGTGCTTTTTAAATCATTCATTTCATGGTATATATTTTCTTTCAAAAACATGCATTGCAGCATTTTAAATAGAATATTATTAAATATTTGATAACCCTTTCAAAAGTTCCACCTTCCAAAAGAGAAAGCTGTAATAGTGTGCACTAATTTTTGCTACTATATTTTAGTAGCAATGGTTATAATAGATCAGTATTCTGTTCAATGCTGGAAGATTGATATGATCAAGTGGTAAAATAAATGGATTTTAGATTTTTCCAATTAATTTTTTATTAGGATACAAGCTTTCTGGGATAATTTGTAATCTGTCATCCTGATTAAAAAATTTGCCTTGGCAATTATTTATAGATGTAAAACTGATTTGATTTTCAGTTTTTGAAAAACTGTAGAAATTAAACTGTAGAAATGCTAATGTTAAGAAATTAATATGCTGGAATAATTAATAAAAGAAATACCAAAATATGATATATAACTAAGTCATGCATTGAATTATAAAATTAACAGATCTTATAATTAGCGTTTTAGCAGAAAAGTTAACATTTTGGGACCAATTTTTATTTTCTGCTATGTAAAATTATTTCATCATTACAGGGAAGCTGAAATGAGAAATAATATTTTGGCTCAGGTTTTGGATCAAGCAGCACGTGCCAGATGTAAGTATTTATTGTTTGATTTATATGATCACTCAATTTGCAAAAAGCAATTTGGGGAAAATAGAATACAATAAACCTCTTGAATGGAAATCAACAGAGCAACAAAACTAACAGATTCACAGGCCAAGCACTGCTTATCTCTTTCAAGATTTTTCAGTCAAGATGCGTTCATCCAACATTCTGGCCTAATGCCCAAGGAAGAACCAGGTTTTCAAGGGTCTTACAGAAAGACAGAGGTTGTTGTTATTAGTTGCGAAGTCGTGTCCAACCCATCGCAACCCCATGGACAACGTTCCTCCAGGCCTTCCTGTCCTCTGCCATCTTCTGGAGTCCATTTAAGCTCACGCCTGCTGCTTCAGTGACTCCCTCCAGCCACCTCATTCTCCGTCGTCCCCTTCTTCTATTGCCCTCAATCTTTCCCAGCATTAGGCTCTTCTCCAGTGAGTCCTTCTCATTAGGTGGCCAAAGTCCTTGAGTTTCAAAAAGCCAGAGGAGTCTTGGCATTAACCTCTAGATAAAATTCTTACTTAATTGCAGGGAAGCGTGTCATAGGGCGTAATACTATCCATGCCTAAATGGCATTGACATTGTACACATACTCAGAATTTCATTGGTCAGCAGTCCTCCACTCCATCAGTTTTGAATTGCTGTATCTTATTGGTATCATCCATCCAAAAGCATGAGAGTGTGCTATATTTAGTATCCTTCATTATAGGAATATTTATATATTACCTGTAGGTATTTGATTTTGTCCTGAATATTCACAACAATTACTTCATCTCGTGACTTGAAAAAGTGGTGCACGCATAACCTAAAGCAATCATTGTACTAAGATCAGTTATAATACAAACCATTCCTTAAACTTTTGTACCATTCTCCAGTTGGGTCAGCTTTTACAAACATTTTTATTTAAACACCAGTACGTATAAGGGTTGCTTTTCTTAATTCAGGATTAAGGTCTGGGATAGAAGTAGTAATTTTTTTGTTCTTGAATATAAAGTTGTGGGAAGCAGCTTGGTGTTTAAAGTATTGGACTAGGGTTGGAGAGAGAATCAGCCTTGGAAATTTACTTGTTGATTTGGGGCCTTTCTCCCACCCAGCCAAGGCCAGTTTTGCTGTGGTTTTAAAATGAAGGGAGATTGTCTTGTAGTCTTGGGCTCTTGAGAGAGCAGCCCAGATATATCCCTTAATGAATTATATTTAATTAACCAAATATTTGTTTTCCTCTTGCAGTAAGCAATTTAGCACTTGTAAAGCCAGAAAAGGCAAAGGCAGTTGAAAATTACCTTATACAGATGGCAAGATTTGGACAGCTGGGTGGAAAAGTAAGTTTCTTTCTTGTTCTTAGTTCCCTGCAATATTGCTCTCTAGCAAAGTATTCAGAGGTGTGGTTTCCCAAAGTACATTTGGTTGGCTATTATTTGAAAAGGGAATAAAAACCTGGGTTTTTTTTTCTTGTTTGGAATTCGGATGGTGTAACAGCCTGGCAAAAACTTGTAAAATGTTCACTGCAATTAGAATGGTCCTTTATCTCTTTCCCTGGGTTTCAGAGAACCAAGAAGCTGTTTTATATAAAGGAGAATACGGATGGACCCTTAAAGAACCACTTGCTCCAAAAGAACTTCCACTGGCGATGTTGCTAAGTAGGAGTGTTTCCTGCCCTTTTTAGAACTTGCTTCAGTGGGGGAAGAAGCAGCCTGTCTCCCAAGCCCTCTGAGCATTCTGGATATTAGTGACTTGAACAATTAATATAGCTAGCAAAGCAAGCAGTTAGCTATTCATAATATTTTAACGGTTTTCCCACCTCTGCTTCTGCTCTTTGCTACTGTGCTACTGTATGTGGAGGACACAATCACAAGTATAGTTCAAACAGTGGATTGTTGCTATTTGTATCTTAATAAATAAGGTACCAGTAATTCAACATGAGAACTGTAAATATTTTAAAACCCTGCATTTTTCAGCTAGAGCTCTGTGTACCATTCTACCAAGTAAATATTCTTTCCATTCTCCTCCTGACTACTTAGATATCAGAACAAGGGTTGATAGAAATACTTGAAAAAGTGAGTCAGCAAACAGACAAAAAAACAACAGTAAAGGTAAGATATCTTAAAACTAATTTAAATTAATTAAATCTGGTTTGTACAGAAAGGAAGAAACGTAGACACAGCATAGTTGGCAGTGAATATTTGATGTAGCTCTTCAGGTAGAATAGAGCAAATTACATCACTGAAACTGGCAGCAGATAATTTATAGATGTGAAAGGCTTCCTATTTATTTAATATTATCTGCTCAATACATTGCATTTTTTTTCTTAGCCCCTTCACTCTTTATCTTTGAACTGCTCCCACTCTTTCAATATTCCACAAACTGTCTTGTTCTTTCAAGCTTAGGGTTAGGATGGCTATTGAACCCATTTGTGTGTTTTGTTTTTGCTATTTGATTCTTTAGATTTTGACCTTGGTCAGTTGTCTTTTTTTTCTTCTTCTTGATATGCCTTATTTTCTTTTAATTTTATCTGTAAACTGTCCAGATTCTTTCTTCTGTCTCCCCCCCCCCCAATAGATGCTACGGAAGCTTTAAGTAGATAAGTTTTAAGAGTACAGTTTCACTTTGTGCACCTTCAAATTTGTATAGGAAGACTACCTAGCAATAATATGGGATTACACATCAGTGCTAGAATTGCTGTACATTGTGTGTCTCATAAACATTTGATATTGTTACTATAAATCAACTACTGACAATTTAGCCTCAAACTATTTTAAGCCTGATTCACCTCTATTCTATCATTCTTCTAGTTCAATAGAAGAAAAGTGTTGGATTCCGATGAGGAAGATTAATTAATGAAATATGAAAACAGTTGCCAACTGCTAATCGTCTGGAATATGTCAAGGAAAGTATATTCTATCATAGATGAAAGTTTACACAATGTTCTCTACACATTTTTATAAAAAGTAAAACGGATAAGCTTGCCTTCTGTATAATTAAGTGAAATTGTTTTCTTAGATAGGTTTTATATGAGCTTGAGAAATAAGGATTCACTCTCTATTTCTTAGGTTTCAGCTTTCCTTTGACACTGTGTAGTTAAATTTACTGTGCAACTGGCAGATGTGAAAAGATACTTGCCCTGACTCTTCTATAGGTACTTCATGTCCCATAGGAAATGAAATTCTACCTTACCAACAAATACCAATTTGTCTACGGGCTAAATTTTCATTTTTATATTTAAGGGGGGGGACATACGATATACCCATAAAGTATTCATTTCTTATCCACGAGTAAAAAATGAGGAGCAGCCATCGAGTTTATTCTTTCCCCCATGTAGAAATTCTCACCTCATTTTCAATTATCTTAGCTGTGATTAATGCCAAACAAGATTCCCTGATGGCTGTTTTTTTGAAATTGGCTTTGAAGCCTGATCAGCATTACTACGGTTTCAAAGGATCAGAAATACTAAGTGTCAGAACACTTCCTGGAGTTTGGTAAATCTGGTTTGGAACCAAGCAAGGCAGGCTGGTTCACACAAATATGGCTGCATAATGTATTGTTGACTGATTTGCTGTATTGCAAATTCAGGATGCTTTGCTTAGAACATCATGAAATTTAATTAAAGTCTGCTTGGAAAAAGAAAACCTTCAGTACGTTGTTTTTATACAGAAGCAGATTAATAAATGCTTCAATTTTTGGACATAATTTAGCCAAAGTTAATTTTAAGGTTCTTTTTAAAACGAAGATTTTAATGTTTGCTAAAATCAATTACAGGCTAGTTTCTGTGTTTTGTCTTGGTGTAATTCACCACCACATAAATACATTCTATTCTACTGAAATTATTTCCCGTTTTCAGAGTTGTAAAGCAGCTCAAAGACCACCTTTCATGCATGATGCCACTGTAAACAATATGCCTTTTTGTTACTGAACATAAGTGTTTGATCCATGCGTACAATCTATCCTATGTAAGTCAGTGTTAAAAGACAAGATCTTTTTCTGGCTTGTATGGGCTCTGAAATGTATTAAAACCTTTCCATTAAGCAAAGTTAGCTGTGACCAATTCTTGTCTATTCCTATTCCACAAAGTATTTTTTCTTAATATACATTTTGTACAACACTGGAAGTCCTCTCTCTCTCTCTAGGATGGTGGCTGTGAATAGTTTTGAGGACCACCGAACTGTCTTCATAGATTGTCTTGAGACAATTGAATTAGATAGTTGAATAAGCATTATAGCTGGGTTTATATAACACATTAAACTGAACCCAAGCATAACCAGGCAGGTGGGGGTTTCATCCTCTGTTCAGGTATCTAATTGATCCTCAAGAAATATCTTGTGTTCCCAAAATATGGGTTTCAGCAACACTCTGAACATTTTAGGAAACTGCTTTGATGCTCACAGATTAGCTTACAAATTGTGATTTAAATTAAAGAGTCAGACATTAAGAACACGTAACTGTTAATTTTACTACTTTAGTTTACATTATTTGGCACAAGTCCAAGGCACATATGAAAATTAGGTGAATTACTTAGTAGAAAAATAAACTTTTTCAGCAGCAAGCTAAAGCTCAGTTTTTAAACTGTAATATTAATGTACAGAGAAATTCTAAGACGACCTTACTACCTAAAACAAGTTATTAAGACATGTTAAACCAATTTAAAAAGCAGTTTTGTATACAAACATTACATAAACACAAAATATGAAAGTATTGCGCTATTCACCATAATTGACTTGGAATGTTCACCTAAAGTTGACATTCCGTTTCTAAAAGTGCACAACAGATCAGTTGGAAGTGCCTTTGAAAGTAAGGGCAATGAAGCTGCTTTTCAAAAATTGCAACTTAAATCAGATGTGCTCTGCTTAAGTAGGCTTGTTTTGTGTGCCACAGATACATAATTTAAAATAGCTAATGCGGTTGGGCTGCTCAGTTATGTGGACAGTTCATATAATACAAACATTGAATAGAAGTTTCAACTGTGCTCGGAGGGAATTCTTTTTTAATTATGGTCTACTCTCTTCTGCAAGATGTAATGTGTCTTTTGTTAAAAGCCATTACTCTTAATTTCCCTGTTCCAGCCTCCACTGCACTCAATTTGGTGAGCACTAAACGAGCTACACAATTTGGCACACCTCATACCGTTGGGAAGGCTGTAAGCATTCCGGCCATCAGCAGTTCACCAACTAAAACCATTGCATTTTCAGAATAAAAATAGAACAATCCTTCAAAATGCCATAAAAAGTTTTTCTCTCACACATATCTATTATTATTAAAATTGATTAGAGAGTGCAATATTATGTAGATTCTGAGATCTCGATATATGTCTAGGTTTTTTTTTAAATATAGATCTACTGTACGGGATTTTAATGGTTTATTCAAAAATAAAGAGGAGTGTCCGTCTCCGGAAGTGCAAACTCCATGCCAAGTCAGAGGAGGAAGCTTCTCTTCCTGCTGAACGTCCAATGTAATTTTGAAAACTTTGATCCCACGTAGCCTCTTCAATGTTGAACCACTCTACCTGAAACTCGTGTTCCTTACGTAAGACACCCAGATTTCTTATTCATTTTGTTTTAGAGCATCAATTCTCAGGACAGTTGTCAGTAGGAGCAGCATTTGCATCTCTGGGTAAACTGTAGAAGTCACTGATATCTGTCGTTGAAAGTCCCACGCTAATAGTGTGACTCCGATGTACTTCTCTTTTTCTAAAAGGCGCTATCCCTGCATCGCCTTCAGCGGTTACAGGTCCATCACAGCTATTCGCATCAAGATTATGAGTCTGGATTTGCTCTAACACATCCACTGGATTCTGCTTGTTATTAAAGCTCTTGATAGCTAGCTTAGAGAAGAAAGGAGGGAAGAATGCTAGTTTTTATCTTGTTGAAATGCAAAGAAGTCCATCTCAAAAAAATATATCCATTCTGACTGTTCCACGTCCTCCAAAACAGCGTTCACTTTGTACTCGTTTTATGGATTTCCAACCCACTTCTCCTCTTTAAAGAGTTTTGTTTCAAATTGCTCTTGTTTCTTACGGCTAAAATCTTTGAAAAAGTGTCACATTGTGTTCCAAGCTTGAAATAAGTGTATACCCTAATCAGAGATCCATTTAGAATCCCTGGTTGGAGACTATCAAAATGCCTTGATAAGGTTTTGCAAGGCTGAAGTTAAAATTTCACACTGAAAAAGAATTCAGTCTTCCCTGCTAATGCTAGCCACCGTTCATTTCCCCCCCTTTTTTTTTCTACAGCAAAGAGAAAATCGGCAAATCTTGCTCTAGGTCCTGGCAGCCACGTAGGTTTCTGCCTTCACTATTCAAATCTCGTTCCCTTTCTACTTTTTCCTCCTCCTTTTTCTGCCCCAAATGTTCATGTTGTTATTCTATAAAAAATAGCTAAAGTTTTACCTCGTGCAGAATTTATTTGTGTTTTAAAAAAACAAACAAAAGTGCATTACTGTATACCTACCTGGCGCAATAATTCTTCATCAAAGTTAGGCACACTTTTATCTTTTGTTATGGCTTTGCGCAAGTCTCTTGATCTAAGAGAACACAAGAGGGAAAACTAAGTTACTCCAGTCCATGTCACTTGGTTCCTCAGCCCAGCCGCCAGAGGGCAATATTTCAACTGAGAAAGGACTAGCTTGCCTTCACTTCTAACGCTTAGCTTTCTTGAAAATCAGGCCAGGATATCCCTTTTGAAGTTTGTAAATTTAAAGCTCTGAAACCAAACCATTTAAAGGTATTCTCCGGACTATAAACCATTCTTCCAAATGTCTAAATTAGAGATGGCTTCTGATGGGTGTGTATATAATCATGCATGTACATTTGTAACGTGTCCTTTCCTGGTTTGGATGGATTATCTCAAATTTAAGGTATCTTCCTTCTGAGTTAAATTCAGTAATCTTGAAATGCATAGACACCCAGCAGTCCTTCTATTTTTAGACCAGCCAATACAAAACATTGATAATACCAATTACAGATAGTCCTCAGCTTACAACTATTTGTTTAACGACCAAAATTATGGCGGGGCTGAAAAAAAGGTGACATCCGACCAGTCTTAATACATACGGCTGTTGCTGCATCCCTGTGGTCACATGATCAAAATTTGGGCACCTGGTTAGCATGTATTTATGATGGTTGCAATGTCCCAGAGCCACAGCATTGCTATTTGTGACCTTCCCAGCTGGGCTTTCGACAAGCAAAATCCATGAGGCAACCAGGATTCATTTAACTACCATTCGATTCACTTAACAACTGTGACAAAAAAGCCTGTAAAATTGGGCACGACTAACTTAACTGCATCACTTAATGATGGAAGTTCCGGTCTCAAATGTGGTCATATGTTGAAGACTATCTGTAATTAATAACTGATTCGCTATAACATGTCCCCATAATTCAGGGGAGATGGTCAAAAGATCCATTCCTTACTAGATTCCAACATCTGAGGTAACATCAGCTCTTCACATTTACTCTGGCAATATCTTTTTAGAATCAGGCATTTTAAACACTTCACAAAAATCTGAAGCCTTACTTGTTAAATCGATGGATTGACTCAAGTAGTTGAAGGCGCCGGGCGATGAGATCGTCCGTTGTCTCCGGAGTCTTAAAACTGACTGTAGATTTAAAGTACAAAATTCATGAAATGGGCAGTATTCTTGAGCACTTGACTAGGCAATCCTCCATTAAAATGAACAGCATAATCTGCTTTTTTGACAAGCTAAAGAAAGGCCTGAGTAGGTTCAGCATTATGGTGACAGTGCCACCTTATAATGCTGAATGGATTATGGATGGACCAGTACTTCAAGCAGAATGAAATCTGGAACAGACTACAGCAGTGTTTCTCAACCTTGACAATTTTAAGGCATGTGGACTTCAACTCCCAGAATTCCACAGCCAGCATTGCTGGCTGTGGAATTCTGGGAGTTGAAGTCCACATGCCTTAAAATTGTCAAGGTTGAGAAACACTGGACTACAGAATTTTAGGCAGCAAGTACAGGATGCATTTGGATGCTCACTTTCCAAATAAAATTGCTTATAGAAAACAAAGTACAGTTAGTCCTCATTTAGCGACTACAATTGGGACCAGTGACTTGGTCATTAAATGAAGCAGCTGCTAAGTGAAACTATAACTTGTGCTTAATCCATCTTCAGCTTTCTTTTGCTTTAGACCTGCAGCGGTCATAGTGCAAAGACAGTTACTTCATCACTGTCGTAACTGCAAATGATTGTTAAAAGAGTCAGTCACTAAACAAGGACTATCTGTAGAGGTTTCTCACCACTATGTTTATCTGCAGCTGTAGGTACATGTGCAGGCATAGAGATCACTCCTATGGGAAACAGTTTTAAATACAGCAACTCTGCTTATTTGTCTCACATAGACCAAAGAATCGTCAATGATACTGCCAGCTTTGCCATTTGCATTTTGTTAGGTGCAAGCTGAAAACAATGCCACGTGGAAAGAAAGTTTTGTGCAGAAATCACAACAATCAAGGGGCAGTCTACCTTGAAATAGGACCCCGAACAAGAACAGCAGTATAAAGATTGTAACGTGAGTTTTCTACATGGCTCTTCCTGGCTATGTAAGAGAGGGTTCACCGGAATAAATGAACTTTCAATCTGATTTACAGATTGCAAATTCCTTAAATGCACCAACCAGGGGTAGAGACTAATTTGCAGGATGACTGAGGGTGGGCAATTGTTCTTATTCTGAGTAATGAAAGCAAGTGACATGCAATTTGCAATCTATGTTTTCGCAAGTCAGTGGTGAAAAGAAAGGTAAATCTTCACCCAATTTCATTTCTAGATTCTCAAGAGTGGGTAATCGTTTTAAAGCTACGAATCATTAACCCACAGGTAAATGACCTTGCTTACACAATGGGAAAATAAAAAAGGTTAGCTTTTCTAGAGCCGAGTTCACCCTTGGTCTTGGCACAAACTCCACTACTTAACATCTCAGCATTACTACACTATTCAACAACTCAGCATTAAGCAAAAAAATAAGCTTGAGGCCACAGATTAGTATCAGCAAAAGATCCAAAATCACTGCTGTTCACTTCTGTTTCAAAGTAGTAGCCAGCCTTATTGGATTGCACCCACTTAAAACGTTATCATTTGCAAAAACTCCAGCAACAGTCAGGCAAACACTGACCAGTAGCTACCCTCTCTCTCTCTCTCTCTCTCTCTCTCTCTCTCTCTCTCTCTCTCTCTCTCTCTCTCTCTCTCTCTCTCTCACACACACACACACACACACACACACACACACACACACACACAGCAATCAAAACAATATCTCTGTTCTAGCTGCTTTGGAGGACTGTCTTATTCTCAATAAGATTTCACTAGTCACAATGGAGCACTCACTTTTTTTCCTGATCTTCCGCGTTATGCGAGCTTTGCAGAGCGTCTGTCCGTCCTCCTCGGAAGATGCTGCAGCCTGAAGAAGCTTGAAGAGGTCTGAATTCTTTAAACAGGGTGGAAGAGAGAGGATAAACAGGAGGATTTGCTCTTATTAAAAAGATTACTGAATCCCACTGGTGTTGCACATGTCACCCAACCGTACCATCTTGAGATTAAACTGAAACCCATTGTTCCATCTTTAAATCTGATATGCTGTATTAATGCAGAAGAGGAAAAGACTTCACTGGGTGAAGAAAGACCAGGTTTGCAGGCAACAAGCCCCCCCCCCCCCAGATTCAATCCTCAGCATCTCCAAGCAGACCTGGCTTATGGGATGAACTGGTGGTTCCCAATTTACTGATTAGGCCACAATGGATTGATTTTGTGGGTCATACGTATCAACTGTGGTTTAAAAAATTCAGCACGAGGGATCATACGAAAAGACACAAATAGAGCATAAAGTGCAACTCAGTCATCCTAAGCAATCCTGAAACAATGGCCTGGTTTGGATTAGAACATTTTTGTCTTCACAGATAGTCCTCACTTAAGGATCATACTTGGGATTGGTGTCTTCATTAAGCCAAGAAGTCATAAAACATAATGTCAGATGACTAGCTGCTTAGCAACAGCAATTCTGGTAGTTCTGGTTACCATCCTTAAATAAATCATCGTCGGTTGTTAAGCAAGGACTTCTTGTGACTTCGATTTCCTGCTGGTTTCCCCACTGACATGGCTCATGGGAAGCCAGCAGGAAGGATAGCAAATCGCAGTTACGTGACTGTGGATACTGATGGCCAGAAATCCAGGCTGGTTGCCAAGCACCCAAATCACGATCACATGATTCTGAGGGCACTACAAGAGCAGAACTTCAAGGATTGGTTGGGAAACCTGTGAGCCCTATAAAGATTTAAGCATTTCTTGGCATATATAATGATTCTGAGACTTCATGCGCCACTTACAGGTTCAGCATAGTCAAGAGGGGTGCATTGCCTGTAGTTCCTAAGGTGCACCAATGCGCCATGCTGCAGCAGCAACTGAACCACTGCTTCGTAATTTCCTATCACCGCTTTGTGAAGAGGTGTGTTGCCTTGGTTATTGGGAAGGTTAACTGAGGCTCCATGCTGGAAAAGCAAAAACAGGAAAGGAGAAAACAAACTTCTTTTAGAAGCCATGCTTGCAAATTTCAAAGCCTTCTGATTTCAACTGATTCATTCATGGACAACATGGCTTAATCTGCCAGGGCCCTGCAAAAAAGAATTCAAAGAAAATAATATACGTAAGACTTTCTTGCTAGGAGTATTCAAGAGTTTTAAAAAGTTCCCATCTTCTTAGAATTATCTCCTAAAAAAAAAAGGTTTCTGTAGCAGTTCTTTATTAAAGTCTGAAGAAAAGGCTTTTTTTCCTATGTGTGCTATCTTATCCTTTGAACTGGAAATCCAGAAAATGATCTTTTTCTGCAGGGATACCATGCAGCTAAGTTGAATTCCACCCCAATCCTTTACTTTTCACACATTTCTTCCCTTGGATTTAAGAGATGATAAGCACATGTTTGTGCCTTCTCTTCAACACAGTCTTAAAAAGACAAAGTGAGAAAACAGCTTGTTTGTTTAAACCAGTGTTTCTCAACCTTGACAATTTTAAG
Source organism: Bothrops alternatus (assembly GCA_034064705.1). NCBI lineage: Eukaryota > Metazoa > Chordata > Lepidosauria > Squamata > Viperidae > Bothrops > Bothrops alternatus. The sequence goes on from JARGCV010000666.1 coordinate 453,256, forward strand.
GCATGTGGACTTCAATGCCCAGAATTCCACAGCCAGCATTGCTGGCTGTGGAATTCTGGGAGTTGAAGTCCACATGCCTTAAAATTGTCAAGGTTGAGAAACACTGGTTTAAACAAGCCCCAGATTTCTGTAACTTCCATATGTGAGAAGCAAGCTTCGGTAAAAATGAAAACACAACATTTTCAATCTCAATCCTTGCGACCATGAAAAAGGAGTAATTGATTCGTGAGTACCAAGGTGAAAAAAAAATAGAAAAACGGGTAAAAAAACAACAACACTTGATAAAGATCTCTCACCTGTAATAAAATGGCTGCTATCTCCTGATAGCCTTTCAAGCAAGCATACATTAAGGGGGTATTTCCATAAATGTCCTTTTTGTTTTGCCTAGCAGTGCACTCTATCAGAAATTCCACTACCTGTTGGAAAAAAGGGGCATTATAGCTAGTTTTCAACACAAAACAACAAAAACCTTCCATTTCCACACACTCTGGGGGAGAAAAAGTCTGAAATCTGCTTTAATTATTGATTCTGGTTATGTGCCATCAAGCTGATGTTGACTTCTAGTGACCACACAGATGAGATGTTCTCCAGGTGTACTCCATGAAAAACTCCCTAACCTGGTCCTTGGGGTCCTCCAATGGTGTCTCCATCACCACTAAAACTGAGTCTATCCCATCTCTTCTTTTTTCTTCCATCCTTCCCAGGAACAGCCTTTTCCAGAGAGCGAGATCTTTATATATGATGTCCCAAGTAGGTTAATTTGAACACGATCAATTTGTGCTTCAAGTGATGCCTCTGGACTGAGCTTTACTTATTATCAGCGTGAATACAAGTGGTGCCACAGGCTGTCTCTACCCATGATCTGAAGGCCAATGTATTCATTCACAGGCTTCCCCTCTGGGGCCTTACCTGAAAATGGCCGTTCTGGCAGGCAAAGTGGAGAGGTCCTGCTTGGTTCACATCTTTGGCTTCCATGTTTGCTCCATGTTTCAGTAAGAGGGCTACCAAATCCACATGTCCATGTAGAGCAGCAACATGCAGTGACGTCAGACCACTTTGATTGGTAACGTTCACTCCAAGGCCATTTGAAGGCAGCCTGAAGAACTTCTGGTGGGAGAAATAAAAGCACACAGGACATCAGCCCGGCATTTCTGCATGACCAATTCCCTCAACCAGCTGAGACCAACATATAACAATCACAAAACACACCACATTTTTATTTCAGACTTTTTACGTGTTACCGTGAGTGGGGCTAATGCAAAATGCACTGGCATGAAATCATACTGGTTGACCTGGAGCTAAGGAGGGCTTTCCAGACAATGAGAACAATTAATCAACCTCGAAGTAAGAGGCCCTTGATCTGCAAATTTACAAATGAAAAATGGAAGGGGGAGGTAAGATGACAAGAAAGACACCAGACTGTTGGGAAAGGAAGATCTCAGCTTACTTGCACAGGTACAAAACTTTTCTGAAGCAGAGGACTAGACCAGGGCTTTTCAACCAGTGGTACGGGTACCACCTGTGGTACATTGGCACCTGGCAGGTGGCACGTGAGCATCCTAGAAAAGTGGTAGTGGGGGAGGGGAATGAGCTGAACCGGTGGCAGCACCGCACAAGCCTGAACGAGAGATGGCTGGAGCTGCAGGGCTCTCAGGGCTCAGCGGAAGTGCCAGGATCAGTACCGCTTTCCAGCTGATTGGCATTTCTTTGGGACTGTCAGGGCTCAGTGGAAGCGCCAGGATCAGCGCCAGGCTCCAGCTGGAGCTCAGTGCTGATCCTGGCGCTTCTGCTGAGCCCTGAAGAAGCACCAATCAGCTGGAATGTTGCAGCATCTCCAGGCTCTTGTGATTTACATTCAGATGCTGGGCAACTGATTCATATTTATGATGGTCACAGTGTCCCAGAGTCATATGAAGTGACCAAAACCTGCTGCAACCACCCAACAGAAGGGGGGAATAAAAACCACAACACCCCCACCCCACCCCCACTGCCAATCCTCAACAGAAATGCTCACAACAATGGAAACCTCAGACAGGAGGAAGGGTGCCCCCAGATGGGCAGGCAGGTGTCTTGCTCGGCTGTGGCTTGGGGGGGGGCACTTTTTTCAATGCCATTGTAACTTCAAACAGTCACTAAACGATCTGTTGTAAGTCGAGGACTACCTGTACTTTACCACTTTTTTCCTTTTTGGGGGGGGGTCATCAGGTTTTTGACCCTTTGCTAGGCGACTGGTGGTCCTCGGATATTGCCATATCCTAAAAGTGATACAATGGGTGAAAAGGTTGAAAAGCCCTGGACTAGACAACCCCCAAACCAGCTATAGAAGAGGCAGCTGAGTCACATCTATAAAGCCACCTTCTTTGGAAAACCTCCTCCTCTCCTTAGTGAAATGAATTTCCCTCCATCAGCCACCCAATCCTTACAACAGCCCACTTAGTGAGGAAAGCTGCTTTTTCCCAGCAGCTCATGGGAACCTCTTTAGAAGACAAGTGTGATTAATCACAGACTTCTCACAAGCCAAGTCAGAACATACCCAACAGGGAGCAGCCACCAACCTTTTGCAGAGGGCTACATCTCGAACACTGACACAAAGGATGACATAATTCTGGGGTCCTCATATTGCTGATTTCTTGGGGATCTTCCAGATCATCCTCTCCCCATTCCAAGAGATAGCGCACCTACAATAAATGCCGAGGATTGGAAAATATGTGGGTTGTTCAGGTCTCCTTCCCCTACAGTTAATCCATCTTTATAAGCTCTGCGCTCTTTCGTAAGGAGCCTCGCAGCTTTCCTACACATTGAAAACCAGCCTAACGGAAGAAGCTTAGACTAAAAGAGTTGGCTTTTGGAAATCTCGTTTTATGCCTGAAAGGATTTTTTGCCCACCTGGACATACAGAAGCATTTTGAAATCTTATCAATCTGCATGTTTGCCACTCTTCAGCCCAGGATAAAGATGTCATCTCAGCAAGAACAGAACAGCTGCCTGGTTATTTCCCCAGAAATGGGCAAATTAAATGAGACATGCCAGAAGACGTAACGGTGGCCCCTCGTGACATTTCATTTCCTACCAGGCAAGTGATAGAACCGTTAAATGTTCTCACTGCCAAGATGAATTTGCTAAGGAGATGTGATCTAAATTAGAAAAGACATCCCCTCTTTATCTAGACTTTGATGTTCCTCTGCTCAATCCTTTTAGCTGGGATTGCTGGGGATTAAAAACCAGAAGGCTTTGCACCAGAATAGGCCAATGTCTTTCCTCGGCTCTTGCTGCTATTTTATTTATCTTTTCAACACGGTTCATGTTTGAGGCCAGAATGCTAATTTTTATCTAGAAGAAACACACTTTGTTTGCAAAAAACAGCACTTTGCTCCCCCAATCAGAAATGAGGGAAGCATAAGGAAAAATTCTTGGTTACGAGCATTGTACAAAAGAAAAGCTTTTTTTTTTTTTTGCAAGCACTGCTATTTAAAACCCAGCATGTGCTCCATCTAGACCTAGAGGAAAAATTCACTTGGACCAGATGTTTTAAGTGCCCTTCACGTCTGGCGAGGAATCCACCTTCTTCTTGGCACTTTAAGTAATATAACTTATTTACATGCCTTCTCTTTAAGTCCAGTCAACGCCTCCTAAAGCGGGTTCCTTGTCCACAGTTTGCTATAGACCTACATCATACATGCTTACGGAAAAACCACAATGGTTGCGTTCATATAATCGTGACGACAACCCAACCCAATCATGGATAGACCAAAGCAATGTGTGAGAATTGTAAATCAGGGCTCTCCAACCCTGGCAGCTTTATGACTTGTAGATGACCACTCCCAGAATTCTCCAGTCAACACTGGCTAGGGAATTCTGGGAGTTGAAGTCCACAAATCTTAAAAGTTGTCACAGTTGGACACTTCTGCTCTAAATATTCACCTTTTAGCTCCTATCCCATAGTGAAGAAGAAGAAGGAGGAGGAGGAGGAAGAAGAAGAAGAAGAAGAAGAAGAAGAAGAAGAAGAAGAAGAAGAAGAAGAAGAAGAAGAAGAAGAAGAAGAAGAAGAAGAAGAAGAAGAAGAAGAAGAAGAAGAAGAAGAAGAAGAAGAAGAAGAAGAAGAAGAAGAAGAAGTAGTTGGAAGGGACCTTGGAGGTCATCTAGTCCAACCCCCTCCTCAGACAGGAAATACCATTTCAGACAAATGGCTGTCCAGTCTCTTCTTAAAAACTTCCAGTGTTGGAGCATTCACCACTTCTGGAGGCAGGTTGTTCCACTGGTTAATTGTTCTAACTATCAGGAAGTTTCTCCTTAGTTCTAGGTTGCTTCTCTTGCTTTGTATGACTTGATTGGCTTTTAGATTAACAAAAGAGTAAATCTTCAACACCCTATAAATACATTCTCCTACTATATTAAATTGGGGCTATCTAGGATTAGATTTTGATTGATTTAACACATTGCACAAATTCAACAATTTTCACTAATTAGTGAAACTGATATACCCAGCCAGCATTCGCCCTTTTGCAAAGAAAAGATACTATTGGGGGGGGGGGAGATGGAAGTTGTCCGGAGAAGCTTTGAATATGGGACAGAGTGGTAGCATCATCCTTATGCTGGGAAACTCTACTTAGCACCATCATCAATGCATGTGCCCACCAGCATCTACAGTCTTGCAAAGCACGAATCCAGTGAACTGCTCTTACCATCTCCAAGTCTCCATCAGCAACTGCTCTTAGAAGCTTGTCCACCTACAGAACAAATAACACCAGAAAGTGTTTTACCTGAATTGGCATCTATTACAGAATTGATATACAGTATTGCAAAGTGAGCTTCTGCTCTTAGGACTAGCCCAGAAGGTGCAACACAGACAGAACAGGCCACGAAGATGTTAAATGGTTGCTAAAGCTGAAGGTTTGGTCTGACATAAAAGGACCCTAAAATTTAGACACCAGGATAGAAAGTCAATTTGGTCTACTGATTAAGATACCAGACTAGAAAGCGGGAGACTGAGTTCAAGCCTCACCTTAGCCATGAAAGCCAGCTGGGTGATCTTGGGCTAGTAACTCTACAACTTGAGAGGGTTATTGTGGGGAAAATAGGAGGAAGGTGTATCAGATATGTTATTTGTAAAAATAATAAAAGCAGGATAGGAAGGGAAGGGAAGGGAAAGAGGTAGGAAGGAAGGAAGGAAGGTCTTACAAATGTCCTTCCCTGTTACAGATCTAGTTACTTGCTAAGTGCAAGAACCATGCATTAAATATCTTGTAAGCAGGCTTCTTAGTAGAACCCCCTTCATTCTGAAATACCCTCTCTTTTAAAACTTGTGAGATGCTTAAAAATTTTGAGTTTCTAGGCTCTGGTTAAAGATCAGCCTCTTCCCACACCCCTTCCCTGTATAAATCTATGCAATCATCTCCTCTGTCTTCTATATTTCATCATCTACATTCATCTACTTCAATATTCCTTCTGAAATCTGAAGTTTAGCAGCACATAAGGGAATGTATGCAGCTTCGGTCTCGCGAATCTGCCAATCAAATGGATGGAGCCTGATGCTATTTCAGAAAGAGGGACAAAACAGGAGTTATATTAGAACTTGGACTGCCCTGCCAAATGCTCACCAGATCATCTGCTTACCTCTTTATAATTAGATTTGGCTTCTTCTGGTGTCACTGTTGTCACTAGTATTATGGAAGATAAACTGGAGGTGGATGATATTTGGCTGATGGTGTCTTCACAACACGAAGATCGGACTGGTGACTAGTGGACACCCCATAAAGAAAGCAAAAGGAGAAAGAAAGCCTTTATTTAACAGCTGATCAGCAGGATAGCTGTCTACAAAGAGAGTTAGGACCAACACATTTGAATTACCTGAGAAGCATGTTGTAGTTTTTCAAAAGTGAGGTAGTTCAGTTCCATTAAGGATACAATCTGCAGAGAGATTAAAAGCCAATGAGCAAGCAAATGCAGATCCCAAGAAATTACCCACCTGGGTATCAAATATTCTACTAGCAAATAAATTAACTGAGTTCACAGATAGTGCTAAATTATAATAGTCTGCTTTCTTGTGGCTTGTAAACCATTTTTTTTTTTTTACTCAAATGTTTTCTGCAAAGACAGCCAACTGTGGGTGATTTAGGGAACGCCAGTTAAAGAAAAATGACCTAGCCATAATATACAGAAACTTAAGAGAAGTTAGTCAAATGCATTTTAAAATCATATAGGGTTTTTTTGTAGCTTCACAAAATAAATCTAGCCAAAGTGAAAAAATAATTAAGCCAAACTGAGTAGCAATAAACTTGAACTGGTTAGGTTTTTAAGATGTTTTTATTAATTTGTATTGAAGATGCCAAAAAACAAAGAGGAAAGTTTTGGGAACTTTTACTATGCATAAAAGCAAATCTAAGAGCACACAGACAGAGATTCTACATTTCTCTCGCAGCTCTTCTGTGTGTATGAGTATGCATAAAACACAACTGTGACCTTTCTCCAACATTATAAATCAGAAGCTATTTTTAAATGGCTGTGCAAAGCTGTGAAGCATTTACAAGAAATCAGCCAAGCTTAGAGAGCACCAAGGACCCCACAAAAATAATGATCATGTGTTAATTATAGCAATAGCCATAGCAAATAAACTTATATACCACTCCTTGGTGCTTTACAGCAGCGGAACTGGGGAACTGGGCTGCACAATCAGCGAGCTGGTGCAGGGCAGGCTGGCACGCACGCATGCACAGTTCAACTTGCACATGATGAGCTATGTGCACATGTGCATACGTGCCAGCCCACTGCTCGCCCAAGGCAAGCTGCACAGGCACACGTCCAGACCGGCCCACTGCTCGCGTGGCCCGATTCCGAATAGGCCATGGCCCGGTAATGGGATCCTTGCTTTACAGCACTCTCTGGGCAGTTTACAGTGTCAGCATCTTGCCCCCAACAATCTGGGTCCTCATTTTACCAACCTTAGAAGGATAGACTAACCTTGAGCCAGTCAAGATCGAACTCCAGGCTGTGGGCAGAGTCAGCCTGCAACACTGCATTCTATCCACTGCGCTACCACGGCGCTTTAATTACTATTGCTAAGGCCTCTGCCCTCTCTGTAGTCAAACAGTGAAAATATGCAGGATGTCTTGGCTTCAAAGTTACTGAAAAAGCACGCTAAGAATACTTTAGTTGGTTAAAAAGTACCGTTGAATTTAATGCACATTGCACGGGCGTCTCTTTCATCCGGTTGAGAATGCCTGGGTTGGCTCCATTCTGCAGGAGAACTTCGATGATCCCTTGGTAGCCCCAGCGGGCAGCTATGTGAAGAGGCGTGTCTCCTTTTTCGTTACCAATGTCTAACTTGCAAGAATGGACGTCGTAATAAACCAGAGCCTTGACACACTACAAAATTAAAAAGAACAACCAAGATAAGAACTTGGCATGAAGGCAATGGCTTATACACAGCCTAAGGGAAGCTGCTGTTTTGCATTTTATCCATCCAGAGATTAACCCTGCTATGCCATAAATAGCAGACAGCACGCACAACAGGATTAAGCACACCATGCATTTCACACATTTTTCCATATAACAAAAGAAAATGGGAAGCCGACTGTTCCAAACATTGCCCTTGAGATGGTTACTTTCAAAGAACCACAACAGCAGCAGACCCACTTTCAGAATACACCCATGTCTTCATCCAGACTATTTTTGGATTTTTTTTTCCCCGTGGAGTGTTTGAATTACTGCAATTTTATAGTGACATGCATTGGATTTAACGTGTTTCAGAGAAACCTTGAAAAGTTAGTAGTGATGCCTTGAGCTCGGGAAATGGAGAAAAGATAGTGTAAAAATAATAAAAATCAATAGCATTTTCAATCTCCATATGCGCAAGAATAACTGAAAATTGGAGAGAGAGAAAAACTTAAAAACATTTCAAATTTGCTTGCCCCTCAAAAGAGATGGAAAAGAAAGTTATGGTCCAAGTGACACTTCATCAACTACCGCAGGGGTCTCCAATCTTGGCAACTGCAAGACTTAGGGATTTCAACTCCCAGAATTCCTCAGTCAGGAATTCTGGGCGTTGAAGTCCACAAGTCTTGAAGTTGCCAAGATTGGAGACCCCTGCAACTACAAAAGTGAAGGACACCTCTGAAAACTGCTGTTTTAAACTATCTACTTACATCCTCGTGCCCGTAAGTGCAGGCTAAGTGGAGTGCAGTGTTGCCATTATTATCCTGGGCTTCTGTGCTTGATTTATAATGTAGCAAAAGGAGCTGAAAAGGAAAAGAAAAAGGCAATGTTATCCAGAGAAGAAGTCCTAATAGGCTGATATCTGCTGGGCGTTGTATGAAATCATTAATGCCCATCTTCCGTTTCAGCTACTTTATTTGGACCAAGCTGCAAACTGGCATGAAAACATCTCACTTTCCACTATTCAGAACCCAACATAGAGTTACCACCAAGCTACCCAGACCTCTCTACCAATAGGTAAACCAGGGGTAGTCAACCTTGGCTCTTTTATGACTGGTGGACTTCAGCTCCCAGAATTCCTGAGCCATTATGGCTGAGCTTGGAAACCTTCCTTTCCCCTCAGCGTGGCTGGCTCAGGAATTCTGGGAGTTGAAGTCCACGAGTCATAAAAAGAGCCAAGGTTGCCTACCCCTGAGGTAAACACTGCTTTAGCACTTCAAAAAACAGCTGCTGAAAATAAAAATTCCTTAAGCTAGGTTAATCAGTGGAAAGATTTATCTCCAGAAGTTGTGGGTGGTTTTTAAGAAAAGACTGGATAGCCACCTATCTGAAATGGTATAGGGTTTCCTGCCTGAGACGGGCTTGGACTAGAAGACCTCAAAAGGCCCTTTCAACTCTGTTATTCTGTTAAGTTAATGCACCATTTCTGGCAAAATGGGACTTCACCGCTGAACAGCAGCATAGCTGTCCTTCGGAAAGTTGCCTTAAATAATGTTTAGTACCAACCCAAGAGATTTCAAGCTACTCTGTCACTTTACATCCACCTGTTTCAATAAACTCACACATGGCCCTTGCCTTTTGCACCCTCCTTCCATTTTTCACACCTCCATCCACACTCACTTCCAAAGAATCTTACGTTCTACTTCTGTCAACTAGAGTCATACAAGATGAAGAAGCTCAACAAGAGCGACTACCTCAGCAAAATGCAGAGACTTTTATGGATGATGATGATGATGACCTGAAGTCAACAGTTCCAGGCTCCAGTCTAATTGAAGTACACCCCTATCCCGCCTGTTTGAGCATCTAGGATAGGGCTTTTCAACCAGTGGTATAGGTACCACCTGTGGTACATTGGCAGGTGGTATGCAATCATCCTAGAAAAGTGGTAGTGGGGGAGGGGAACGAGCTGAACCGGTGGCAGCACTGCACAAGCCTGAGCGAGAGATGGCTGGAGCTGCAGGGCTGGCAGGGCTCAGCGGAAGCACCAGGATCAGCGCCAGGCTCCAGCTGGAGCACGGCGCTGATCCTGGTGCTTCTGCTGAGCCCTGAAGAAGCACCCATTAGCTGGAAAGCAGCACTGATCCTGGCGCTTCTGCTGAGTCCAGAAGAAGCGCCGATCAGCTGGAACGTTGCCTTATCTCCGGGGTCTTGTGATTTACATTCAGATGCTTGGCAACTGATTCATATTTATGACGGTCACAGTGTCCCAGGATAATGTGAAGTGACCAAAACTTGCTGCAACCACCTAGCAGACAAACCAAACACCCCCCATCCCACCCCCACTGCCAATCCTCAACAGAAATGCTCACAACAATGGAAACCTCAGACAGGAGGAAGAGCACCGCCGGGTGGGCAGGCAGGCGTCTTGCTCGGCTGTGGCTTGGGGGGCACTTTTTTCAGGGGCACTGTAACTTCGAACAGTCACTAAGCGAACGGTTGTAAGTCAAGGACTACATGTACTTTATAACTTTTTTTCCTTTTTGGGGAGGGGGGTCATCAAGTTTTTGACACCTTGCTAGGCAACTGGTGGTACTCGGATGTTGCCCTATCCTAAAAGTGGTGAAAAGATTGAAAAGTCCTGATCTAGGAGGCACGTGCACAAAATGGCTGACTCGTGTTTATCCAAAGGTTGCCAAAGGAGAAATGACCAGGGCCAAGACCTCTGTTTAATAAATCAACCAGTCCTTCTACAGTGCTCTTCATCTTCTTCTTTTTTTTAATTTCTTTTATTAAAACAATCAGCATTGAACATAAAATCTTAGTATGCATCAATCATCATAGCACCTGGTATACAACACTAAGTATTAATCTTTGTAAACGTCTGGTTTGATAAACATTTTTCACTCCTCACATCAAGCCTCAACTATACGCCTGTTACACTTTATTTGATTGGTGTTTCTCTTTTGTATAGTTTATCCACAGTTTCTAGTCTATCACATATTATTCATCTCAGTATTAGTACAATCTTTTAGGATCCCTAACCAAAAATCCTGAGGTAAAAGTTTAATGACCTGAGGTAAATCTTATATATGGACTATCTACTATATCTAGTCTATCACATATCATTCATTCGCGCTTCTGAATTAACTTCGTCTCAGTAATAGTGCAATCTTTTATAGTCCCTAACCAAAGATCCTGAGGTAGAAGTTTCTTAATGAAGGCCCAACGACACCGCTGCCAATAAAAAGGATTCTAAAAGCTGGCATTTTGCTCTGATATATGGGAGCTTTCGCTTTCTTTTATTAAAAGAACTTTTTTTTTAAAGTTAAGAGCATCCAGAAACCTGACGGTGGACAACAGCAGAAGTGGCTGGAACAATATGGCAATGAGTGACTTTGGAGATATCTGAAGCACTTTTCATGGAATGTCCATTTTACAACACTGAGTTGTTTTCTCCAGCCCACCTCCCCACCCCCACCCCCCAACTCCTGAACCAAAAAATGGTGGAAGACGCAGCTTCATCAATCAAAATGTTTTATTCATGATTGGCTTTTTATGGAGACGTTATTGTAATCCTTGCAAAAGACAATGGGAAGCGAGTACAGAAGAACTTAAGGCTAAATGCATCAGTTCTTTGGGCTGTAGGCCAGCATCAGTATAAGCATTCCCCCCCCCCCGTATACAGGGCCAACATCTCCATTAGGTAGAGTGGGGCAACCAACTCTAGGAAGAAAGGCAAGAACAGGGATTAGAAGCCAAAGGTTAGCAAAGAATCCTCCAACTAGCAAGACCACGGCTGAGGATTCTGGGAGGGGGAGTCCACCCAGCTGAGACTGAAGAAGGTTACAGTGAAGGTTACGTCCTTCACTCACAACCATTCATTTAGTGACTTGTCAAAGTTACAACGGCACGGAAAAATGTGACTTATGACCGTTTTTCACACTTACGACTGCTGCAGATTCCCCGTGATCAAAATCCAGAGGCTTTGCAACTGGCATGTACTTACGACGGTTGCAGTGTCCCGAGGTCACGTGCTCAACCTTTTGAACCTTCTGACCAGCAAAGTCAATGGGGAAGCCAGACTCACTTAACAACTCTGCGACTAACTTAATAACTGCAGTGATTCGCTTAACAACGGTGGCAAGAGAAGTCGTAAAATGGGGCAAAACAACCACTTAATCACTGTCTTGCGTAGCAATGCAAATCTGGAGCTCAATTGTGGTCGTAAGTTAGCTACCTGTATTCTAACACACACACACACACACACACACACACACATATACCATTCCGCTATTAAAGAAACTGAGCCCAGATTTTCCTTTCAGGAGAACTCGGGGCTGAAAAAAAACCTAGGTGTTCTTTTTGTCAGTCTACAAATAAAAATAGAAGGACACGTTGGTTCACAAACTGCTTACTGTGACATTCTGATATCCTTTTTGACAGGCGAGATGAAGTGGGGTGGACCCGTGGTAATCCGTGGCATTGACAACTGCGCCTTTGGAGACTAACAAGTCAATTAACGAGGCTTGCCCTGGAGAAGAGAAACTTGCTCATTAACACCCAAACAATAACATTTGGCTGTGTTGTTTTTTTGTGTGTTTTTTAAGCCTGTTGCATTTTCAGAGTCGGTTCTGAGAAAGGTAATAATTAAACGGCGTTTAAGGGGTGACTTGATCGAAGTGTATAAAATCATGCATGGGATAGAAAAGGTGGGTAGAGAAAAATTCTTTTCTCTATCACACAATACCAGGACAAGGGGGCACTCCCTAAAGCTCATAGCTAAGAAAGTGAGGACAAATAAAGGGAAATATTTCTTCACCCAGAGGGCCGTTGATTTATGGAATTCACTTCCAGAAGGGGTCGTGGAATTTATGGAATTCACTTCCAGAAGCTGTCAGCCTTGATAGCTTCAAGGCAGGGCTAGATAGATTCATGGATGCCAAGTGTATCGGTGGTTATTAAAACGGATGTCCATGTGCCGCCTCTATGTTGGTTGAGGCAGGCAGGATTCCCTTGAGTACCATTTGTTGGGGGTCAAGGGAAAGGGAGGGTTTTGCCTTCTCTTTCTGCTCAAGATCTCCATGTACAATTGGTGGGCCACTGTGTGACACAGAATGCTGGACTCGATGGGCTTTGGCCTGATTCAGCATGGCTCTTAGGTTCTTATGTTCTTATGTTCTCTTTATCCTTCATGTGCAAACTGTGCAATATCTCTCCAAGGGCCCGCAGCAGCAGATTTTTCAATACCAAGCTGAGCTACAGAACATCCAGCAATTATAAATGAGGTTGATTTATTCCTGAGGGTCAGAGATGAAGACCAACTGAAGGCCTACAGCAAAAAGCATCCTTTATTTAGGAACTGGGGGGCAAGCTAACTAAGCAACCTCATTATCACCAAATAAGGAATCTGCCCTCAAATGTTCAAATGACTTTATATTGCCAAGGATATCAATGCAAGCTTTTAGGACAGGGGTCTTCAAACTTAGCCCTTTTACGACTTGTGGTTCAGCTCCCAGAATTCCTCAGCCAGCATGCCTGGCTGAGGAATTCTGGGAGTTTTAAGTCCACAAGTCATAAAAGGGCCAAGTTTGAAGACCCCTGTTTTAGGACAAGGCTCACACTCCCTCAAGGCAAGGCAAGAAACTGGAGGGACCAAAATGGTTTTAAAAACCTGTTCCTTGCCAAGTCAAAAACCAAGATAAACTACTATCTCTTTCCTTCTGGGAAAACCAAAATAATCAGAGGATGAGGTTCAGAGAAAAGCTCCTATCTTGCAAACTGTCACCTTGAAAATTACATCACATCATTGGGCAGACTGTGGCCTTCATAATGTTGCTTCACATCCCGGCTCCCAGCATTCTCCATCATCCTAGCTGCCTAATCACTTGCCACCACAGTATCTCATAATTCAGGGCTTTTTCCAATATCCTCCTGTAATTTTCCTAGCTCTTAACATAGATTGTTTAATCTTTTTTTTTAAACGCAAATAATCCTTAGCATTTTTTTTCCTTTCTCACATGCAGTTCTCCGACGTAGGCTTTTAAAATGCAATTCTCCTTTTTTCCCAAGTTCACTTTTTATAGGTCACTCCTGTTGTTTACACAGAATGTATTAATTTTTATATAGCATTTAAAGTATTTTTTAACATTTATCAGAGACAGTACACCTATTTTTATTGGAGAAAGTGAACTACAGATGGACCTGCTATTTGCTGGTAGTGTTATATCCCAATTCATTTCCAACAAAAATATTCCTTAATGAAGGATTTATTTTATTTTTTTTGCAATCCTACTTTTTTCTTCTCTTGCTTTATTTTGCAAATGTATATAGTTGCCCATCTCAACAAAATAACTCTGGGCAGTTAACCAAACATAAAGCAAAAATTAACATATAACAGTATTAAAAATAAACATCAAAAAAGATCAAGTAATAATTTTTCAAACAGCGTAAAGAAAAACACCAAGATTAGACTCTGTTGGCTTCTTTGCCCTAAAGAGTTTGAAATTTTCAGAACACCCAACTAACAGAGCTAAAAGATTTGTGATTGTATCGGAAAAAGGCTATGCTACAACATTTGAAAAATGAAAAAAAAACCTGCAGCGCTCACCATAAATAGCAGCTACATGGAGTGGAGTAAATCCCTGATCATCTCTAGAAAATGGTGTAACAATCGAAGGATCATTCAGCTTCCTTAAAGCAATAATAAAGGACATTATCAAACTGAAGTAGAACACAAGTATTTTAATATCCTCACAGCTTTTTCTGTCCACAAGAAGTACTATAATATGGACCCTATTGGGACGTGGTTGTAAGGCTACAATTCTGCCATCCTCTGAGCTTGCTAGCAACTCTTCTGTCAGCTTCAATCCTTTTATTTATTTATTTATTTATTTATTCGGATTTGTATGCCGCTCCTCTCCAAGGACTCGGAGCGGCTCACAGCATATATATAAAACAATTTCGACTAAATCCGAACAAAAAAACATTAAAAATAAATCCCCATACATACTCATCAATCACACCACAATCAACAATCATCCCCAGGCCTGCCGGCAGAGGTAGGTTTTTAAATTCTTTTGGAAGGCCGGGAGGGTCGGAGAAACGCGGACTTCAGGAGGTAGTTGGTTCCAGAGGGCGGGCGCCGCAACAGAGAAAGCCCTCCCCCTAGGGCCCGCCAGATGACACTGTTTCACTGACGGGACCCGGAGGAGGCCGACCCTGTGCGCTCTCACCGGTCGTAGGGAAGTATGTGGCAGAAGGCGGTCCCATAAGTATCCTGGTCCCATGCCATGAAGGGCTTTATAGGTAATAACCAACACCTTGAATTGGGCTCGGAGACCAATAGGCAACCAATGCAGCATGCGGAGAGTTGATGAAATGTGGGCACAACGAGGAAGGCCCACAACTGCTCGTGCAGCTGCATTTTGCACTAATTGTAGTCTCCGAACACTCTTCAAGGGTAGCCCCATGTAGAGAGCGTTGCAGTAGTCGATCCTCGAGGTGACAAGGTGACATTATTTTTGTCCTAAAAATAATGGCATCACCATCAGCATTGACAAATTCACCATCCATCAAACGGCAGCTTTACTTGGAACAGCTTACATCCTGCGACCAATATCTTTAACAGCATCAAACATCCACATCTGCCCTTGGGAAGGACTAGATTGGTAGATTAAAAACACCTAATCCTGTTTGAACATCTACTATAGCTGACTGTGCGACAAACAATAATACTGGCCTATCTTACTCAGCCTTGGGAAGATGACTGAATGGGTGCCTGAACAATCCTTATGCACATGCAGACCATAATCTGGTATTAAATCTAAATTAAGCCACTGAAGACAGAAACAAATGTCTTAACTTTCTTTCTGAATCACTGGGGATAACGCCTGGAGAAAAATATGACTCTTACCCAGAAACTAGCTTCTCACATTTGTCACAGAAGCAGAGCGGATGGCACATGTTTTGCAAAGCGTCCTTATCGCTGTCTCCTTGACTCAGCAAGCGTTCTACTTCTTCTTGGTTGCCCGAAGCCACGTGCTGCAAAGAAGGATGTGAGAGAGACACATCTGGGCAGGTTCAAAACCCAAACAAAGAAGAGACACCACAGGAGAAGAAAGACCTTTGAGAATCGTAAGAAGGACTCAAGGTCAATTCTCACATCACAGCAATTGGTAGAGGAGCCGGTGTGTTTCCCTCACAAGTCACTGCTTTATTGTCTACCATCTCTCTAACAATTCCAGTTCTAGACTGCATATCCACTGTGACATCCCTGTAACTGTTAAACGGTAAACATGAATGGGTGTCTGTTCAAGTCCTGCCAAGAACACTATGTCTTAATCTCGCTGAATAGGTATAAACAATGTTCTCCAATTGCTATATTATGTCCTATTGGAACTGTGGCTCCAATACACCTGGGAAAAAAACAGGTAGGAAAAGCCAGGTGTGAGATTACAAACTTAGCTGTCCAGGATACATTTCCATAAGCTATTTTAAAAATGTAAGAATTACACCATTTAACAAGACAGGAATGAAGTCCAAACAATACTGATTATTTGGATATTGGAAGCTTTTAAGAAGAAACTGGACAGTTATTTGTCTGCAATGGTATAGTCTCCTGCTTGAGCAGGGGGTTGGACTAGAGCAGGGCTTTTCAACCTTTTCACCCATTGTGCCACTTTTAGGATATGGCAATATCCGAGTACCACCCGTCGCCTAACAAGGGGTCAAAAACATGATGACCCCTCCCCAAAAGAGGAAAAAAGTGGTAAAGTACAGGTAGTCCTCGACTTACAACAGTTCACTTAGTGACTGTTCGAAGTTACAATGGCACTGAAAAAAGTGCCCCCCAAGCCACAGCTGAGCAAGACACCTGCCTGCCCGCCCAGCGGCGCTCTTCCTCCTGTCCGAGGTTTTCATTGTTATGAGCATTTCTGTTGAGGATTGGCAGCGGGGATGGGGTGGGGAGAGTTTGGTTTTTATTCCCCCCGTCTGCTGGGTGGTTGCAGCAGGTTTTGGTCACTTCACATGACACTGTGACCGTCATAAATATGAATCAGTTGCCAAGCATCTGAATGTAAATCATAAGACCCTGGAGAGGCTGCAACATTCCAGCTGATTGGTGCTTCTTCAGGGCTCAGCAGAAGCACCAGGATCAGCGCCGAACTCCAGCTGGAGGCTGACGCCGATCCTGGCGCTTCCGCTGAGCCCTGACAGCCCTGCAGCTCCATCCATCTCTCACTCAGGCTTGTGCGGTGCTGCCACCGGTTCAGCTCATTCCCCTCCCCCTCTACCACTTTTCTAGGATGGCCGCGTACCACCTGCCAGGTGCCAATGTACCACAGGTGGTACCCGTACCACTGGTTGAAAAGCCCTGGACTAGATGACCTCTAAGTTCCCTTCCGACTCTGTTATTCTGATATTTGTGATAAAAACATCTTTTACTATCGCAGAACGGGTTAACCAGACCATTTCTTAGGGTCATATAAATTTATTTGAAAATGTGGATTGAAGTGTGGAGTCATCTCTCCATTTACAAGCATTCCCAAAGAAGTGAATATTTTTTTTAAATTAAATTTAAAAATCATACATACAACTTCAACAGCAATAAAAAAAGGATAACATCAAACTGATTCAGCAGCTTCTCTGTGCCAGCAAAGCCATAATCTGCTCCAAATAAACTCTCAACGCATTAAAATTTAAATATTTAACTGAAGAAGGAATTTTAGGAATGTGCCCAAAGAGATCACTCCTAAGAAAGCTTTCCTCCCGGCATGATCTCTCCAGTGATAGATGATTAAGTGGAAGGAGAAACCACCGCAGGCACTGCTTAGAAAAAATACAATTCAAGCCATATTCCACCAATGCCCGATGCTACTCTGATTAAAGTGTCCATAATTATAATTTAAAAAGCCAATAAAAATGGCACAGGAAAGATAAGCTGTTCTTTTATCAATTCCAAAACATCCAACACAGAAAGCAGTGGAGACCGTCCTCCAACAGATTGCAAGGGAAAGCATAATATTTTGCTAATTCTTGCTGCGCTAATCCAACAGCTATGCAATCCAAACCTTGAACAAGCAGTCTATCGGGGTGGTAGACAGTTGAGAGAGAAGATTCATTCTTTGTCTTAAGAATAGCTTTTCACTAAATCCTTCAGATGCCTACAAAAGGAAAAGGGAGAGAGGGAAGCTATTAGCAAGGAGAAACATTTAACAGAAAACAGGTATTTGTAACCCTCTTTTTTCCCACTGGTTCAGCAGACATCAGATCCATTTAAACTGGTGAATTCCATTTTAAAGCCCAACTCTCAAAACTGGACACTACCGATTTTTCTAGCACCGAAGGGTGGATTTTCAGTTTCAATTTAATGAATGAATAGAATGAATTCCAACTTTCAACCAAAACCTTACATATAGATAGAATCCTAAAAAAAAAGGGGAGCATAAAAGAAAAATAAAGAGAGAACCACAATGTCACACAAGAAAACTCCTGTACTTTTACCAACTATGTTACTGATTAGATGTATATCCTGCCTCTTTTAGAGAAGCTCAACATGGCATCCATAAGGGGTCCTTTTTATCTTACAATGCAACTCGGCAAGGTGTGTGTGATAGCCTAAGGATGACAAGTATTCTTCTGCAGTAGATTGCCGTAAATCAGGGCCTCCTGCCTGTTGTCCAACACCTTAACCATTACCCCACATTGTCTCCGGTTTTATAATATTAAACGTTTGAGCATAACCGACACATGGCAGAGCATCACTTAAGAGCAAGTCTGATGGAACACAGTTCTCCTTGCATGAGGACGGCCCTATTTTTAATTTTGAATCAGTATGGATTTATTTGTGGCCAAAGATCAGAGTTGCATCGACATTAACCCTTCTCAGACAGGAATTATAATTACATTTTCCTATTTAACAGTGTTCTTGCAATAAAGTTTTTAATCAACTGCATTCACACTATTTTTTACAGAATACAAACATTGATACAGGTAATCCTTGATTTATAAGAAGCTGTGGTGGCTCAGTGGTTAGAAAGCAGTATTGCAGGCTAATCCTGCCAGTAGTTCAATCCTGACCCGCTCAAGGCTGACAGCCTTCCATTCTTCCAAGGTTGGTAAAGTGAGGACCCAGATTGTTGGGGGCAAGATGCAGACTCTCTAAACCACTTAGAGAGGACTCTAAAGCACTAAGAAGTGGTATATAAGTCTAAGTGCTAGTGCTATGGCTACAACCACAATTGGAACCAGAATTTCTGTGGCTAACCAGGGTGGTTAAAATAATTTTGCAACCACTTTTTTTTTTTTGGCGTAGTTGCTAAGCAAATCATTGCAGTTGTTAATTTAGCTTCCTCCATTGACTCTGCACATTGGAAGCTCTCTGGGAAGGTTGCAAAAAGCCCTAAATTTTTATCATATGATGATAGGGATGCTGTGATAGTTGTTTGAGGACTGGTTATAAATCTTTTTTTTAATGCCGTTCTAACTTTTTTACTAAATTAGTACTAATAGATTTTTAATGCCCTTGTCTACTGCTGCTTATTTTATTATAAAGGTGATTTTCGGCTGAGTAATTCTCTCCCAGGAAGGTAAAATGTAGAGGGTCAACTGTGAAGTGACATGTTGAACAGGTAAGAGAAAGAGCTTTAACAATAATTAGAGAGTGGAAGTCTCTAGAGAGAAGATGCATCACGCAAAGCTGGGATACCTTTGAATTCTAGACTGGTACTTCACATGTGAACTTATTGTGGTTTGCAAACCATCATTTGTAGTTACCATAAAATATGAACTTGACCACTGTTGATTCAAGGCTCAACACGTTTTATAATCGGCCATGCTCTGATGACAGAGTTCATATATATTCTAAGCTAATATGCTTGTCTATAAGGCAGGCTTGATTTGTTCTGCACTAAGCCAAATGCAGATAAAATTATTGTGCTCCGCACATGAGGTCAACTAACCAGTATTGCTATAGATCAGGGGTGTCAAACATCATACGGAGGCCAAGCCCACCCCAGCTCCAGCAATGCAAAAAAAGTCACAACACATCACGTGACATGGCGAGTTTGACACCCATGCTACAGATGGTGATCTCATCTGCTGAAGACTTCCCACCCCACGTTTTACATTGGAACAGGCAACCTGGTGCCCTCTGGGTATTACAGGTAGCCATTCCAGAAATCCTTGGGTAGAAGGTCAACAAAACACAGGAGTCAAGGATGAGAAACTTGGTCCTTTTAGGTGTGTCATTAACTCTCAACAGATCTTGACAGCACAGCCCACGCAGAGCAGAAGTCGCAACATCTTTGTTGAATGCTTGACTGGAGAAGGCAGTTTTTACATTTTATAACCCAGGAGATTATATTCCTATCCTTTTTTTTCTCTCTCAAATCTCAGAAAGAATTGCAGCCTGTATCAAGACCAATGGCAGTCCAGTTGGTAATGAAGCAACATTAGCAAGTCAGCTTACATCAATTCTAGTTGATAAATAATATTAGTTACTCCCTTTTCTTATACCACCCCACCCCAATCCAGTTCAAATTGAGATATATACTTTGCGAAATGATTTTGACTCTTCACAGGATAGAAGCTTATTTTCAAGCAGTAAAGGGGAAGAGCCAGCACCCCAACATACATCTTATCAAACAGTTTCCTTACTTCCTAAGCCATATAACAAATAGGTTGAGTAAGTTACAGTTTGGTTTCCCTGATTAAATCTATCATGTAAGCGCGGCATTGGGGGTTTAAATGCAAGTTAAGCCAAAGAGGTTGAAGCATGAAACTCATGGAATTGATACACTGCAAATCCAAAAGAAACATACATACAACCATACCTGATTTGCCCTCCATGTTCTAACATCTGAAATAAGAAGTTTTAAAAACTGAGGGGTAAACAGCAAAACTACTAAGAAAAAAAATTAAACAAGGACTGGGAAACTGGGTATCTTTTACTGACTCATTTTACTTAAAAAAAAACAAACGGCACGCAATTCTCCAATTTGTCAACGTATTTTATTTTACAGAAGGCAGCAAACACCTGCATCATCCCAACACATTTTTGCCTTCAACTTCTTCAGACGTTAGCAGAGTAACATGTTACGAATAATCATCAAACTAGCGACAGGCAAACTATTAAAAAAAGTGCAACCATTTAATTCTATTCCACACATCATCTTCCTTTTTTTCTTTTTCTCTTTTTAATTTAACATGGCTTCGAGATTTAACAAGCAACAGTTGTGGACCAACTTCTGTCATTTTAGAAAGAAAAAAGACAAGTGGCCCAAGATTGCTTGAGAAGATAACCCATCAAGAAGCGAAGTGAAAGCCTTGCCCAAGTGATTTAAAGTGCAGAAGAGGAGTGAAACCTTTTCCAGAAAAGAGCCCCCAAGGCCTTCAAACATCAAGTGATCCAAACCAACTCATTAATCTCCCTCCTCCTAAGTTCCATTCTTTGTAGATGTCTCACAGGTGCAGCTTTGATTCAGGAACCACGGCCACCTCCTCCAGCTTCGATTCAGATGAGGACAACCTAAGGTTTTGGAAGTTTCTCTTGTCAACAACTTTGTAGCAACTCTAGTGTCTAAAGCAGAAATGAGGTACCTGTGGCTCTCCAAAAATTGACCAACTACAGCTTCCAACCTAGGTATTTTGGACCACGGAAGAGGGTCTTAAAAGATCTGTTACTTCATGTCATGGAAAATTCAACACTAGCTTAAACTCCAGAATGCTACATTATCTAGCATTCTGCATCCAGGGTGATTAGGTAAAACAGGCAATCTAAATTAGGAAGGGCACCAGGCTAATTAACTTGGGAGAGGAGGGGTGTCGTACCATTTCAGGGACAAGACATAAGCCATATTCTAACAGTGGCCAGGTCCAGAGCCTACCTGAGATGGACATTTCAGTGATGCTGAAATGTGCCTTAAGCTTCCACATGATTTTAAGACATGTGTTTTTATTCAATTACAGAAAAGGAGAGGGGAGATAATGATTTTACGGCTGTAAGAATATTTTCAGTCACAAAAGGAATACTGAATTAAAGCCCAATCAGGGGAAAACTATGGCCACCCAGAGTTGTTCATTGACATGGGCAGCCCTAGAAATTGAACAAATAAATAAATAAATAAAACTTCACTGTGCCTTCAAATGCTGTGAAAGAGGTCCTTGGCATTTTCAGGGTATAATTCTTGATGCTTTATCACGCTGCATCCAACTTTCAAGTTAAATGCAGAGAGCAACGGAAGCGGCTAGGTTTTTATTAGAGGTCATAAACTGAACGAAAAAAGCAGGGCGGCCTACAGTAACGAAGCCATCTAGCAGAACTTTGAAGTTAAAAATTAATTGTTATTATGGTTAGAATCTGCCAGCTATCCCTCTATTCGTTCCAGAAAAGACCTTAAGTTCCCTATCCACCAGCTTTTTAAAATTATCTCCAGAGGGCCTTCAAAGCATTAGTGCTTTCTAAACTATCTGCTATGCTTTTACGGTAGTGACATGTGACAACACTTTCCACAAGCCAAACAATTTACTGCTGGCAGAAAATCACTGTAACTTGGCTGTATGTTTTGACCTACCAAGGTTGTTGGATTTAGCGCTTCACTCTCACTCACTCAGCCCAGAATGTAAAGCTGTTCAAATATATTCCACTTAATGCATCAGCATGGCTCTAAATGATTTGGCTACGCTAGGCTCAGAAAGCTGAAACCTAAAGGTGACTGTTTTAAACTCTAAAAAAGGACTAACGTAATCCTAAATCAATGGTACTTTGAAATAATCCATCTCTCAAAGGCCCTCCGTGAACTGTTGACACAGGCTAATTTTTGGTGTCACGGGAGGAGACAGATTTATTAAATGCATGCCAGATTACCATCCCAGCACATCTCAAATTAAGTCTGATTCCATATATTCAATCAAAACCTATTCCAGGGGTTCTCAACCTTGGCAACTTTAAGACTTGTGGACTTCAACTCTGGCTGAGGAATTCTGGGAGTTGAAGTCCATAAGTCTTAAAGTTGCCAAGGTTGAGAACCCCTGACCTATTCTGTCTTGGCCCCGTCTATAGGCAATCCTTGACTTACAGTCATTTGTTTAGTGACAATTTGAAGTTAACAACGGCCCGGGAAAAAGTGACTTGTGACCGTTTTTCACACTTAGGACGGTCTCAAGAGCCCCATGGTCACTTGATCAAAATTTGGACACTTGGCAGCTGGCCTATTTTTAAGAGAATCGCAGTATCCCTGGGGGGGGGTGTCACGTGATCCTCTTTTGCGTCCTTCTGACGAGCAAAGTCAACGGGAGAAGCCGGATTCACTTAACCACCGGGTTACTAACTCATCAGCTGCAGCGACTCGCTTAACAAAAATGACAAGAAAGGTGGTGAAGCGTAGCAAAGCTGACTTAACGAATAGCATCGAAAGATTTTTGAAAGACTGATTGCTTTTGGGAAGGCCTTTGGACCAGGTTACTTGCGGGACCGTCTTCTGCCTCATGAATCCCAGCGACCGGTTAGGGCACGTAGGGTTGGCCTCCTACAGGTCCCGTCTGTTAGACAATGTCGTCTGGCGGGGCCTAGGGCAAGGGCCTTCTCCGTCGCTGCCCCAGCCCTCTGGAACCAGCTTCCCACAGAGGTTCGCACTGCTTCCTCCCTCCTAGTTTTCCGGAAATTAC
Source organism: Bothrops alternatus (assembly GCA_034064705.1). Classification (NCBI taxonomy): domain Eukaryota; kingdom Metazoa; phylum Chordata; class Lepidosauria; order Squamata; family Viperidae; genus Bothrops; species Bothrops alternatus. The sequence continues at coordinate 476,293 of JARGCV010000666.1, forward strand.
TGAAGACTTATTTATGCCGACAGGCTTGGGGCGTATGAGCTGTGCTCTGCCCCTCGGCCCTAGGAGTGTGCCTCCATCAGTGACTGTGTGTTGATTGTGATTGTATGCTGTATGAATGTGTTTTGGATTGAATGAATGTGTTTTGGATTGGATGGTTGATTGTTAGTGTTAAATTAAATTTTATTGCATTGTTGCTGTAAGCCGCCCTGGGTCCCAGGAGAAGGGCGGCATAGAAATTTAAATAAAGTTAAAGTTAAAGTTTGCTTTTCATCCTTTTTCTACCTTCCCTTGACCCGTTGAGTCTAATGACGATATAACAGCAGCGCTTGCACAATTATTGCAAAGATACGACACCGCTTTTACCTCTGTTTTTAAAATGGTAATATGGTAACTGTTTTGGGCTCCCTTGTGATTGTTAAGTCGAGGACCACCTGTATTGAAATGCTGGGCAAAAATAATAAAAAACAGGGTCCTGCCTTAGGACCTGATTTGTGTGAAGTACATAAAAGCCTACATCCTACAAGTGAGATGAAGGGAACAGCAAAGCCACATTTACGCAAGGATATTTCCCCCAGCATAGAATTTCCAGTCTTGGTTTGTCCTTCATGCTCTTTGCAAGCACAAGATCAAAGACAGGGTTTATTTTACCTCAAGCCTTTATAGTTTGCCAGCCTAAGGCTTCAGTTACTAAAATGCTTGAGCGGCCTACACAGGATAATGACCCGCTTTGACAAACGAAATACATTTGAGAGCTAGCTCTCTGGGCTCCTTTGATAACATGGCTAGAATCCTGCAGACCTACAAAAAGGGGACACTGTTAGAGAGATTGTCAGGCTGGGATAGGATATACAGCATTACAGGGACTTACCGGTGTCCTGTCAGAAAGATTTCCTTGACGGATATATTCTATTGCAGCCTCAACTGAGGTCAAGCAATAGCCCAGTTCATCCTTTGCTGAGCTGCAAAATCGGAAGTTTTTGATGTAGCTCAGGTTGGCCATCCTAGACAGGGAATAAAACTATATAAGCAGCTGTCAGAAAGCAAAAAAAAAAAAAACAATTTGCGCAACTGGGGACCCTATTTCTATCCATTAAACAGACCTAGGCATTTTCTGATTCATGTTTTTTAATTCTGCTCGAGTCTTCAGTTACGAACAAATATTTCAACTCGCATAATAAGGTCCCCCTGATTATCATGGTGATCCAAATCACACTATGGCTGTGTTTAAATTTGATAAGCCTTTCACCAATTTTTACTGAATAGTTGGGTTAACCCAATGGGCTCATCCAATGTTCTAACCCAGGGGTCCTCAAACATGGCCACTTTAATTCCCCATGCTGGCTGGGGAATTCTGGGAGTTGAAGTCCACAAGTCTTAAAGTGGGCAAGTTTGAGGACCCCTGCTCTAACCTGTATATTACGGGTCTCAACCATAAGCAGCTGGATTTTCAGAACACTGTCACATACAAAAAAAAGCAAACCACGCTATGGCTTAATGGAGTATGTGAACTCAACTGGAATGCAGGAATCCAAAATGGCAATCTTAAGTTTTATCTATCATCAACATTTGGGATGTCCTTCAATCTTTGAGACCAAACGTATGCACCCAGATTAACCAGAATATGAAATGGTACAGTAACAGAGTTTGCCTAGTCAGGAAAAACCAATGCAGAATTCAAGTGCTAACAACATTTCTGCATATTTTGGTTATATAATCTATACTGCAGTTAAAAAAAATATGCTCCAATTATGTTTAGCTATTGAGCTTTATTTTTGCCTAGAATCACCCTGCTATAAAACTCGCCACAATGCATTTAGTACAAAACTCTGAAGAGGTACCGCAGAGTCTTGTGTGGTGCACATGCACAAAAATGTGTGAGCTTTTAATCCTTGGTTTTGACAGTCAAGACACAAAGAATTAAAAATCAGCTTTAAGTTATAACTGACATCCAAGAACCTGAGTATATTTCTAATGCACATAATCCATGTAATCCATGGAAATACAGCAGTTAAGCAGCAGATGCTTCATTTCTATCTGCACATCACGCCAAATAATAGTCAAGGTCTCTTTCATAACATCCTATACACATTTCAAAAATATGTGACCAAAACTACATAATGTTTGAGCTGGAGGAATTGCTGATCCCCGAAAGCAGCAAAAAAATGTATGTGTACTGTTTAGTATTCAGAAGATATTGGCATTTTTAGATGCTGCTGTTAAAATATTATTATTGTTATCCTTGGGATGGATGACCTTAGATCAGTGCTACATCATCATCACCACCACCATCATCTAGCACTGATGATGCTACCTAGTTTCAGTAATGAAATGTCTGCAAGAAAACAATCAAGCTCAGAGAGCATCAATGACCTCTAATTTCTGGACCATTTGAAGGATCTGAGTGGCTTTCAGAAGCCTCATGTGGAACATACTGCAATACTTGAGCAATACTCTCAGTGAGAGTATGATTTTATGTAGTGTGGTTGTAATGTCCTGTTCAAGGAGGATTCTTTAACGATGTTCCACCAGAGCGCTGATGATGTTGCCTAGTGTGGGCAATGAAATGTCTGCAAGAAAACAAGCATGCTCAGAGCGAGCCTCATTTCAACCCTGAGCTAGAAATATTCTCCTTGATAGAATTCCTTGAAACAGGGAAAGCAGGCTACATACCAATTCGGAATTTCTGTTTTCACAAGGAGATAGAGCAACACAGAAAGAAGATCATCGGCACACATGATCTCCATGTTCACTGAAGGGGAAAGAGAGAGAAGAAAAGAAATGCAGCCTGTTTAGAAAAAATATCTCAATCCTTCTATTTAGGCACTTTAGAAATATGTTAGGAGGTTTCCTAACGACTATAGATCGACAATGCCAAATCTAAATAAAATGATAAATTAATGACCAACCTAATAACACTTTGTAGCAGTTTTGAAATGGCTTGATTCAAGAGCTTTGTTCTCCCGTGAAGCTACTGCACTGTACTTTACTCCCTGTAAAATACTGTTTCTCAGCCGTAGCAATTTGAAAATGTGCAGGCTTCAACTCCCAGAATTCCCCAGCCATCTACTCAAACCTTCACCATCAGGCCAAGGATTAAGAGGACTTGCATGCAAAGTCCAGGGGTCCAACCACTACTTGTGAATTATAATTTTCATTCCAACTCTCGCATTGCAGGTCTCCCTATAGCAGACATGTCAAACAGAAGGCCCGGGGCCGGATGCAGCCCGCGAAGTGGTTTCATGTGGCCCGCGAAGCCATCCTGGAAACAGTGAGGGAACGGCCCCCTCTGCCTTGGCCCTGGCCCAGGCCGGCCGGGAGCCAATGTACAATTTTGTGGTGGCCATCTATGCTGAAACACATTCAGTCTTAGCTCCATAAGCCCCCTCACCCCCAGCATGGCCTGAGAGGAACAGTGAGGCTCTTCCAATGGCCCATGCCTTGGCACTTGCCCCGGTCCCACCCCCTCTGCCAGAGACCCTCAGATCTATCCCACTCCTGCCCAGGCTCCCACAGGCCCCCTTGACGCGAACAATGTAGAACTGGCCATGCCTACCTAGTAGGCCACACCACTCCATCCACACTCACCCAGTAGGCCGCACCCACCCGGCCCCCTGAGGGCAACCGCAATGCTGATGTGGCCCTCAATGAAATTGAGTTTGACACCCCTGCCCTACAGTGAAAAAGTGACTTCCATGCAAAGGTTGTGTTCAGTCCTCTGCTTTCCATTGAAGTAACGCAAAGCACAATCTGGACCCGGATTTAAAAGCTCACGGAGGATACTTTCAAGAGGAGAGAGAAGCCGCTCCTTGGAACGGTAACTTCACTCCCCGCAGTGACTCACCTCTCTGACTTGGAGACTGCATGATGATTTGGACCACTTTGCGCAAGCACAGGAGCTTCTGTTGTGGAGAGGTGCACTTGTTCAGCTGCCCCAGTTCCCGCTTGGCACGCGGGATGTTGAAACTGGAGATGGCGCGGTCAGAAAGAAAAAAGGCTTAGCGTGCAAAATAAAAGGACACACCTTCTCAAAAGACATACAGGTAGTGCTCGACTTAACAACCAAAATTGAGCCTGTAATTGTGGTCTTAAGTCACGACGGTCATTAAGAGGGTCATCATGTGACCATGCCCAATTCTATATAGCCTTTTTGCAGTGGGTGTTAAGCGAATGTAGCAGTTGCTAACAAGCCCTTTGTTCATTGTGCGATGTTTGCTGCTGGAAACTAAAAGTAAATGCCCGTTTACACAACAGTTTCAGTGTTCATAGATCCAAAATGAAAAACAGCCCAATGTTGCCATGAGCGAAAGGTTGGGCCAAGATCTGTTTAAGGCAGGAATAGCAAATAGTATCCTTTGGGTCATATGATGAGGTCCTTTTAAAACCAGTGAAACTCTCTAATAAAAGTTCATGAAGCCTTCCATTGTTTCTTTGAAGAAGCAAGAAGTTGGCCTCAGAGCTGCCTCTGTTTTCCCAGGTTTGTCCATTCTTTCTTCGCTCTTCCCAGGAAGAAAATAAAACAAAACTCAACTGTGCTAGGAAAATCCTTTAAAAAAAAGAGTCGGGGACTCACCTGAACTCAGGCTTGATACCCAGGTCTTTCTGTTGCAGGTCTTGTAAACTTCGGGTGATTTTGTTGAAAGCTGCATCCTAAGCAGGGAAGACATCACTGTACATCCTGGCAGAAGAGGCTTTTAACAGAACTTAATTTACCAACCTAGTACCCCTGAATAGGGATAGGTCCAGTGACTCTACCACTTTATTTTTTTCGATAAAAAGAAGCTAACGTAATCCAAAGCCTCAAGCGGAAACTGCACTAATACCACCAAAGTGGGTGCAGCAGCCCAGCTCAACTGCTTTGAAGGCATGCCACCATCCAAGCAAAAAGTGACCAGACTATTCCTCAATGGTTTGAAAAGCTGGCAGATGGGCATCTTTTGGCACACGAATGTGTATTACCGCCTTCTTGTAAGAATGAAATTGTCCACTGCCCAGAGCCCCTCTCCAAGTCGTGGGCAGTTAGGAAATATAAAATATAAATAAGGACGATATCCTCTCTAACCTCTAGGAGTTCAGGTAGCGTGCCATTAAAGGGTCCAGGAAGATGCTTTAGATCAGATTTACCCCTTTAATTCTAGGATCTTTCGTCCCTGGTTTACCAAGTTCTCATGCAGAGTTCTCACTCCCAAGTTGCCGTGTCGAAAATCCCACATGGATTTTGCAAGGAATGTCCGTTCGGCGCAGTGAGGACCCTCCCTAACAACGCAACAATTCTTATATTCCAGCCTGGGGAATACTACACCTGTTATTTCCCAAAGTAACTTTGGCACCTGGAGGAGCCCCTGGTACATCTGGGTACCTACCTCACTGGCTTCAATAGTCCCCACGTATTTGAAGATGACATCATAGAGAGAGTGATGGATATACATCTGTACCAAGAGAGAAAAGCAAAGAAAGGATGCTGAAGGTTTACTCAGAAGAGGAACCAAGAGCCTACTGACCCCCCACCCACCCCCATCATACTCACATCCACAGCTTGTTTCATCAGGTTCATCTGAAGTTCCTGCTTTGCAAGCATTCTCTAAATTATTCCAGAGAGAGAGAAAACAAAATGAATCTGAAGGTTTCCTAAGACTCACATAAGTCCACATCTGTACATGCCCATATCTGTACTTACAAGGTGGGAATCTCTCAACAGCTGCTGGATGCATTTGGTGTAGAGGGCATTCACAGAATCCTGAAGATCAAAGCAAAGTGCATTGAGAAAACTAAGGGGGTGGGGAGAGGAATATTCAAGCATTTAACAATGCCAGCCAAGTCTCATTGGAATAATTAAACAGAGTGAGAGGACAATTATAAAAAAAGGTTGCAACCCTGTACATCAGTGGTTCTCAATCTTTTCTTCCCCGTGGACCCTCTTTAAATACCTTTTATGGCTACGGACCATCAAGACTTAATTCAAGATTTAAATTATTTCTTCAAACCTTCCTGGACCCTCCTGTGACATTGTGCCCCCCCTCCCAGGGGTCTGAGGACCACAGATTGAGAACCACTGGCGTACATTATTTAGTGATACATCTGAGGCACTCTCAAAAAACTGCCCACAGACATTTTTTCAGAGGTGGATGGTATATCAATTTAATAAATAAATAAATATGTAACATTGTGGTAACACCTAGAGCTGCACCCCGATTCAAACTATTTGCAAACAAAGGTCTTACAGGATTGTTCTACTTACACAAGCCAACATCTGACTAATTCATTTCCAAAGAAAGCAACCTATTTTAGGTGGCACGCATATGACATGGCCAGAATTTTCACATGCCTCATTTAATGTTTGTAATCCTTTTGTCATGTGCAGTTAAGTATTAAATCCATTGGAAGCAGAAATACTAACTATATAGTGTCGCAGGATTTTCCTGTCATGCTCCTTGAAAGTCCTGTGGAAAGATGCAATAGCTTTATCAAATTTTTCTGCATGCCTTCCCAAGAATTCTTTCACATCTTCCATGTTTTTCAAGGAGTAAGAGTTGGAGGCCGTTGAGGATGGTTCTGAAATGGGAAGGCACTTGTCAACAAGACAGAAAGATCTTTGGTTACTCCAAGAAGCAGAGGTAAATTCACACAGTGAAATTTATAGAGGCAGATATTAAAGAAGGATTAAGAAACTAGGATGGTTCTATTGACAAACTTCTTCCCGGAACCCGAGAAGTCCTCTCTGCTCACTTTGTGACTTGTTGACACATTATCCAAAGTCATGATTTGCTTAAACATAACTGGTTGATTAAGCCACAATTAGCTGGATTTCTACAGCACCAAACAAAATTTAGAAACCAATATGGCTGAGCTCATTCATGACGTCAAGCCAACTTCAACGAAGCCATATTATGATTGAGTGCAATGGGTGAACCCAGCTGCAGATAAATTGTTCCTCACAAGTGTGTGAAGAGGATTTAAGCTTCGCTCCTGCAGGTTCATTTTTTTTTTTAATGATTTCCTTTCAGACTGAAAATGTAGTTTATTTGTACAGAGATGAGGCGTTTAAAAACTGATCGAGCATCTGCAGTCAACACTGAGAAAAACCTTTACCTTTATTGTCATTTTTTTCCAGCGGATGAGCTATACAAAGGATGTTAAAGCTCTCTTCCCTGTCATTATAAAACGTTTCCTCAAAGAGAACGGGTATTGAACAACGCTGGTTAAATTCAGCCCCAAGGATGATCATATTTCCTTGTATAAAGACTTCCTGTGTAGGGAAAGAGGGACAAAGAAAAAGAATTCAGTAACTGAGCAGTGACAACATAAGACCTGCAGGCTCAGAGGCACCAACCATATTCCCGAAATAGTATCTATAGATGTCCAAAATTAAATTAAGATTTAAAAATAGCCAAACTCCACAAGATCAATTGCTCTCATGAGGAAAGAGAAATAAATAACTGCTAAAAGTCTCATTAGATGTCAGTGAAGAAGATTGATATCACTATGGCTATCGTATCTGGTTTGCCAGTGTTCAGGTAGCCACTAAATGCAGCAAAAAGTACCCCAAACGCCATCTCTTTTGCTATTGCATGGACCTTCAGAACTTTATGTTAGCCCTGGAAATCACCAGCCATGGAAATGACCATCCTTACAGATAAACATGTCTACGTAATGCAGTCTAAACAGATCAATAAATCCTTTATTCGAACCTTTCTTAGAGCATCACAAATCTTTTATCTTTATCTTTATTTTGACTTATATGCCGCCCTTCTCCCCAGACTCAGGGCGGCTCACAACAGAAATACAAGTACAAAATATATAAGTCATATAAAATAATACTACAATATAAAACTATAAAACTATACTCACTCATACAACATACACTCCCAATCAAAGTCCAGGGGCAGAGCACAGCTCACACGCCCCAAGCCTGTCTGCATAGATGTGTTTTTAAGAGTTTTCGGAAAGCTAGGAGGGAGGGAGCAGTACGAACCTCTGAGGGAAGCTGGTTCCAGAGGGCTGGGGCAGCAACAGAGAAGGCCCTAGCCCTAGGTCCCGCCAAACGGCACTGTCTAACAGACGGGACCCGTAGGAGGCCAACCCTGTGTGCCCTAATCGGTCGCTGGGATTCATGAGACAGAAGACGGTCCCGCATGAATTTGTTTGATTTTATTCTACAGGTGAGACTGCAGAAACACTATGGATCCAAGTCTGAACTGCCTCTCCTCCCCCCCCCCACCCCAATATTTCCACTGCCCGTACCTTTCCATTCAAAGTCTGGAAATTGTTGTCTGCTGCTTTAAGAATGTAAGAGTCAAACTGGCAAGCTGAAATGATGCTGTTGGAAAGACTGCCTTTACAAGGTATCAGTATCTAGGGAAAGAGTTACAGGATGTTACTGCACATACCACATCCCAAATCCATCACATTGTTGCTAACTATTGTATTAGAAATCAAACTATGGCATTTGGGCAGGGGTAGGCAACCTTGGCTCTTTTATGACTCGTGGACTTCAACTCCCAGAATCCCTGAGCCAGCCATGCTGAGGGGAAAGGGAGAGGTTTCCAAGCTGAGCCAGGCTGGCTCAGGAATTCTAGGAGTTGAAGTCCACGAGTCATAAAAGAGCCAAGGTTGCCTATACCTGGCCTAGGCCTAGGCCGCTTTATGACTGGTGGACTTCAACTCCCAGAATTCCTGAACCAGCATGGCTCAGCTTGGAAACCTCTCCCTTTCCCCTCAGCATGGCTGGCTCAGGAATTCTGGGAGTTGAAGTCCACGAGTCATAAAAGAGCCAAGGTTGCCTACCCCTGGCATAGGATTTCCTGCTTAAGCAGAGGGTTGGGTTAGAAAGATCTCTAAGATCCCTTCCAACTCTGTTATTTAACTATGAAAAACAAGCAGGACCTAGTACCCCCTACTGGTCTGTCTCCAATTTCATCAAAAATTGAACAAATGAAAGGTTGAGTGCACATTCTCTAAGAAGAACTAAACAAAGAGCACCAAGGAATAGATACCAATTATTTTTAGATTATCAATCAATCAACCTTTATGGCAGCCAAAGACTAGCATATATTAGATTTGTGTTTGTCCACCTTGGTATCTTGCAGATGTAATGGACTTCAACTCCCAGAATGGTGAGTTGGGTTAGGGAATTCTGGGACCTGAAGTCCACACGTCTTCAAACTGCCAAGATTGAACACAGATTAGATTATACTGTACTGAATTAATCTGAGAGTCTTTTAGATGCTCCATATGAGAATTGCTAAAGATACTTCTCAAATTATTCCCATCATAGAAGCTATGTTCAACAGCCCTGTGATACCTCAATCACATACAGTGTCACCTACCCAGTTCTTTCACCAGAGAGATCAGACATAAAAGTATCCTTTTGACATTATCATGGGAAGTGGTACATAACTATTTTAAATAAGCTTTTCTCTGTTTGGTCACCACGATGTAAAAAAGATGCTGAGACTCTAGAAAGAGTACAGAGAAGATAAATAGGGGACCGGAGGCTAAAATATAAGGAAAGGCTGCTGGAATTGGGTATGTCTAGTTTAACGAAGAGAAGGACGAGGGGGGACATGATAGCAGTCTTCCAGTATCTCAGGGGCTGCCACAAAGAAGAGAGAGTCAAGCTATTCTCCAAAGCGCCTGAGGGCAGAACAAGAAGCAACGGATGGAAACTAATCAAGGAGAGAAGCAACCTAGAACTGAGGAGAAACTTCCTGACAGTTAGAACAATTAACCAATGGAACAACCTGCCTCCAGAAGTGGTGAATGCTCCAACACTGGAGGTTTTTAAGAAGAGACTGGACGGCCATTTGTCTGAAATGGTATAGGGTTTCCTGCCTGATCAGGGGATTGGACTCAATGACCTCCAAGGTCTCTTCCAACATTATTATTATTATTATTATTATTATTATTATTATTATTATTATTATTATTATTATTATTATTATTATTATTATTATGTTCACACATCTTGAAGTGGCAAAAGTTGAGAAACACTAACCTAGCTGAATCCTATGCTCACTCTTGGCCCTTCTAGAAGACAATCATGGCAGCTGTTATAATTTACTTACCGTTCCATGGAATTCGGCAACTTTCCTACAGAGATCAGGCCGTCGTTTCTGCATGGTTAAATAGAAGGGGTTCCTCAAGAGATCTTCATCATACACAGCCATAGGGACCACCAAAATAACCAGCCCAACAGCTTTCTGTAAATTAATACATAACCCCCAAGAAGAGAGTCAAATCTGAAGCAACATAATCAAAGAAAATAGTTACTAAAAAAAATAATTTACCACTATCCTTTTAAAAAGTGCTACCGGTATCTACTTTATTCTACTATTATACAGCATCTGCCTTCCTGGGATCCAAAATATGTTTTGCTACAGCATGTTGTTGGTAGTAAGTAAATATTATAACTTCCTTGAAGCAAATTCAATTGCTCAATTCCAACTGACAATACAGTCATATTCGTGCAGGATTCTTTGGTAATACAGAAGCTCCTGCTTCTGAAATATGGTTTTTTTTTTAAATTTCTCTGTCCATTCTAGAACTTCAGGATTTTCTGGTACTTTCCCAACTTACAACCAGATCCGACTCTTACATATTTTTTTAATTACAGTAGTCAAGTTGCTGGGTGTTGCCTTCTACTTCAAGAGTGATCTCCTCTTTGAAGATTGTACCATTACTGCTTGGTGGCATTCTTGAATTGCCACAGAGAAAATTATTGTGGCAATTGCTCCACCAACATGGGACCTACACAATTTCCTGTCGAAGCTTTCCCCTTACAAGAAAAGTTTGGTGGATCAAGATTCATTCTCTCTTCCTTTCATGGGATAGACTTTGGTTCTATATTCTCTAACTCATAAAAGCAGATCATTTCAGCAATGGAATCTTAATTTCCAGATCAACGAAGGAACCATCCAACGGAAGGATGCCACAATTGAGCTGCTCTTCTTGTTAAAAAAAAAAAAAGCAAGATAACCGAATATGAGCCAGGATCTCAGAAATTCCTAGGATTTCCTTAGGATCACTTCCTTAGGATTTCCTGCAGAATCCAAATCCAGGCCCTACTCTTAATTCACAAGAAACCATTTAATATAGTCTTCTAACCCAAACCTATAGACTACTTCAAAAGTTGGGCCAAAGAACAAATACACTCTCACCTGGCTTCTAACACCTTCACTTTTTTTATAGCTATCTTGTAACAGTACAGACTTTCTAGGCAGCTTATTACATGAAATAAACTCATAAATAATTGACTGTAGTCAGAACTATGATAGAAGAGAATTATCTGTAGTCAGGGTTAAATTGTGGAGTCCTTGATGCTGTCTGAGCTTGATTGCTTGCCTGTAGATTTCATTAGCCAACTAGGTAACACCATCATGTTACTTAGCTGGGTAATAAAACATCTGCAAGCAAACAACCAAGATCAGAGAGCATCAAGGCCTCTGTAATAAGAACTAGAATGCAATTACAATTTTGCCAAAAAAAGAAGGAATCATCTGTTGTTTAAAAAGCCACAACACTTTTTATCCTCCACCACCATCATCTCCAAGAAAGTTTTCTCTGAGGGAACTTCTGCTCTTTTCAGGAACTTCTAAAATTTCCACACAATTTGACACACACACTCATGCAGCAGGCGGCCTTAATTTGGGGTGAGCAAAACATGAGCAAAAATTGAGGCTTTTTTCCTTAACTCAACAGTCATTCAGACAGCTGATTACCGCCAATTATTATGAGATAACAGAAAATCTATTTATTGTAGTTAGATAAAATAGGGAAGAAACAATGACTCTTCACCAGTTAAGAGAAGTCGTATAAATATTTTGACACCAAGCACTCAGAGTGAGTATTTTGCACACTATTTTCCTCAGATAAAAAGTGGACATTCATGCATGCATTAAAAGTGCCAGCACCAAGCCAGCTTCTAAGCTCAGGATCTAACTGCAATTAAGTCTGGTTAGTATACAGGAGGAAAATAATTTGACTGGAATTTAAAAAAAACAAAACCTCAATGGAAAATAATTTCTGTATGGTATGCAAGATTGAAATCTAGTTAATCTAGTTCAGTGCTTGCTAATTTGGGCAATTTTAAAATATCTGGAAAATATCCCAAAATTCCCTAACCAGCTTGGAAAACACTGAACTTCTTCAGATAATATCTGTTCAGAAACTATCCACAGTATTATGGTAAACCTGTGTTTCTCAACATTGACAGCTTGAAGATGTGTGGACCTCAACTCCTAGAATTCTCCAGTCAGCCATGCCAACGTTGAGAAACACCGCTGAAAATAATGGCTACTTAAATGTGTTTATCATGCAGCTAACACTGTTATGGCATAGCTTCAAATGTACCCTTGTTAACATCTCTGCCCAAGGAAGTTAGCTGATAAAATACAGTACAATGCTGTTTACATATACCACAAGCCTATGACTTGATACAATTTAGATATTGAGAAATATCCATGCATGTTTGAATGTCCACTTGAACAAATTTGAGTTTGCTACCTGCTTGAAATCAACATCCAGAGTTTGCATAGTTTATTTCCCAGGAACTGATCCCTTTTTAAAACACGCCAGCTTTGACATTATTTCTACCTGTCTAATCAAATCAAACTGGGTGATCAAGATTGCATCGGAAAATTAAAACATTACCCATAGATACATATGCGAGAAACAGAAACTAGACCAAAACTTTGCAGTAAAAAATAAAGTTAAAAGAGGAACCAAACAAGCAATTGTCACACACTGGATGGTAAAGTTGATGCAGTTTTCTGCAAGTTAGAAAATGCCAGCATTCTTCATTTTTAAAATGCTTAGGTCTCTTGTAATTTGAAGAGAATCCTGAGGAATAACTAAAACATTGCAATAATATGTCTCTAGAGAACAGAATCCATATTCTAGGCAAAACACCACTCAGCCTAACACCATGCTCAACCAGTGGGGATTAAATTATGTGGTACATGATTGGGCTGGGTTTCTGCAATTTCCGGTCTTTATTAGAACCCAGCTCTTTTAAGTTCAGTGGGCACTAATTTGAAAAGTCCACTGACATTCCTTTAGACCAGTGTTTTTTCAGCCTGGGCCACTTTGAAGTTGCTTGGACTTCAGCTCCCAGAATTCCCCTGCCAGCACGGGATTCTGGGAGTTGAAGTCCACCCAATTTAAAGCTGCCCAAACTGAAAAATGCTTTTGGATTATACTACTGTGCTGCATTCATCTGGAGCAGGGGTTCTCAACCTTGGCAACTTTAAGACTTGTGGACTTGAATTCCCAGAATTCCTCAGCCAGCAAAGCTGGCTGAGGAATTCTGGGAATTGAAGTCCACAAGTCTTAAAGTTGCCAAGGTTGAGAACCCCTGATCTGGAGTGTCTTTAGCTGCTCCATTATGGGAGTTGCTACCGGTAAAACCAAAAAAACACCACGTCCAATGATTCCCAGCGCACTCCTGAAAAACACTGCATAGACAAGTCACTTCCTGGGTCAGCCAGACTGAACTCCTGCATCATTTACTCCGGAGTATGTAAGTTAAATTGGAGGAAAAGGCCGGGGCGCCGATTTCTCGAAGTCCGGGGCTTTTTTTGCATCGCAGCGTTAGAGACACAGCGCAGTTTAACTTCCACGTGCGAACTTCCTCCCCTCGGGCCCCGACGTCGCCCCACCACACAGCGGCCCCGGGAACCTTCCTTCGCCCCCCTCTAAAGAGGAACCCGAGGCAGGCCCAGGAAAGGGCCGGGGGCAAGAAAGCCACGCAGCGCCAGAAGCCCTCGGATCCAGCCCGGGAGGGTCTCCCCGCGAGGAACCAGCCCGGAACCTCCCCGCGTCTCTTGGCAACCGCGCGGCTGGAGACCCTGCGCCGCCCCTTCTCCTGCGGCCGGGGAAAGAAGGCCGGCCCCGAGCCTGTCCCGGAGGACTTTTTAGGCCCCGGATACCCCCGTCAGCCCAGGCACTGCGGCTCCGCAGCAGCAGCAGGAGGGACCCCTCCGGTACTCCCGGCTGGGCGGCGAGGCTTGCAAACTCGGCTCCCGCCGGGGAAGCCGCCCCTTTTGGGACAGGGGCTCCGAGCAATGGCACGCGTCGGGGAAGGAGCACGGAGGGAGGCCTGCAAACAGGCAGGCAGGCAGGCAGGCAGGCCCCGGGAGGCTCCGCTCTGCGCCGCTTCGAAGTTCCCTCCGGCCGCCCCCGAGCAGAGCCACCATCGGGAGAGGCCCGGAGGGGAAGGGGCTCCCCGGACGCCCCCCGACTTCCTTAAGGCGGCGGCGCCCCGGTTCCTGCAAGCCCGCCTCCCCGGGCCAGACGGGCGCTCACTTTCCTGCGAAGTCCCCGAGGGTCTCCGATGCGCCCCTCCCCACAGCGGCGACGGCACCAGCAGCAACGGCGGCGGCGGCGGCATCCCCTCTCCTCCGCCCCCCCTCCCTCTCTCAAGCACCGCCCGTTCCTAGTCCGGCCAGCCGAGGCGGCTCCTACCCAGCGGGCGAGCCAATGAGCCCCGGCCTCTTCGCAACCGCCCCGGCGCGTCGGCTGGCTGGGCAGCCGGCGAAGGTGGAGCTTGGCTGGCTGGCTGACAGGCAGCGGCGGGGCGGGGACCGGGCCGGCCCAACAGCGGCAGCAGCAGCAGCAGCAGCAGCAGCAGCGGTGGCAGAATCCTCCCGGGGCGGCCCCGTCGGCGCCGCCTGCGCGCTATTTAACCCTAAGCGCCCAGACCGCGCCCGGCGGCCTTAAAGGAGACGGCGCTCCGCGGGAGCCGCCTGGCGCTCGCTTCCGCCCCGAGGCAGCGGCGGGGGATGCGCGCCGGGCGAGCCGGGCAGCCACGCCTGGCCGGAGCCGCGGGGAGGGCTGCGAAGGAGGCGGAGGCGCCCCCGCGCTCCAGGCGGGGAAGGCGCCGCCGGGCTCCGGCCATGCGCGCCCCGGACGGCCGGGGCTGCTCGGAGCAGCGCTGCGCTCGCGGGCGTCGCTTGGCCTGATCCGCTCCGCAGGATCAGGATCCGCTCCGCAGCTCGCTCGCTCGCCCGCCCGTCGCCGTCGCCGCCGCCGCCGCCATGGCCAGAGAGGAGTGCAAGGCGCTGCTGGACGCGCTCAGCAAAGTCACCGCCTGCTACCGGCACCTGGTGCTGACCGTCGGGGGCGCGGCGGACTCGCAGGAGCTGCGCGAGGAGCTGAGGAAGAGCCGGCGGAAGGCGCAGGAGCTGGCCGGCGTGACCCGCACCAAGCTGACGGCCGCCCTGCGGGACAAGGCGCTGGCCAAGGAGGAGCGGGCCGACTTCGAGCGCCTCTGGGTCATCTTCTCCGCCTGCCTGGAGATCCTGGAGAGCGACATGCGGCGCGCCCTGGAGCTGGGCCAGGCCTTCCCGCTCCACGTGCCCAAGAAGCCGCTCATCCAGACCGGCCTGAGCGGCGGCACCTCCGCCGTGGCCGCCCGGGCCATGAGCGTGCAGAACATGAAGTACGAGGCCGAGCCCAACATCGACGTGGCGGACCTGACGGACTTGGAGCAGGAGATCCACCAGGTGGGCGAGATGATCTACGAGATGGAGATGAAGGTCAACGTGCCCCGCTGGACCGTCGAGGCCAAGCAAGACCCCGGCGCCGAGCTGAACTCCACCGTCAGCGGGGGCGCCTCTTCCCTGGGCGCCCCCTCGGGCCGGGCCGAGAGCAAAACCCTCTGCGATCCCAGCAGAGTCCTGGCCGGGATCATTTTCACCGCCGTCCTCCTAACGGCCATCGCCCTGGCCGTGTGTGTGGCCAAGCTCTCCTAAGGCTGGCCGCTTCCTTGCAACTGGGAGTAGTAACCTTTTGCCATCTACAACAGCCACAGCGTGGGAACGGGGGGGGGGGGCTTGATGGGCTGAAATGGGTGCTTTCAAACGCTCCGCGACGGTGGATCCGAGAGAGATCGCCGCGGGAATATACAGTATATTTATATATATAGATTTGAAAAGCCTGCTGGCTGGGCCTTTCAGGGTTAATAATATGTGGGTATTATAACTACCATGGTAGGGATTTAACTGCTATTTATAGAAGACCGTCCTCTGGAACTGGAACACAAATGTGGTTTGTGATTAAGCTGGGATGGGGGGGGGGTTGGTTCATGTTTACAAATGGGTAATAATTTGCCCAGGATGCAGAGAGGGCTGTGAATGAGAGGTGAAAATGAGAGAGGCGCATATATTGGTTTAAATATAACGGGCATTATCTTTGATCCTGGTTGCAGCCTCAAACGCAGAAACTTGGGTTTCTGAATGAAAAATTGAACTGCAGTATATAAATCCAGATTTACCGAAGAAAACTTTCAGCAGCATTTAGAGAAAGATGAGTTATTTTCAGCTTACTACTGTTCCAGGTTTGTTTTGCAGGGGACAGGAGAAAAAAACACACACCTTATCAATAGGTTCTTAGTTCCACATTAGCCAACTTCAAACACTTTACACATAAGTGTAAATCATTGTTTGAAGTCTACTGCTGTACTACTGAATCCCATGGAATTCAGTGAGATTTAATTCTGAATGTGCATCAGATGACCGCAGTTTCTTTCAGGTTACCTTTTGTGTACTGATGCTGGGACTGGTGTTGTATTTAAATTAAAATATGACAAGATCTTCAGCAAGTTCTGGGTTTTAGACGGGACTTTTTCTTCTATGTTTAGGGCTAGAGACTTAATCCTAAGCGAAGTAATTCTATTTAAACAGACAGGAGGAGATACTGAAAACTATTCATTCTAAAATAGAGACGTAAGGTTTTAACAACATCTCAGGTGTGCTTATTCATTAATACATGAGAAAATTATGGGACTCTTGAGTCAAGCTTCTATAGTTGTATAGATGGAAATAATTTAAAAGATGATGTACAGCTTGAAAATTGAAGCTGTACCAGTCAGCAAAGACACAAACCTTAAGATTAACCTAAAATCTCTTGAGTTCGGATGTCGGGCAATTATGATGATTACCTTGCTTAATTGAAAAATTATATTAGATAAGTTCCTGGCATTAATAGATAAAGGTAATCCGGCAGCATAGAGTAATCCATTATATCTAAGCTAAATTTACAGGTCAACAGCAGCCCTTCTACAGATATGGACTACATGCAAGTTACTATGCAATTATTAAGAGATAAACAGGAAAATAAAGTGTCTAAAATTCTGTTTACCAATCTGTTAAGTCCATCATATTTTACATTTGTGCATGGCTTTAGAATCAGCATGCTGATCCCATTACTTGCAGTTGGACGGAGCAGTCTTATATAAGCTTTACAAGGGAAATCACCAGATTCAGTGGGTGAATTTCTAAAAATTGAGGTTCAGTGGAAGGAGTGGCTCTAATTCCTGAGAATACTTTGAGCTATGGAGCTGACACCCTATGGGTATCTTTTTAGAAATAAGATTTGTTTACAGGTAGTCCTCAACTTACAGCCACAATGGAGCCTAAAATTTCTGTTGTTAAGTGAGTCATTTAAGTGAGTTTTGGCCCATTTTATGACCTTTCTTGCCAACAGATGTTAAGTGAATCACTGGATAAGTAGGTAACCCGGTTGTTAAGTGGATCTGGCTTCCCCATTGACTTTGCTTGTCAGAACGTCACCAAAAGGGATCCCGTGACCTTGGGACACAGCAGTGAACCAGTCATAAATATGAACCAGTTACCAAGCATCTGAATTTTGATCGCATGATCATGGGGACGCGGCAAAGGTCGTTAAAACGGCCAATAAGTCAGTTTTTTTCAGGGCTGTAACTTTGAACGGTCACTAAATGAAATGCTGCAAGCCGAGAACTCTCTGTATTTTAATACATCCGCTTTTTAGCTCCTGAATCAATATGCAAAAGAACAGGGTTGAAATGCAGAACATAAATAATTAAATTTGCACTTTGAGTGGCTAGCACTAATGGATGCTGTGCGGTCAAGCAAGATTCTACATTTGCAACCAAGCAAATCTAAGTATGTTACCTCAGAAATAAATAGTCCTGCGTTCAGTAGGCAAGGAAATGCTGCATTCCCAGGTACACTTAAAGCATCAATATATTTTGACAGTTGATTGTAAATGTCTGCTTTTTTAAGAAGGTTCTATGAACAGGGCCGGGTGTCACAAGGATGTCAAAACTGTATTCTTTTTGGTGCTAAAGTACCCATCTCTGTTTACTGTAGTGTGATTCAAACAGCTGCTATTGTATTGTTCCCTTTCACTTGAAGAGAACTTTCCTTGTTTATTGGAAAGACCCACATTTGCTCATTAACAAGGGCTAGATATTTCTCTTAAATACGTCTCATATATTTTATGGGAGAACACCTAGACTTAAAGTGCTCTTAATAGGCTGCATGCAACACTGTTATAGGATGGAAGGAAGAAGCTGCAGAAAAATAATTGCCTAGTTGGAATGCTCCCAACACACCTTTTTAATTTGGAATTAAAACAGTATTCTTTGCACATTGAGAACTCGAGTCCAGATTAAAACTATAAATATGCCATTGCAAAATACTTACTTTCCTGAGAGTTAGGTTACTTTTATGAAAAAATTTACATGGAAACAGTTCCTAATTCTAGTAAGATTTATTTTCCTAGCAGATTTCCTACCTGATTTAGAAAGGTGTTGGTCAAGTCTGTACATCAGTTAACCATCTCTGCACTGTTTTTCTCTCTAAGCTTTTTCTAAATTACATCTCATCAAGTCCTGACACAGGATTGTCACCATCTAATTAATTAATATCTTCACTCAGCTCTCATCACATCTGCTCAGCACCATTGACTGTGCAATATGGTTTAGGGATAGCTGCTTTATCTCGTGTGCAAAGCTGACCAGATGCAAAGGAGATTAAGACTGGTGGCATCCTTAAATAATACTATCGGAGATTAAGACTGGTGGCATCCTTAAATAATACTATCGGAAAAATATCTTTTTATGGGATGTATGTGTGTCAGATTGATCTGCAGGAACTGGTGAAATAATCTAAAACATGATATGCTTCTGTTCATCCACAAAAATGTAGGAAGCTGTTCACTTTCACATCTGCTCAAAGGTTCATAACATAGTCATTGTCTTATGTTTCTTTCTGGAAGAAAATATCTAGAAATCTCATGTTTAGGCCACAGAATTTTATTGCTGATAAAAATTTAACCCACATGGAGGTTTTCTTCTAGCTAGGTCTTAAAAGCCTTCAGACTATATATAGATGATTAAATCATCAGCCCTGCAACCATCACGATTACAGTGACATGATTAAAATTACGTATTTATTTAAAGTTTATTTAAAGCCAAGTTGTTTTACTCTCTTAAAAAAAACCTTGTTAACTGTCTTGTGTTTACAACCATAGATACTTTCATTGTAACAAAAGTGTATGTTTTCATTGAAAAGAAAAAAAAAGAAAAGTCCCTTTTTAATAGGATTCTTTATTTTAAAAAGTCAAATTCTGCTATACTTTACAAGTGTGATGCAGTTGGGATTACGACAGGAATGGTAATCGAGTTATTATGAACACTGAATGTTTGATTTTTTAAAAAGTGTTAATTTCTGGCATTCCAATGGTTGCTGGGTCCATATTAAAACGATTGTTTCAGTATTAATGTGAACTGGCATTCCATGATTCAAGGGTATTCTTTTATGCTCAGGATAACACCTATTGCTATTATTTATTTAAAATAAAGCCTCTTCTATTAACTTGCCAGTCTTTTGAACAGATTGCTTTTAAAGATAAATTGTGTGTGTGTTTGTGAACTTCCTTAGCAATATTTATCTCTCAGATATTTTCATTTCATAAAGTCATTTGGCAAGAATGCTGAATTATAGGCTTTTAAATCTTTTCTTTTGCTATGTTTCTAAGCTTACGGCACCAAGCTGGGACAAAAATGCACTTTTTGCTAAACTCAACTGCGGTGTGCAGTATATCCCAAATGGCCTGTTGTACTTATTAAACATTCAAACTTCACTCACAAATTAGGTTCCAATTGAAAGAGGGCATTAAAAGAAACATTGATCCATTTTACACTTCATTCCACTTTTTTCTTGTATTCCAGTAATTACAAATGGAGTTGGATTCTGCTTCACTGCTTAAGGTAGAAGAGATGCACATTAAATTTTCTTTGTCAAGAGTTAATAGAGAGTATTCAAGCGAAGCAAAGACTACAATCTTGAACATTAAGATTGAATACTTCTGAATATCACTGTGTAGATTCAGTCAAGTAATCAAAGAAAGAAGCAACCTAGAACTCAGGAAAAATTTCCTAACAGAGCAATCAACCAAGGAACAACTTGTCTCCAGAAGTTGTGAGTGCTCCATCACTGGAGGCATTCAAAAAGACTGGACAATCATTTATCTGAAATGGTATAGGGTCTCCTGCTGAAGCAGGAGGTTGGACTAGAAGACCTCAAGGTCCCTCCCAACTCTTATTAGTCTATGTTCTAAGTATCTATGATACAGAAGAATATAACACACTTTCAAATTCCCCTTTGAAAACCGCAAAGCGTTTTGTACATTAAAATTGTGAGCTATATGATTCCCCTGGATGTAAGCTCAATGATGGTGTGAGTGATTTAAGCGTAATCTTGCAGAACTAAACCATGGCATCCATGTTTCATAATTGCTCAGTTTAAACATTTCTTGCTTAGGAAAGAGCTACAAGGTGTATAGTCGACAAAAGAACCTGGTTTTTTTCATCTGCAATGTTTGAATTGCCAAAATGTCTCTTAATATCTCTATGCTGAAAATTAAGAGTAGTTTTTCCACATCTATGGTATGTACCAAGTATGTTTTCTGACCCTGAAAAACAGGCTCATCAGAGAACTGCAATTTATTTATTTTTTTTTAAATATCAGCGAGCCCCCCAGAATAAACATTCATCTGTCCCAACTGCTACCTCTTCTGCATCCCTATTTTTATTGAGTGGTTCCGTGAAGAGTTAGGCTCACTTAAGTTCACTTATTTCGGTGACTTAAGAGTTGCATAAGATCAAGTTAAAAATAGGCAAGGTTACATGACAAGCTTACCTACAATAATCTGAATGTAAGCTAACCAAATTTGACGGATTCAGGTGCTCTTTTCAGCAGTCCCTGGTAGCTACCTTTCCCTGGTGTTTGCTGACTCTCATACTTCTTGTTGGGAGAGGGAGCTGACGAAGAAACTCCACTTGCTAGGTTTTACGGGGGTGCTCTGGGAGATTATGAAGATAAAAATAAATATGAACTTTGCCGGATTTAACAACACTTGTGCCAGCCCTGTAAGGTAGACAAGCTCCAAAAATCAATTCCACAGGAAGCCTAAAAAAATCAACTTTATTAAAACCGACTAGAATGACAACTGGTAAGTTTGCTTCTCCTTTATCTTTGCTCCCTTTTATTGAGACACCAATAACGGTAAAGATAAAGGTTTCCCCTGTCCAGTTTTTGTCTGATTCGAGGAGGCGATGCTTCTTTCTCAGACAAGGGAGCCAATGTTATACAAGATGTTCCGTGGTCATGTGCCCAGCATGACTATACTCCGAGACACACAGAATGCTGTTACCTTCCCACCTAAGGGCATGCTGCATAACTGCAACTTCACGTAGATCAGCGGTTCTCAACCTGTGGGTCGCGACCCCATTTGGGGTCGAATGACCATTTCACGGGGGTCGCCAAACACCGCAGTCTGCCATTATTTTTTTTGGGGGTCGGCCATTTTTTTTGGTCGGCCATTTTTTCCCCCTTTGCGATGCAGGCCGTCGCGCCACGCATGCGCGATGCGGGCCCGCCATTTTTTTTTGTCGGCCATTTTTTTTTGGTCGGCCATTTTTTTTACCACTTTGCGATGCGGGCCGTCGGGCCGCGCATGCGCGATGCGGGCCGGGGTCGAGCCCCGGAAAAGGTTGAGAACCGCTGACGTAGATGAATGAGCTAGCAGCTGAACTGTAGCCAAGGCTTTATTTGACATTTGCCAGTCTATTAAATCTCTCCACCCCAACCCAGGAATTTGCAACAATGCAAGCAGCCTTTGAATCTGGGGAAAGCCCCCCATGCAACTCAGAGAAGTCTGTCCTGGCTCTGCCCTTCCATGGCTCCCCACAAAAAAATAAATAAAAATCAGTGTTTCTTATCTTGACCCCCTTAAAGATGAGTGGGCTTCAACTCTCCATATTCCCCAGCCAGGATAGGGTAGTCCTCCATTTATGACAGGAATTGAACCCAGAATTATGGTCATCAGTGTGGGGAACACTGCACGCGCAGCAAACTGCCGTGCTTTCCCCCCCCCACAAACCTCATAACTTTTTGACACCCTTTGTCCAATGAAGCAGCCAGAAGGTCATCCCCTTTTGACTTAATGCCTCACCTACCTAAATAGATAATCTGCTTAAGTTACTTCCTATCTCTTCCTGCCTTTGTCAGTTCTTTCCCCTTTTGATCGACCTGTATTTGTTCTTTACCTGGTCTTTGATCAGGTAACGTGTTACTAGAAAACAGTTGCTTATCTGAAGGAATTTTCCAATGAATAAACTTTATGTCAGCATCTAATGGTTAAACTTATGAATTTATTTTATTTATTTATTTTATTCGGATTTGTATGCCGCTCCTCTCCGAAGACTCGGAGCGGCTCACAACATATATATAAAACAATTTCAATCTAAATCCAAACAAAACATTAAAAATAAAACCCCACACATACTCATCAGTCACACCACAATCACAATTTATTTTATTTATTTATTTTATTCGGATTTGTATGCCGCTCCTCTCCGAAGACTCGGAGCGGCTCACAACATATATATAAAACAATTTCAATCTAAATTTCAACAATTTCAATCTAAATCCAAACAAAACATTAAAAATAAAACCCCACACATACTCATCAGTCACACCACAATGTAAAATGTAAAATGTCAGCATTTAATGGTAAAGCCTATGTATGTAAAAAGTATATAAAAACCAATAAACACCCAGAGATTCTCAAGCTGTGACAAGCAGCTGTGCAGCAGCTTCAAACCTCTGCTCAAGACATGAGTCTTGTTCTTAGCATCTTTACACATCACTTGTGGAAGTCCTTAAGTAAGCAAGTCACTTACACGACCACGATCAATTTTACAAACTTTTTGGGGGGGGTGGCAGTGGTGGCCGCTAAGCGAACCCCAAAGTTGCTCAGTCCCTAAGCAAACATAGAGCAGCCCTCCACCTCTGCCTGAGCCCAGAGTTAGGGGTCATCAGTTGCCGAGGCCATGAAGCCAGTCCTAGGCAGGGGACCCCAATCCATTTTGCAAACGTGGCTCTCACCCCACCCATCATCAGCTCACCTGCCTCCCTTCCCAGCGCAGGAGGCGGCGCGTCCCCAGCCAGCGCCCGGCCGCTTTCCCAACTCTGGTGGAAATCTCCCAAAGCCCCGAAGGGCTGGGAGGAGACGAGAGGGGCAGCGCCGGCTTCTCTCCACCCGGCCTACCTGGCAGGGCGGTCGCGGCGGGGACTCGCAAGGGCAGGAGACGCGGCCACCTCCGCCCCGCGCGCCCGAGCCGAGCCGAGCCGAGCCGCCGCCCTTGCCCCGCGGCCCTTCGCCCTCCCGACATGACCTCGCGGCCCTGGCGGGAGGCGGCCACGCTGCTCCTGGCGGTGGGCGGCGGGCGGCCTCGCTACTCGGCCGCCTTCGACTACCAGGTGCTGCTGCTGCAGCGCAGCGCCCGGAGCGCCTTCCTGCCCAGCGCGCAGGTCTTCCCGGGCGGCGTGGCGGAGCCGGCCGACTTCTCTGCCGCCTGGCGGGAGCTGCTGCCCGAGGGGCCGCGTTGCGGGCTGGGCGCCGAGCCCCCCGCCCGGCCGCCCCTCTTCACCGCCGGCCGGCCCGAGCTGGGCGAAGCTTCGCTGCCGCCCGACGTGGCCTTCCGCATCTGCGCCATCCGGGAGACCTTCGAGGAGAGCGGGCTGCTGCTGCTGGAGCCCGCCGCCGAGCAGGGCGCCTCCCGGGCAGGGAAAGGCGCGCCGGCTCGCCTGCTGCCCTCGGCCGCCGGGCTGGAGGAGTGGCGGCGGCGGGTGCAGGGCGACCCGGGCAGCTTCCTGGAGCTCTGCCGCCACCTGGGCCGCGCGCCCCACGTGCGGGCGCTGCACGAGTGGGGCAACTGGCTGACGCCCGTGGACTGGAGCAGGCCCGGCGGGCGCCGCTTCGACACCGCCTTCTACCTGTGCTGCTGCCCCGGGCAGGAGCCGCCCGCCGCCTCGCACGACCGGCAGGAGGTGGCGGACTGCAGGGTGAGGATGCCCGGGAGGCTCTGGGGCTGGTGGCGGGGCCTCCTGCAAGCAGGGCCGGGACTGGGCAGAGAGGGGAGCCCCAGCCTGGCATCTGATCAGTTAGTTACTTGCTTCCAGAAACCTGGTTTGCATCGTGGCTTGGCCGGACGCGGGGAAGGGAGTCTAAACTGTTGAGTATTTCTCATCTTAGCCAGGTGAAGATGGGTGGACTTCAACTCCCAGAATTCCCCAGCCAGCATGGGGTAGTCCTCCACTTATGACCATACTTGAGCCCAGAATTATGGTCATAAGTTGTGGAGGTCATTTAAGCAGGTCACTAGCTGATTATGGTCAATCTTACAAACATTTGTTGTGGTGGTGGTGGCTAAGTCTATAAACGAATGCCTGAGTCACTAAGTAAACTTAGTGGTCATTATGCGTGAAAACCCTGGAAATATGTTCAGAAATGTTGATTCAAAATTTGAGTTGTCTATTTGTGCACTCTCGAAATATATTGTAATATCTTTTGTTACCTTCAAATGATATTTAAAACAATGTATTTCTGAACTTGCTAGCTGACATATGGCATCCACTGTCAGACTGATATCTAATAAAAGAGCTAAAAAATAAATACTAAAATAGACTAAAACCATGACTGAGAACACCAGGAAACAGAATTAAGAACTGTACAAAATACGAATCAGTTCTGCAGAATATCCCTTTAATTGGGAACTTACATAGCCAGGCGATTGACTTTAATGCTTTATTCTTTTACAGTGGTCAACCCCTTTAGAAGCTGTTGAACTTTTTAACTCTGGAGACATCTGGATAGCACCACCTCAGCTTTATGAATTATGTAGGCTCTGCCGTTTTTCATCCCTTCATAATCTGGAGAGGTTTAGTTCAGGACGAGCTTTAGAAGGTTGTGAACGCTGGATGTCAGTTCACTTGATGGCTTCAGATGGCCGCATACAATTGTTGCCAGGTAGGTAAAAATGAAGAACTGGCCTTCTTTAAAAAAAAAAATAAAAACCTGGTTTATTGATGCACTGAACACTAAACAGAAGCTGCAAAATGAATCTACTTCTCCAATAAGTGGGTTGCTGGGACCATACTCCAGAAAGTGGATTGTTTAGGACAAAAGATAAATAACGTTATGAAATTAAAATTAAAATTTCATAATTTAAATTTTACCTAGTACACTTACTAGGATTAATGAGCAGATCTTCGTTAATCTTCTGTTACATTGAATTTACAGTATATTTAGCTATAATGTTATGTACTTGGTTGTAGGAGTGCTGTGTACTGTGAAAGCAGTAATTGTGGTTTGTAAATCTTAGATCATTGCTTAACATGTTTATGAACCCAATAAATAAAAGGTAGAATTTGATTGCATTCATACCTTCCTGTGCATCTCTACTTTAATATTTCTGCTCTTGGTATGTTGAGACAAAAACTTCTGTTAAAAGTAGTGTCTCCTAATATTAAGTCACAACTTTTCATACCACTGTTTAGACTGAAGGTATTATTAGTATCAAAAATTCACATTTATACCTGTAACTATACATATAACCGAGAGAAATAATTATATTTTAGGTGACGATTTATATCCAAAAGATCCCGATTTTACTGGCGAAAGGAAACCGGTGTTGACAACAAATAAAAACATTGAAGAACTAATGAAAGAGGTCAAAAACCTTCACCGGATAGTGATACGAAGCCTTACTAATGTAACTATCCATATGAATATTGAATCCAAATATAAACATATAAATCCAGTTACAGTGGCCTCTAAAATGTGAAATAATGTGGATTGCAACAGTCAGTTGTAGTATTTCTCATACTGGAATTACTAAATTTTGAGAGATGTTGGAATAACAAAGAATTAATACACTGTGCCATCTTGTGGACATACCTGAATATGTAAATTATTTCAGTTTCAAGTTGTGTTGATCAGTATAATTATTCTGGTCATGCAAAGGTGCCAATTCTGCGGTCTTGAAAATACATTTTAGTAGGAAACAAAGAATTTGGAGATATAATCAGGTTGTCTCAGTGAATGAAAAAAATAAAGAAAAAATACAGAAAGAAATTCAGGAATTTTTTAAAACAAATGAGGATGGGGAAATAAAGCAATCAGTAATTTGGGATACTAAAAAGGCAGTTATTAGAGGACATTGTATTAGCCTGGAGTCTTTCATTAAAAAAAGTTGGAGATGGGAAAGAGAGGAAAAAATTAGAGAGATAGAGACAATACGTGAAAGATTAAGGATGACAAAGAATAGGGAATGGAATAATTTATTAAAAATTAAGCAAAGACAATTAAAGGATATAGAAGAACAACAATGGAATAATATGAGGACGGCGGTAACGCAGAGAATTGAAATGTGGGGAAAGCAGTCAGCAAAACAAATGGCAAATTATTTGAAAAGAAGGAAAGAAAAATCAAATATCAATGCTCTAAGAGATAAAAATGGGTTATTAAAATATGATAATAGAGAGTTAGAAGTTGTAATGAAAGAGTTTTATGGAAAATTATATGAGAAAGAACATGTCACTGTACAAGATATAGAGGTTAATGAAGAGTTAAATGAAGAAGAAAGACAATTGTTGAATGCAAATATAACAAAGGGAGAAATAACTAGAGTTATTAGAAATTTGAAACCTGGGAAGGCCCCAGGCCCTGATGGGTTTACAGGAGAATATTACAAAACGTATATGGAGGTTTTATTACCACATTTGGAGAAATTATATAATAATGTTTTATTAAACATGGATATTCCACAAACGTGGAGAAATTCTGAAATTGTAACTATCCCAAAACCAGAACGAGATTTAAAAGAACCTGGTTCCTACCGCCCAATCAGTTTGCTAAACCAAGATTATAAGATTTTTATGAAAATTCTAGCAAATAGATTAGGAAATATATTACCCAGAATAATAGGGAAAGATCAATATGGGTTTATAAAAGGAAGAAGAATTTATGAACCAATTAGAAATATAGTGAATGTGCTACACCATGCTACAAGAACTAAACGGAAATTAGGATTGTTGAAGTTAGACGTTTATAAAGCTTTTGACAAAATAAATCATGACTATTTATTTCGACTATGTAAAACTTTCAACATGGGAAATAGATTCAGTCATGTTATACAAGAAATATATAAAAAAAATACAGCTTATATTAGAGTAAATGGGAATAGAACAGATGAGATAGAAATAAATAATGGAACTAAACAGGGGTGCCCCCTATCTCCGATGCTCTTCGTAATGGCAATAGAAACACTAGCTAATAAAATTAGAAAAGATAAACAGTGGAAGGGATACCGAATTGGAAACTTAGAATTAAAATTAAATCTCTTTGCCGACGATGCCATAATAGTTACAGAAACACCAATAGAGATGGTAAAAAGAATGACAATTTTACTTCAAGAATTTAAAGAACAATCAGGGTTAAGAGTAAATATGGAAAAATCAGAAATTATTTGTTTAAATACTGGACCCAAAGAACAGATTGAGATACGCAAAGTATCAGGTTTAAAATTGGGACGTAAAAAGATGAAATACTTAGGAATATGGTTACTAAAAAATCCAGAAAGAATGGCTGAGTTTAATCATAATTTAGTATGGAAAAAGATTCAAAAGCAGATCACAAAATGGAAAAATAAAAATTTGAGAAGAATGGCAAAGATTAGGGCATTAAAAATGATGATAATTCCAAAAATGTTATATATGTTACAAGTAATGCCGGGGACCCTCCCTAAAGCAAGATTAAAAGAGTGGGATAATAAATTGAATCTTTGGATTGAAGGTAATAAGAGACCAAGAATTAAAAAAAGGTGGTTGGTAGCCATGGAGAGCGAAGGGGGGTGGGGACACCCGTGTTTGGAATATTATAGGGATGCTTATCAAATAGATAGATTAATGGATTTACAACTATTTGAAGAGAGATTCTGGGTAAGATTAGAAAAAGAAATTAATGACATACAGGATGAAGAACTATTATTTAGGAAATGGAATAGGATAGATATAAAAAGCTTAATAGACCCCGCTAAGGCAGTTATAGAGAGTTGGACGAAATGGCAAAGTAAATTGAAAATGACGAATTCTAAACTAGCGACGCTGCAGGTAATAAATACAAATAAGGAAGGTAATCTCACGAAAATAATAAGGGAATTAAGGAGTAAAGGAATAATGAGAATTGAGCAATTATATGAAAAAGATGGAAAGATTATTAGAAGTAAACTAGAGCAATGTCTGGGCCAAGAAAGATGGTTACAAGTTAACGCAATATGCACATATTTAAGTAGACGTGAGAATAAAGAAACACTCCTCAGACAAGAAACAATTTTAGAAAAGATATTACAAGAAAAGAATAAGCGCACAAAAGCGCAAGCAAGTAACATATATAGGGTCTTATTGCAAGTAGAGGAGGAAGTTGTAAAAGGATTGACAAGGTATTGGCAGGACGAATTAGAAATTAATGAATGGGAAATGGAAAGCATAGTGGAAGACATCAGGAAGATTAAAAATACAAGGATAAGAGAGATGAGAAGAAAAATTTTACATAAATGGTATTATACACCATTACAATTAGCGCACTTCCATAGGGAGAAGAAAGGGAATTGTTGGCATGGATGCAATGAAAAGGGAGTATTTATGCATATGTTTTGGGAATGCGCTGAAGTTCAAAAATTTTGGAAGCAAATACAAATTGAGGTAAATAAGATGCTAAATATTAATTGGAGAATAACTAAGGAAGTGGCGCTATTAATAAAAAATAGTGAGGTAAAGGAATACAAGGAAATTAAAACTGCAGCAATAGAAAGCGCACAAGCAACTATAGTGCTTGGGTGGAAAGATGCGAAGAAATGGAATATACAAAATTGGTGTAAGTACATGGTAGATCACATTCACTATCAAATAATGGAAATTAGATTACACAATTATAATGAAGGTAAATTGGTGGCAACGATAAAGCGGTGGGAAAAGGTAAAAAATTATATGTTGAACTTAATAGGCGATGCAAAAATAAAGAATAAAATTCAGTCACTCTATAAAGTATGAATAATGTAACCCAGAGTTGAGAAGTATATATGTAATAGAAATTGAATCTTCCATATTGGTGGTGGGATTAATGTTTGTTAATGTTTGTATTTTGTCTGGTGGAGGGCACTTTTCACAGTGCACTGTTTTATGTGTTCAATTAATAAAAAATTTTAAAAAAAAAACAAAAAAAAAAAAAACAAAGGTGCCAATTCTGGAATAGAGATCTATCTTCTGTGAACCCAAATTTAATTTGTTTGTTTGTTTACTTGTATCTTATACTATACTAAAATATCCTTAAAAGATTTGAAGTAGTTTGCAACTTAAAAACAATCGTTCAGTACTGTAAACAAAAGCTTATCAAATTATATTTTAGCATATTTGAATTATTATTACAGTTATCATCAATAATCAGTAGGCGTCCAGAGTATATGGATCAAGAGATTGAAGCTCCACCTCTTTTTAATATGCATTTAGTGCATACAACACACATTAAAAAGGGTGGAACTTTGATCACCCATGTGCATCTGCTGTTTTAAAGGCAATGACTATTCCTGCAGATGCTCCTGTTGACCGATAGATCATTTGCCAAGATTGAAAAGAACTGAGCACTTTTAAATGTACCATAATAGTATTGTTCTCTCTACCTGGAAATCGTATTCAGAATAAGTGCACTGCAGATTGTAAAATTATTAAATGCATACATTCAGAACTGTATCTGGGAAGCACTGTTTTAGACTAATTTGTTTAGGCTGACTAACCAGGGAATAAATTCCACTGAAGGCTTGGACCTCTGTTCTTATTTTTTGAAATGTCACCTGTTGTGCCTTTACATTAACTGTATTATGTAACCCTAATGAGTGCCTGTTAAAAACAAATACTTTTAACAATATTTTTATGGATCTTTTATTATTGCTAAATTGTCCCACAAATGGTCATTTCTCCTCAAACACTCTATATTTGGAACCAGCTGGATTTTTATTAAGAAATCTGAGTGGAAATCCAGACTCTGCAATACAATCATTACAAATGTTTCTTAGTATTGTCTAAAGGATCAGATGCCTTCTTTTCCGGTAGTTAGAGCACAATGAATCCAATAAAACATGGGAATCTAGTAACACACAAGTACAATAAAACACACCAGACAACGGAGGTCAAAAGAATATATATTTATTTAACCCATGGTTGCCAGGTAACTTTGGGTGGCAGCTGCAATGGGCTGCTCCTGTCTCCCTTTTTATAAGTTTTTAAAGATTTAGTCAACCATTTTCAATAGAATGGGTGTTAGCTTATTACAGGGGTTCTCAACCTTGGCAACTTTAAGACTTGTGGACTTCAACTCCCAGAATTCCTCAGCCAGCTGGCTGAGGAATTCTGGGAGTTGATGTCCACAAGTCTTAAAGTTACCAAGGTTGAGAACCCCTGGCTTATTACAATCCTTCCTAGTCAATCAGCATGAATCTCTTCCTCCTCTGCAATTTTTCTTCCTTTCATATCCTTAAAACAGACCTTTCCTTATCTATAATGACCCACAAGGTCTATATAAATGGGCGTTTTCTCTCTCGTATACATGTATCTTCCTACACATAAGATGGGTGCTTTCCTTTACATCAGTATCGCTGTGTAATTTTATTTATGATGGCAGGAATCAGCCTTTTCTTTTTTCTTTGAGAAATAAAAAAAAAGATAAATAAATAGAAATAAAACTTCCGGCTCTGCGCAAACGGACGCCACGTCTGCCGAAAGCTGAGCCACACCCCCCACCCAGGATGCTGGCGCATGCGTAGTCGTCGCGGGGCCCCGCCCTTGAGGCAAGATGGCGCGTGCGTCAGGCTGCGTCGGCCCGAGGGCGCAAGTGAGCATGCGCGGGTGGGTTCGAATGGCGCCTTTGGCGGGAGCCTCGTGCGCGGGCGAAAAGGGAGTTTCTGGGTCGCGAGGAAGCCGCGGAGGGCCGGTCGGCGGGAGGGGAGGCCTCAGGCCTCGGCCGTTGTCTCCCGGCAAGTCTCCCTCGTCCTCCCCAAACGAGAGGAGCCCCCTTAGGTTAAAAGCCAGGGTCCCCCGTGCGTGGGTGGTAATGGTGATGGTGGGAGGACGGTAATAATAGTAATAATAATAGTAATAATACCATTTTTGTGTGTGTTGGGCTTTGACCCAGCGAGGTTTTCATCTCGGCTGAAGGATTTAAAAACAAAAACCAGTCTCCGTCGTATAATTAGAACCATGATTTAAAAAGTTGTAAACACAACTCCTCAAATCTGGCTTGGTGGTACTTAAGTTATTTCCTTGTTAAAATGTGGCAGCCGCTCAATAGGCAACCCTCTTGGGAGGGAAGTGCCTTGCTTTTTTTTTTTTTTAGTGTGGGCTCTTTTAATTCAAATGGATTCTCCTGGTTTTCCCACTCGCTGCCTGCTCTGGCTTCCCCAGCTTCCTTTGCTTTATTTTCATGTCATTCCCCCTTTTTTTACTATTTTATTTCCCTGATTTCCCAATTAGCCGTCTGCTCTGGATTCCCTGGGGATTTCACCAGTTCCAGTTCTGGGTAGCACTTCAGCCTCCCTCCCCAGCCAGTTCTGAACAGCTGTAAGTGAAATGGGGAAACTGAAGTTCCTTGGAAAGAAGAAAAGTGGTTTAGAAATCTAGGAATAGCTGTATTTATTTTGGGGGGGGGGGAGGGACAGTTGCAGGGGCCAGCTAAACTAAACACTTTTTTTATAAAGAATTGGAGCTGCATTTTCTATGATAAATATTACGAGATTGATGGGGGTTTTTTTTTAAATAAAAACTTTTTCTCATTTCAAAATGGCAGAAAAGGATGCTGCTAGCTATTATTAGCAGCTGTGATTAGAGGTAGCTCTAGTCTAGTGTAAAAGGATGCCCACCTAGGAAGCAGCAGGCTGAAATTGAGAAATCCATTGCTCTGCTGACAAACAGATTTACAATTTATGTTGCAATTTTGTCAGTAGATGCTCAAGTAAATTCTATTGGCAGTTTTCATATATGCTAAACCATTATTTTGTTAACTATGCCTTGCAGGATAAATCACAATTTGATTGTAATTTCAAACCACTGTTTTATGTCTTGCAAAATAAATTGCAAATTTTCTTGTGATTTCAAACTAAACTAAATCATAATAGCCAAATGGCTTGGTTTATTATGTTAAGTCATAATGTGTTTTGGGGAGGGGAAATTGGCTTTGAATGAAGAAGGAATGAACCCATTGTGTTTAGTGGTTTATACCGTTTAGGATATAGAGAGCTTCAGGTGTCATGTTTGAGTTTATATATCAAATAGACTTGGAGGACCCTATCAACTGAGCTGTTGATATTCTGGTATCTCTTCTCTGGTACTTTTCTCAAGTTGTATTGAAATTTTATGTATGCATTTTCTAAAATTATATCCTGCTCATTTCAGCTTCAAAATTACTGCAGGAATATTTTCATTTGGCGAAAGCAGTTTGATTGATGATCTGTTGCATTTTCAGAGGTGCAGATAAAGCTTGTAATTCTCCTTAGATGAAAAAAATCGTTGGAATTAAAAATGATTGAAGTCTTAATACTGAAGGTATTGTGATTAACTTTCGGTATATTAAATACATGTAAAGCTATGTGAACATATTTTAATATGGGTTTTATCATACTTATTAGATTGAAAATCCAGATTGCTTTTGGGTCTGCATAATAGGAGGCAGAAAATTTATAGACAACGAAATGGAATATAAAACACTTCAGACTGAAATGAATCAATTCTATAACAAACATTATCGATGTGTGGATGCCAAGCCCTGTGCACTAGAAGAGGGACAGGTGATTTTTCTCAATCTGATTTGTTTGGATATATCTGGAAGAAAAATGTAGCTTGCTCCCTTCTTTCCTTCCTTCCTTCCTTCCTTCCTTCCTTCCTTCCTTCCTCCCTCCCTCCCTCCCTCCCTCCCTCCCTCCCTCCCTCCCTCCCTTCCTTCCTTCCTTCCTT
The DNA here is from genome assembly GCA_034064705.1 of Bothrops alternatus. Taxonomy (NCBI): domain Eukaryota; kingdom Metazoa; phylum Chordata; class Lepidosauria; order Squamata; family Viperidae; genus Bothrops; species Bothrops alternatus. Next base: position 509,457 of record JARGCV010000666.1, read on the forward strand.
CCTTCCTTCCTTCCTTCCTTCCTTCCTTCCTTTTATATGTTTAAAGATAACAATCCTTCCAAAAATACTTCTGTGCAATGTACTTGTGATAACAATATTGAACAAATAATTCTGGAATTCTTAATCATAGCAATGGCTTATTGGGGTGGTAAGGTAAGGGCTAAGAAAGCTTTTCTGATGGTGAGGGAAAGAGAATATTAGAATGTTATACTTGTTAATATTAGGATGTAATATTTTTTCATGACAGTGAAAATACATTACTGTCTTTTAATCTTGAACAGAAAACATGGAAATAGGCATATCTTCTGCAAAACCCCTATGCTAGATAATATGGAAATAATTGGATTTGGAATGAAAGCCAGCTGAGTGACTATGGGCCAGTCCTGTTCTCTCAAACCATAATGTCAGGGTCCTGTGACAAGTCAGTAGATCCCTTTCTGTTGGCAACCAATGGATCAATACTTCATGGATCCAAAAAATACACTGCATTTGCAGGGGAAATCCTTAGGAGGAAGTTGATTTAAATAAGCAATTTAAATGTCTGGAAGAATACCTGAAAAAAAAATAGAACTCTCTGGTTCCTGTCTGACCTGTATTTTATCACACACATACTCTGCCAATTATCTGTTATCAAAAAAAACAACACAGATTATATAACATTAAACATTTATATGTCTTTCTTAGGTTTGCGCTGTTTACTATCAGGAACTGAAATCTTGGTGCAGAGCTGTTGTTAATTCAATCATATCGTACACGGATTATTACATTGCGGAATGTTTCCTTGTGGACTATGCCAAAACTCTTCCTGTGAAGACTGAAAAGTATGTGTTTATAATCTGTAAAAATCACCCAGCAAAGGATTGGACCAAGAATTGAAACTTTTTAGTCGTAATGTTACCTGTCTGCCCAATGTTATGGACCATGGCCCTCCTGGGTTGGTTTGATCCAGCTGATAAGTTAATGTAGACATAGTTGGACATTTTTGGATTCACGCTCAGCCTTGGATTTTTTTTTTTAGAAAATTTGGGTTGACTGGTTTGTAAATTTAAGAAATGAGAACAGAAATAGATTTGTCAGAAAGTTCTGAAGAAGATAAGCTCTTGCTCAGTTGTAGGTGACTGTATCTGGTTTCCTCTATAAAGAAGCAGCACTTTTGTATAAAGAGAAGTTATAATCTGCCATTTGAACACTAAATCCATGAAAATTATTGGCTGTAATCTGTTGTGAAACCTATTTTCTTTCAGGATCTGTGTGGTCTTAAAATCATTTATGAGACTGCCTTATAGAGCTAAAAAGCTTAGGTTGTACTGTGTCAAACCCCTAACACTACGTGTCAACTACTACAATGACAATGCAGAGATAGTGTAAGTATGGCTACTCAGAAACTACATTAAATATTCTAAGAAACACTTCCATTAACTTCAAAGAGGATCTTTTCTGTGTAACTGCTGTGTGACTTTGAGCCACTCAAAGCCTCTCTCTTGGCCAAGCTCTCCTCACAGGATGGAGGTTGTGGGGAAAATAGGAAGACGAGAATTAGGTGTCTTTGCTGCCTTGAATTATTTGTAAAAATAATAAAGATGGGATAAAAACCAATCAGTAAAAATAACTTTACTAGTCAATAGACCTTTCCTGTTTTATACCGGCTTGTACAAATGCCGTTTGCCAGATTTTTTGGTATGTTTTCTGTTTATTTTGCTGCAGTATAATGCATAAAAAAAGCCTCGTGTGTTTGTTTCTAGGCCTGCTAGCAAATGGGACATTGCAGCTGTCCAGTACTTCCAAAATCTCTTGAAAGGTAAAGAAAAACTAGAATAATCTCTTGTATAATTTCAGTTATATGGCAAATCTATTTTTATAAAACTGGCGGGAAATAATAGACTTAGGAGACGCACATTTATAAATTGAGAGTTGTGCAGAATTCATCTTAGCGAAACACATTCCTCTTTTAAGTCTAAGTGAGCAAATATGCATTTTGAACACAAATATCACACAAGCTTCCCCTCGCCAGTCCCCATGACCTACAACCATACAAATATGGGAGGTCCTTGACTTACAACAGTTTGTTTAGTGACCGTTCAAAGTTTACCACAGCACCGAAAAATGTAACTTATGACCATTTTTCACGGTCACAACTTTTGCAGCATCTCCATGGGCATGTGATCAACATTCAAATGCTGGGCAACCGGTTTATATTTATGGCGTCTGCAGCGTCCCACAGTCATGGGATCCCCTTTTGCGACATTCTGACAAGCAAAGTCCATGGGGAAGCCAGATCCACTTAACAACCAAGCTACTAACTTAACACCTGAAGTGATTCATTTAACACCCGTGTCAAGAAAGGTCGTAAAATGGAGTAATACTTAACCAATGTCTTGCTTAACCACAGAAATTTTGGGCTCAGTTGTGGTTGTAAGTTGAGAACTCCTTATACACGCTGGTTGCCAAGTATCCAATCACAATCCGTGACCTGGGGACACTGTGCCAGTCATAACTTCAAGGACCGGTCATAAGACACTTGTTTCAATGTCGTCATAGCTTCAAATGGTTGTTAACGAACGGTTGATTGTAAGTTGAGAACTGCTTGTATTGGTCAATGTCCAATATAAAGAACTGATACGTTACTTGCGGGACCGTCTGCTGCCCCATGAAACCCAGCGGCCGGTTAGGGCCCACAGGGTCGGCCTTCTCCAGGTCCCGTCAGCCAGTGTCGCCTGGAGGGGCCTAGGGGAAGAGCCTTCTCTGTTGCGGTCCCGGCCCTCTGGAATCAACTCCCCCCAGAGGTCCGTATTGCCCCCACCCTCTCCGCCTTTCGCAAACTGTTAAAGACACATCTTTGCCGACAGGCCTGGGGCAGTTGACACCTTGCCCCAGCCAGGGTATGTTTGTTGTACGTTTGTTTTCGGATGATTGGTTTTTAATCTAGGGGTTTTATAAATGTATTTGATTTCTATATGCTACTGATTATGTTGTAAGCCGCCCTGAGTTTTTGGAATAGGGCGGCATAGAAATCGAAACAAACAAATAAATAAATAAATAAATAAATAATTTTTTAAAAAGCCTTACTGCTATGGTAATCTAATATGCCTCATTTTATTCATAGCAGCCACTCAAGTGGAGGCCAAATTATGTGCTGTTGAAGAGGATAATTTTGCTGTCTATCTTTATGTCACAATAAGTGGTGAAAAGGTAATATTTGCAAATTACATGCAATCTTTTAAATTGGGTATTGGTTTGCTGACCATGTTAAACCTGGCCAGCAGAATAGAAAACAATACACTCTTCCTGCAGCGCTTATAGTCAGGTTTATAGTCAGAATTATGTTACTTATCGTTGCTCTGTGAATTGAGGTCTAAAACTCTTGTTTCAAAGTTCTGCACACCCTAGCAAAGACTCTCTGTTGTTAGTGGTGATGTACGCTCTAGCTGTTAAAACAACCAGAGCACATTTAAGATAGTTTAGATAAATATTGCAGTGCCCTTTTTTTTTTACAGTTTCTCTTTTTTATTGATTATAAAATTGTAAATATAACAAAGAATCGATATAAAAACTCAACTGTGCCCTTTTGATGCTGCTCTTAATGTGATATTTCTACTTTGACAAAACTCCTTCAAACGCTAGAAATGCCTCGTTACTTAAGCATGTCACATTAGTCATTTCTAATCTATCACCAGGGAAAGTTTCATACGTTTTAATTTCTCTCCCTCATTAATCCTCACATTGCCAAACATTGTTTTTGTCACAGGTGTGTGTGAACGATGATCTTGTTGCCAAGAACTTTGCCTGCTATGAACTCGGTAAAGCAAACCGGAAAAGAGTATCGGAATCTCTTTCAGAGGAGAAGAGTCCTGTAATGCTTCTGTGGCCAGCGTTACTGCGAGAGTCTAAGGTTTCAGAGATGTGTGAGTATGAGAAATCAGTTCCTCAAGTCATAGGTCAGTGGTGATAGCAGCTGAGTTGAAGCCTCTTCTGGAACATGGTCTGCCTGCACAGTAGAGCAGGTTGGCCCAACTGCCAGGAACGTCTAACGTGCTACTCCGGTGTTCTCTGATTAGCAGTGCAGTAGCAGAGACAAAACTAGCAGGGCAATGAGGCTAGTGCCTCCAACACCTCCAGGCCTCATTGCCCTGCTAGTTTCGTCTCTGTTACTCAGGGCTGAAGAAGCTGCAGAAAACTGAGTGAAGGTGGCTGATTCTTCCTAGCTGCAGCGATGCTTGGCTGCAGATTTGAAATCTACATGAAGAAACTGATTTTTGAGGAAAATTGGTTATTTTCATTTGTAATATTTCTAATTCCTTCAATTCCAGTACCTGCAATTTTGTGAAAAAGAAAAACTAATTTTCAGGAGGAATTCTTATAAATGCAGCCACAGACTGGAGATAGTTTGATATTTTAGGTATTTTTAAGGTACCATTGATCATTGCTTTTTTAAAAAAACAACAACAACCCCAATCTGTTCTTGCAAGTTCTGTACATTTTGAAAATACTGAGCTATGGATCTTAAGATCTGGGAAGAATATGGAGCAAATGTGTTAATATTGTTTTGAAGAAATACATGTTTGAATAGCAAATAATAATAATAGCAAGACACAAAGATACATGATGGCTGCTTGGAGTCGATAGGCCCTGTGTTTGTAGGCCTGTGCTAGGGTATCTCCCATGAACCAATCAAAAAGACAGGAAAAAAACTAAGCTGCATAGTTTGGTTCCTTGAATGTTCAATGAAACCAATGTTTAGTATTAAACCCAAATTGGAGTTCTAGAGTGGGCTATGTTCTATCCTATATTTTGTATTTTACCTGCGGTAGCCCACCCAGAGACTCAATGAGACGGATGTTTATAAAAATGAAAATTTTACTTTATTTTAACTTTATTTTTTATCATTTTATTTCTAGGACATGGTCTTCAGAAGATGTATTTTAAACGTTTTAGTAAAAAGACACTTGTACCTGTTTTTTTAGGTGCTGCTCTAGTTTGTGATGATTCTGAGAAAGCAGAGTTTAAGCATTTGCCAGAAACTAACTTACATAATACAAAACAGTCTGTAAGTACTAAATACATCCTTGTTTCTTCTTGGTTTTCACATTTCAAGCATTGCTGAACTGTTAAAACATCCAGGTTATCTTTATTTAGTTTATGATGGTGATTATAGAGTGCTGTTGACTGTTTCCTGAGCAAAAGCACTATGCATCATTTACTTTAAGTTCAGAAGAAATATGTATTGTAACTGGGAAAGAAAAACTTGGGAAAGCCCCATTAAATTTTTTTGAATGGTTTACTTCCAAATAATCATGTACAGATTATACAGGAGCCGATAGCACATATCAGCTATTTATCCTATTTAGCTGTTTTTAAGAAATGTGATATCAACTATCTTGCTTTTTATTCTGGTAATATAGTGAGATGCATTCAATTATAAACATAGATGTAACCCCTTTCATAGAGTCCTGAATAAAAATGTGAGATACCTTTATTTGCCTGCTTAGGATGTAGTGATGCCTGTTTCCCCTTTGAAGCAAGGAATAACTTTTTCTGTACCAACAGACCTGAAAACAGTCAGGTATATTTTAAATTTTTATATTTCATTTCTGTTTCATTACTGGTAAGATACTATTTAATTAAACAAAAACCATGGAAAATTGTTGGCTGGCACCAGAGAGCAAAACGAATGTTTAAATTTAAATTGACTTCTTATTCATGTTCTTCTAACAAGGGATCGAGGGATATTTTAAAATATTAATGTTATCCATGGATGTCGTCAACAAAATATTGATCAAATTCAGCTTAATAGCTCACTTCTTACGTATCTTGCTTACATTTCAGTTCAAGGGTGGGCAATTAATTTATTCAAGGGGCCACATGAGGAACTGGGATTATTGTGCAGGGCTGAAACAAAAGCTCCTGGCTGCATTAACGCACACTCGCCCACAAGGCCATGCTTCAACCAAGGGGGTGGTGAGTGACCAAGCCTATATCCCTTCGCACAATGATTGCTGCTGCCACCAGGCTGCTGTAGGATTTGATTTTTAATTTCCAATTGAGCTCACATGGGCCAGCCAGGGAGAGGCAAAGGGCCAGATATAGCCCAACAGCCGTAAAATACCCAGGTCTATTCTACTTGCATTTTTCATAATTAGCTGGGATCAAAAAAAAAAACTGAATAGAGGAAACCTCTACATTCTCCCCCCCCCCCAAAATGCTGTTTTTCAGGGAGAATAAGGATCTCAAGGTTTAGACAGATTCCTGATGCATGTGTGCAATTTCCCAGCTGTTAAGTTTACAGATATTGCTAAGATTTTCTCAAACAGTTGTGTTTCGTTTTAGAAACTTACCTAAGACAAGCACCAAAATCCAGGAAGTGGAAAATGGTCTCTACGAGAACAACCTTGGGGTGAAGTAAGCTTTTTCTCATCATGAGAACCAATATTTATAATGCCCAAGGAATTAATATACTTTACATAAAGAATGGGCAGGTGTATTTACAGCTCTTAATTGAAACAAAGGCTGAATGAATGAACTTTTAATGAATACTTAAAAAGTCAACTTGTGTGTTTCCAGGCTTCTGCAGTTTTTAAACCCTGATTCACTGAAAATGGACACCGGACAAGAAACAGAGGTAGTTCAAGAAACAAGTAGATTAACTTTTAATGTTTTAATGTGGGTGAACGTTTTGCTGAAATGAGAAATGTTTTAATGAAGGCATCAGAAACTGGAAGCTTCAGATTTGCACGTTCTTAGAAGTTTCTTGGATATTGCAGGATCCAATTCTCCTGGGACACGTATATATTTGCCTTCATTTCTTGGGTGTTTTTGATTATTTGGTAAAGAAAAATAAACTGAAAAAAGGGGGAAACACTTGTGTCAGGTTGAAACACTAAAAAAAAGTTGCAATATGGCCTTTTAGTCTTTCACTGGTTTATTCTTAGGAGCTTAAGCTGAATGTCACTACCTGTCTTCCTGTTGTGCTGAGTAATAAAATCGAACCATGTCCATCTCTTGAAACCGCACCACTGTTTCCAGCTTTAAAAAAGGTAGCATTTATAATCTTTTATATGATATCATTTACCATATTGCAGAAAAGCACACGGCGATGTCTTGGTCGTGCCTTGATCAACTTCCTTAAAGAGCAATGACTATATTATTCTGAACAAAAGCATGCTAATAATCATTTTGGGGTTGTTTTTTTTTGCAGCGTTCAGCATAGTGGCATTAGTAATTAACAACAGTTAATAACCGAGGCTTCTGAGACTGCCAGAGCAGTCCTAGGCTTGTTTACATAAATTCTTTTTATTTTGGTGCTGGTGGGGGGAAGGGACATTATTTAATGACAGTTTAATCTTTTTTTATTTTATTTTATTGGTTTTATAATTATAAGCAAAAAATCAAATTGAATACAACTCAATACAATCTTTTTCAACTTTCTCCCACACAAAACAAAACGTACATTCTTTTAAAAACTTACATAAGATACTTAAAATAACTATGGGTGTTGCTCCACAGCACCCTCTCCACCACATCCCCCTCTTCCTTCCTCCCTATCTCCTACTTCCCTCCCCCTCCCCTCTCTCCCTCCCTCACTCTCCACCCTCCTCTCCTACAACCTTCCAACTTCCCTCTACTCCTTCACTCCTCACTCTCCACCCCCTCCAGATGTGGTCCAGAGGTACTGCCCGAGCAACCCCTCTTATATCAATAAATATATCATTCTTATATATTGCAAGCATTGCAGTTGAGTACATTGTTACACCCCCCCCCAGCCCACCCACCCCCCAACTTCCCAAAGTGAATACAGGGTAAAACAAAAGAAAACCCACTAGATTAAACAAAATTATTATATAAATCCTAATAAAAATTTAACTATATACTAAATACAATTTCTTAAATTGATATTTCCCTTGAAAATGACAGCTTAATCTTGATTCCTTCAATAGTAATAGTCCCCTTCAAGTTTTGGGCTTTGTTAATCTCCCAAGATTTGACATGGACACCTAACTTAGAACCACCCTTAAAAGGGCACAACAAAGGATTTTCTTCCTGCGTCAGCTTAGGAAGTTCAGACTACCCAAGGAGCTGTTTATACTGTTCTCCAGAGGAAATTATTGAGTCTGTCACTTATACTGTCTGGTATGGTACAGCAGCTAAGCAGGACAGGTGATTAAAAAATTGCAACCAGCCTGCCCTCCATTGAGCACCTGTGTACTTCATGATCAGAAAGAGGGGTGAGAAAATATCTACAGACCCCTCACATCCTGGACATAAAATTGTTAACGACTCCTCCCCTTGGGATAGCACTATAGGATTCCCCAACATTTCTGGCTTTGCAAATGGAGGAGGGGGGAAGGTTGGTAAGCACACGAACAGCTCCATTTGTACAAACAGTGTGCATGCATGCCTGCTGCTCACGCAAATGGCGCATGCACACCTGCTTGCACTCGCCAGCCTTTTCCATGGGCCAGTTGCAAGCCGTTTGCAGCCCAGAGGTTGGGGATTCCTGCTATTTTATTTATTTTATTTGGGTTTGTATGCCGCTCCTTTCCGGAGACTGGGAGCGACTAACAACATATAAACAACAAAAAAGTACAATATAAAAAACCCAAACAAAGCTATCTAAAAAGTCAATAAAAAACACACATTCAATACAACAATCAACTACAATCATTATTATTATTATTATTATTTATTCGATTTCTATGCCGCCCTATTCCGGAGAACTCAGGGCGGCTCACAACACAGTAGAAATCAACATATAAAAATACATGTAAATATAAAACCTCTTAATTTTTTAAAAAAAACCAATCATTCAGCATACACACAGACATACACTGGCTTGGGGCAAGATGTTAACTACCCCAGGCCTGCCGGCAGAGGTGTGTTTTGAGTAATTTACGAAAGGCGGAGAGGGTGGGGGCGACACGGATCTCCAGGGGAAGTTGGTTCCAGAGGGCCGGGGCCGCAACAGAGAAGGCTCTTCCCCTAGGCCCCGCCAGGCGACACTGTCTGGCTGACGGGACCTGGAGAAGGCCGACTCTGTGGGCCCTAACTGGCCGCTGGGATTCATGGGGCAGCAGACGGTCCCGTAAGTAACCTGGTCCGATGCCATGTAGGGCTTTATAGGTCATAACCAACACTTTGAATTGGGTTCGGAGACCAATTGGCAGCCAAAGATGCTAATAGGGCATTGCAGACCAACAAGATCCAGGGACAGTTTTTTTCCCTCAGGCCATCACTCTACTGCGGGGGTCCCCAACCCCTGGTCCGTGGGCCAGCAACTAGGCCGCACAAACAAGGAAAGCCCCACCCGTGAGATGCAGGCAGCACACAAAACCATGCACCCTTCGGTCCGCAGAAAAACCGGTCCCTGGTGCCCCAAAGGTTGGGGACCTCTGCTCTACTGAACAGCTAATCCTCATAGTATTGTACTGTGTCTAAGTATATTTAGTATGTACATTGAGAGCTTCTGCACCGGAGACAAATTTCTTGTGTGTGCCAAGTCATACTTGGTCAAATAAAGTATTCTGTTCTATTTCTTGTAAGCAGTACTTAACCAACTATTTTGTGTTTCTTGTCTGAAAGGAGCTTTTAAGAAATCAATTCCAAGGACCTAATCACGTACAGTCTTATTCCTGGCCTGCAATAGCCCGTGGATATGATTCCCTTATTATCTCTTCTGAAAGTAATCCACTTTCCTATCTTCTGCCCATCATTACATTTTTGCAATCAAGAAATTGCTACATATCCTTATCAGCTAGACACGGTGTAAGTGGAATATTCAGTTAATGCTTCACAATTGCCTTAACTGGTGGCAAGTACTTAAAGTAGGCTATAGTTAAGTTATTGGCAAGTACTTAAAGTAGGCTATAGTTAGGTTATTATTGTTCATAGTTCTCTTGTTGCATTTTTGAATATGTTTTTTTTAATGAAATTCTTTGCATGGAAGGAAAAATATTTTGGAAAGAGGGTAGTGATCTAAAGATAGCAATAAATCAATCAAAAAAACATGGGTAAACATTGTAAAATGTTGGGGTGTCTTGAGTAAGTTTGTATGGTTTGCAATGCATAATCTTACTTTTTAAAGAAGTGCGATCTACATATTTCTGATTCATCTCTGTATAATGTTTTGTGTATGTAGCCAGTAGCATTAATCATATGTCCTGGCCAGAGGAAAGCAGAACTGGTATTTGAGCTCCTGAAAAAGTACACCCATTGCTCCCGGCCTCTCCACCCGATGTTGCTTTTCCTGGGAATGAATAAGGAAGAAATCAAGAATGTAAGAATTTCAAGAGGATGTAAGCAAAACTTGATTAATTGTATTGCCCATGTGAAGGAATGAGCAGATAAAGTCAGAACAAAAATATAAAGGCAATCCTAAGCGGGAGGAACAGAATTTTAGAATAGTGTCATTGTAATAGTAGTAGTAGTAGTAGTAGTAGTAGTAGTAGTAGTAGTAGTAGTAGTAGTAGTAGTAGTAGTAGTAGTAGTAGTAATAAAGTTTGAAGGGACCTTGGAGGTCATTGAGTCCAACCCCCTGCTGAGGCAGGAAACCCTATACCATTTCGGACAAATGGCTATCCAGTCTCTTCTTAAAAACTTCCAGTGTTGGAGCATTCACCGCTTCTGGAGGCAGGTTGTTCCACTGGTTAATTGTTCTCACTGTCAGGAAGTTTCTCCTTAGTTCCAGGTTGCTTCTCTCCTTGATTAGTTCCCATCTGTTGCTTCTTGTCCTGCCTTCAGGGGCTTTGGAGAATAGTTTGACTCCCTCTTCTTTGGGGCAGCCCCTGAGATACTGGAACACTGCTATCCTGTCCCCCCTTGTCCTTCTCTTCGTTAAACTAGACATACCCAATTCCAGCAACCGTTCCTTGTATGTTTTAGCCTCCAGTCCCTGAATCATCTTTGTTGCTCTGTCTCTTAAACTGTTTAACCGTAACCACAGGCAGTCCTCGACTTAACAGTAGTTCACTTAACAGTAGTTCATTTAGTGACCGTTCAAAGTTACAGCGTCACTGAATAAAGTGACTTGTGACTGTTTTTCACACTTAACCACCACTGCAGTGTCCCCACGGTCACACAATAGAACTCGGACGCTTGGCAACTGGTTCATATTTATGACAGTTGCAGTGTCTCAGGATCATGGGATCACTTTTGTGATCTAGCAAAAGTCAGTGAGGAAGCCAGATTCACTTAAAAATTGTTACTAACTTAAAAACTGCAGTGATTCACTTAAAAACTCGGGCAAGAACAGTCGTAAAAAACTCACTTTAAAAAGTCTTTAGATAACAAATTTTGGACTAAGTTGAGGGTGACCTGTATTGATAGCCAAAACAAACGAAAGCTTTCTTCGTTTCAGGTAATGGGGTTTGTAAGAAGCATCACTATAAGCCACAAAGCATAACAAATTACCTCAGATTTCCCAGCTTTCTCCAGGCTAGAGTATCCTTCAGAGATACCAGTTAGTGTCGGTGTATTTGAGCCGTTAAGTTATTAATAATGTTTTATTTTCACTTTTGAATCCGATGAGCTGGTACAAACGATGCGCTCCTTTTCATTTTACAGGTGAAATCATTGTAACAACCCCACTTAGCTTTTTGCGGCTGCTCGAGCATCACAGTTTAGTCTTCCTTAGGTTGTGTCATCTGGTGTTTGATGAGGTTGATGTATTGTTCTCAGAAGCTAAAGATCAGGTGAGTTTGGGCTTGAAAGCACCTTTTGGCCTCTGATGAAGGAATAAGTGGCAGAAAAGATTTCTTCCCCCTGTGCCAAAACAATCAGCTGCGCTTTTATGTTACTCCCTATAAATAAAACATTTCATTGGGGCAGAGAGCTTGAACTTGATGCAATGGAATGGGAAGAAAAACAGAAAAAGTGTGGATCTAGCAATACATAAACCAAAATCATAATTCATTTCAAAGGAGCAGGTAGTAAGATGCGGCTTTCCTGCCCCATCATTTCCATTCATAAATCTATATAGCCATTCTCTGTTGAAAATGCAGAAGGTAACAAATCTGATACGTTCTTTTGAATATTAGCAAGAAAAATGATATGTATTGACCAATTAATATTGTTTATGATTGTTTATCGTATTCACTACAGCTATTTACTATTGTATTAATTAGTGTTAACTGAGCATGTATACCCAGACAATAGTCTGTTTGCTAAAGCTTGAAAATGTTATTGGGGGGGCAACCCAATGTTCCCAATCCTAACCCCACCCTGAACCTTAATCCCTATCCTGCTCCTATCCCTTCCCTAACCCCATAAAACTCAACTAAAACTTTTATATTAGAAAAAAAAGAAAATGCAGAAGGTAATGATGAAGCTTTAATCCCTTTTTATAGATACTTAGCATTTTAGAATACTATAAATCTATCCTGAGTGTTGAAGAAAAGGAGTTTTCACCGCAGCAGATTGTTGCTGTTGGAAACCACTGGGACAAAAACGTGGAGATTTTAACAAAAGAATTTATGAATGATCCATATATTGTAATTACCTCCATGGAAGAAGCTGCCATATATGGGAAAGTGCAACAGGTAAAATTTGCTTTTATATGTCTTGTCTATATAATAGTGGGTTTCAACTTAGCACATGCACCAAAGGCAGCTGTTGAGATGGCTCTAGTAGGTAAAAAGCATAAAAGTCATATTAAACCAGTGGTTCTCAACCTTTTTCAGGTTGATACCCCACTTGCCCTGGCCATGCGCGCCGGGCCGATCCGCGCATGCGCAGGGCGCACGCGCCGAAAAAATTAAAAAATTTAAAAAAAAACCAAAATGGCGGACCGGGACGGGTGGATCCGCGCATGCGCGGCGCGCGCACGCCAAAAATTTTTTTTTAAAAAATTAAAAAAACCCAAAATGGCGGACCGCAACGGGCGGATCCGCACATGCGCGGCGCGCGCGTGACGGGCCAATCCGTACATGCGTGGCGCACACGCGCCCCCAAAAAATAAAAAAACCCAAAATGGCGGACCACGATGGGCAGATCCGCGCATGCGTGGCGCGTGCGTGACGGGCTGATCCGTGCATGCGCGGCGCGCGCACGCCGAAAAAAATAAATAAAAAAAAACCAAAATGTCGGACCGCGGTGTCCAGCAACCCCCATGAAACGGTCGTTCGACCCCAAATGGGGTCGCGACCCATAGGTTGAGAACCACTGTATTAAACCATAATAATCGTCAAATTTCTGTGCTGCTCAGCTCATGGCATATAAGAGTGTGCAGGTGGGAAAACATTCTTCTCTGGAAAAAAAATGTGTTATGGCATCTCTAAAATGCAGTACAGGTAGTCCTCGACTTACAACAGTTCACTTAATGACTTCTAGCAGTGACTTATGACCATTTCTCACGCTTATGACCGTTGCAGCATCCCGAAGATCATGTGATCAAAATTCAGATGCTTGCCAACCGATTCATATTTATGACGGTCACAGTGTCCTGGGGGTCATGTGATCTCCTTTTGCATCCTGACAAGCAAAAGTTGAGGGGGAGAGCGAGATTCATTTAGCAGCCATGTTCCTAACTTAACTGCAGTGATTCACTTAACAACGGCGGCAGGAAAAGTGGCGAAATGGGGCAAAATTCACTTTAAAATGTTTCCCTCAGCAACGTAAATGTTGGGCTCGATTGCAGTCGTAAATCGAGGACTCCCTGTATTGTCCCCTCAGAACCAAGGATCAAATTGAGCGTCAGCTGAACCATTGGCAAGTTCTATCTTTTTGGTCCTTTGACCGCGTATATAAAAAAAACGATTGCGGATTTCTGCCTAAGAAAATAATCATAATGGAGTTAGGTTTGCATTTTTAAATCACTTGCTGAAAGGCTTTTTAAAACGAATGATTTGCATTCTGACAAGTTTTGAATAACATGTAATTTCAGGTTGTGCAGCTGTGTCTTGAGTGTGACCGGATCTCCACTTTACTTCAGACATTAGACTTTACCCCGACAGATGCTCAAAAGACTCTGATTTTTACAAGTTCTATAGAAGAAAGAGACATGGTATACAAGGTATCTCCTTCCCTAAACATTGCCAAGGCTGGGCGGCCCCCCGTTTTAGAACCTGTGTTTAAGCAAAGTTAAGAAAGGATGTTAAGCGTGGTTTGTTCGGGGAGTTGTAATAGATGGGTGAGCAATAATGAATGGATTCGCACGTCCTCCTCTGACCCAGATAAATGGATCACATTATATGACTTGAGTTACTTTCTGTCAACCGAGCTTTTAATGAAAATTCTCTTACGTTGCATATTATTTGACATGATTGCATCCTCAGGCAGTAGAGAGCATTTCACTCTTTTGCTTCAAAATAAACCCAGGAGTTGGATTTCATTCTGATTATATTGCTGAGCAGTGGAACAAAACAATCAGCCCTGGCACCCATGTTGTATTGGGTAAGTACCTTCTCTAGGCTCTTCCTCGAAATCCGGTTGACTCTTGAGCTCCCTACTTATGGTTTAATTGACTAATTCAGGGCTTTTCAACCAGTGGTACGGGTACCACCTGTGGTCCATGGGCACCTGGCAGGTGGTACACGACCATCCTAGAAAAGTAGTAGCGGGAGAGGGGAATGAGCTGAACCGGTGGCAGCACCACACAAGCCTGAGCGAGGGATGGCTGGAGCTGCAGGGCTGTCAGGGCTCAACGGAAGCGCCAGGATCAGTGCCGCTTTCCAGCTGATCGGCGCTTCTTCGGGGCTGTCACGACTTAGTGGAAGCGCCAGGATCAGCGCCAGGCTCCAGCTGGAGCTCGGCACTGATCCTGGCGCTTCTGCTGAGCCCTGAAGAAGTACCAATCAGCTGGAATGTTGCAGCTTCTCCAGGGTCTTGTGATTTACATTCAGATACTTGGCAACTGATTCATATTTATGACAGTGTCCCAGGGTCATGTGAAGTGACCAAAACCTGCAACCACCCAGCAGACTGGGGGGGGGATAAAAACCAAACACCCCCACCCCACCCCCACTGCCAATCCTCAACAGAAATGCTCACAACAGTGGAAACCTCGGACAGGAGGAAGAGCGCCACTGGTTGGGCAGGCAGGTGTCTTGCTCAGCTGTGGCTTGGGGGGCACTTTTTTCAGTGTCATTGTAACTTCGAACAGTCACTAAGTGAACTGTTGTAAGTCGAGGACTACCTGTACTTTACCACTTTTTTCCTTTTTGTGAGGGAGGTCATCAAGTTTTTGACACCTTGCTAGGCGACTGGTGGTACTTTGATGTTGCCATATCCTAAAAGTGGTACAATGGGTGAAAAGGTCGAAAAGCCCTGGACGAATTTATAAAGCATTGTCCAGCTTTAGATTAAGATCCGTGTAAATTCGATTGTGACCAGCTATCACGATGGTCTTATTAAACCTTAGGGTAGGAGTTAATCACATAATGAAAAATAAGAGATGGAATTAGAACAGTGTTTATTCTCGATGCTTCTATTAACCCATCTTGTCTACCTGTTCCAGGTGGTTATATTTTCTGCATATAAAGGGTGCGGTTTGCCTTATTTGTCGCTTCCTCCCAAGTAACTAATTAATACTCTGAAAGCCATATATAGGAACACTCCTTTAATTTAAGAATCAGGCGATGAGATGAATCCTTATGTGGAAATTATTAACTTTAATAAGATGACTTGTTTGTTTGATGTCCAGTGGATTGATCTGAAAAGAAGTGAGAGTTAAAATGTTTAAAATGTAGTTGGTTTATAGTTAAACTTGGATATATGGAATGAAGAAGGTCTACAAATTTAAAATGATTGTATTAAGCTGAATGGCTTTAACTTGAAATTTTTTTTTCTTTGTTTACATGTACAAATGGATATCTAATAAAAAAATGTTAAAAATTTAAAAAAAAATAAGAACTGAACTTACAGAATCCTGTAGGCTTGTGTGGATTATAAAGTGAGCTAGATGGATCTAGAAAGAGGGGTGTTCTTTCCCGTTTTTGACAGCACACAAAAAGAGGCTTTTGCCTTATGGGTCTTCTGGTTTTTGTTTCCAGTTTTAACGGATGACTGCATGGCAGCTGTAAGATTTACAGACGCAACCCGTGTCGTTCATTTCAGCTTTCCCGCAACTCCAAGAATCTTTGGTGCCCGTCTACATGGCCTGTCTGTTAACTTCCAGAATCCAGTAAAGAAGGTTGAGTAAATCCTCATCAATTGTTTTGTCAGCATGAAATTACAGTTCTGCAATTTCAAACTGGAAAGCTCTCACTGGGCCTTTCCCTCTTTTCTCTCTTAACACACTTCAGTGGCCCTTGAGCCTCTCGCTCTGCCAATAACTCTACTTCTCATTAATTCAAAAAAAAAAAGAGAGAGAGAGAGAGATTTTTAATTTATGCCTAGAATTTTCCGTCCAACTCAACAGTGTAAATGATCTCTTCTTCTGTTCTTCCAAACTTTTTCTTCTGTCCGTGCAAAGAGTCCATCGCTGGGAAAAGAACAGAGCAAAGCCAAATCCATCTTACTGTTGACGGAGAAAAACGCCCCCCACGCAGTTGGAGTGTTGCATTATTTGAAGCGGGCAGAAGCCTTCATCCCCCCCGACTTGTACAACTTTACCAGGGGGGTCTTGGAAGCCAAAGAGGAAAAGAGAAGCGGGCAGCCAGTTTGTCATTCCATTAAGGCCTATGGAATATGCAAGTAAGGAAATGGCAAGTCCAGTTATGTCAGTGGAGACTCTCGGTCACCCAAGTCATGTTTGTCCCAAAGGTGCTTTTTCGAAAAGCAATCGAAAGTTGTTTTTCCCTGAAGACGTTTCGCTTCCCATCCAAGAAGCTTCTTCAGTTCAACTGAAGAAGCTTCTTTGGATGAGAAGCGAAACGTCTTCAAGGAAAAACAGTCCAGCTGCTTTTTGAAAAAACACCTTTGGGCCAGGGTCACTAGTTTCAGTCGTTGTTTACCATGTTCTCCTGCTATAACAGCATAACGTAGCAAAACATAACAGGCAGCAGTTTGGGAGAATTGTTCTGGCCACTGGCTGCATTATATTATCCTTTGAGAATGTGAAACATCTGGCCCATTCAACTAACAGGAAGGAAGAATAAGAGTTGGCTTTTTATCAAAACAGCTGGGCCTTTGATTGGGACTGTATGTTGTATGAGTGGGTATAATTTTATAGTTTTTTATATTGTATACTACCATTTTAACTGATTTATATTTTGTACTTGTATTATTTGCTGTGAGCCGCCCTGAGTCTGAGGAGAAGGGCGGCATATAAGTCAAAATAATAAATTAAATAAATAATAATAATAATAATAATAATAGTAAAATTGGAAGGGACCTTGGAGGTCATCTAGTCCAACCCCCTGCTCAGGCAGGAAACCCTACACCATTTCGGACAAACGGCTGTCCAATCTCTTTTTAAAAACTTCCAGTGTTGGAGCATTCACCGCTTCTGGAGGCAGGTTGTTCCACTGGTTAATTGTTCTAACTGTCAGGAAGTTTCTCCTTAGTTCTAGGTTGCTTCTCTCCTTGATGAGTTTCCACCCATTGCTTCTTGTCCTGCCTTCAGGGGCTTTGGAGAATAGCTTGACTCCCTCTTCTTTGGGGCAGCCCCTGAGATATTGGAAGGCTGCTATCCTGTCCCCCCTCATCCTTTTCTTCGTTAAACTAGACACACCCAATTCCAGCAGCCGTTCCTTATATGTTTCAGCCTCCAGTCCCCTAATCATCTTTGTTGCTCTTCTCTGTACTCTTTCTAGAGTCTCAACATGGAGAAGAACTGCATCAAAGCATGGATTTCTCGAGGCAAAATTGTTCAGGAATGCAGGGCTCTGTGGCTCTCGTTTGGGATTCGTAGAACCTTTGATCTTTATTCACCATAGCATTCTCTTGTGCTCCAGTGACAAGTTTGCAAATGTTTGTTTTGTGGACATTTCTGCCCCTGGGATTACATAGATTACTTTTTCATAATGGCTTGCTTTATTCTGTGGTTCCAAACAGCGCCACATTCTGGAATTGCTACCCTAACATTCTTGTGTTACTTAATTTAATTGTCTCCTTATGATCACACAGAAATAAAAAACGCTGTCCAGATCGCCATCGCATTAACCTTCAGACTGACGTGCCCTTAAAAGTAGCCGATGAAGCTCTGCAAGCAGGTGGAGTTATAACAGTGAGTCTGTAAAACACCTTCAGTTTCTAAATATTTAAAGTAGGTGAGCAGGTCTTTGCAACTCTAAACGCGGGCAGGATGGTCTTGATGAAACACTGCTCTGAATGTGATTGTGTGTAATGAGGATAAACCTATCCTTTCTGGAAGCTGGACTTGATTGGGTTTCAGGTCCCAGCAAGCAAATCATAAAACAGAGGTCACCTTAAACCCAAAGGTTAAGTGGATCTGGCTTCCCCTTTGACTTTGCTTGTCACAAGGTCGCAAAAGGGGATCGCCTGACCCCGGGACACTGCAACCGTCGTAAATATGAGTCAGTTGCCAAGCATCTGAATGTAAATCACGTGACCGTGGACATACCGCATGGGAAACGATCATAAGTCACTTTTTTCAGTGCCATTGTAACTTTGAACGATCACGAAACCAACCCTTGTCAGTCAAGGACTACCTGAATTTCATGAGGTTGCTATTCCTCCCACAGCAAAAGAAAAAAGGGAAGAAAACCATGGCTACCAGGTGTGGATGTTTCCCTTCCACACAACCCAACAGAGATGGATGCAGAAACTTGTTGTCTGAGGGGAGGAGCATCCATAGCCCAGGGCAGTCGCCCTGTGGATCAGAATGGGAAGCTTGTTCCCCTTTCTCACAGAAAATACTTTCCCTCATCCACCGTGCCTCTCTCTCTGCAGCTGGATATCACCCCAACTGCCCCGTGTCTTGCATTGTTTTAGAACCTATGGCACGGGTGCCAGAGGTGGCACGTGGAGCCCTGTCTGTGGTCACGCACGCCGTTGCCCCAGCCCTGCCTCCCCCCACAGCCCCCTCCTCACCCCCTGGAGGAGAGTTCCCCCAGGCAATAGGGACAAGACTCCGCCCTCGCACCCCATAGCGTGCAGATGATGCTGCGGGGTATGGGCAGAGGGCATGGCTGCTATGGTGCTGCAGGGCTGCCTGGCGATCTGCTGTGGCAGGCCATGGAGGCGGGGCGGGGCCCGGCAGGTGGGTGGGGCAGGGGCCGGAGCAGGTGGGAGCAGGGGTGGTGGTGGGGGGGCAGTTTTTGGACACCCAATCTCTAAAAGCTTCGCCATCACTGTTTTTAGAAGATCTCACAGAATTGCTTCAGCTTCCTATACTTTGGTGCTAGCTGTTCCCCACTCCCCCCCCAAGCCCCCCCCCCAAGGCTTGAACAAAAAAGCAAATGGGGATAAAGCCGTTAAAACAGGTGCCTTTTTAATGGGCATTTACAATACATATAATTCCTGGTAGAAATCTGCCTTTGTTGATTTCTGGGAATTGTGCCGTGTTTTTTTACACACGTTTTCTATTTTCAGATACTGCCTCTTTTTATCGTGGATGCCACAAACTACTTCGGCCGCCTGGCGGGCAAATGGGGTCATTCCTACGCGGCTCTTGAAACGGAGATAAAGGATTACTATCAGGAAGCCAGCAAGCGGACCTCGGTGGACAAAGTGGAGAAGCTGGCCATCTACGGACTGCGGGAAGAAAAGTCTTTCCATAGGTAGGGTAGGTGGGCTGTTGTAGAAACAAAGGAATTTAGTCGTCCCTGAGCATTGCAGTCAGAAAGCACAGTGCCCCGTGACCACATCACGTGGCAATAGCGGTCCCGCTTGCAAAACCAGAACTCCCAAGACTCGACGGTTATTAAGGGGTGCAGGAGTCCCAGCTAAGGAGTGGTGGTGGGGTGCCGCAGGCTGCTGGAGGCCAGAGAAGCACCAATAACAGTTGCAGGAGGACTAGTAGAGGCGGCAGGAAGAAAACTGGAGGAATTCACCAGAGCAATTTGCAAACTTCCCTCCCAGCTTCCCCATAGACTTGACTTGTGGGAAGATTGCAAAAGGTGACCATGTGACCGCAGCTCCCTGCAGTGTCATAATTGCGAGCAGAGCGCCCAAATTCCAATCGTAGGGGTGCTGCAGTGGCTGGAACTTCAACGACCATTTTTTTTCAGCACTACCATAATTTCCACAGCAATCACTAAACAAATGACACACTCGGAGGGCTCTCTGTGTAACGACTGGTATATTGATGGTCTAAATTAGAAGAAGCAGCAGGAGACAGTGCTGTTTCCCTACATGTCCCTGTGTCCATAGACTCACTTCCTGCTCTGTCAGGGAGTCTCTGTCTTGCCTAACTTCATTACTACCAGGGTAAGGAATGGACCATATGTAGGCCCTATGCAGAGATAGCCAACCTCCTTGTGGGCTTTAGGAGATTCTCACCCTTAAAAGTTACCTCCCCAAACAGGTTTGGTTGAGCAGCAGAATCTTAAAGGCCAAAGATGGTTGTAGGCCTAGGGCAGGGGTAGGCAACCTCGGCTCTTTTATGACTCGTGGACTTCAACTCCCAGAATTCCTGAGCCAGCCATGCTGAGGGAAAAGGGAGAGGTTTCCAAGCTGAGCCAAGCTGGCTCAGGAATTCTGGGAGTTGAAGTCCACGAGTCATAAAAGAGCCGAGGTTGCCTACCCCTGGCCTAGGGCAGTGGTGGCGAGCCTTTTAGAGACCGAATGCCCAAACTGCAACCCAAAACCCACTTATGCATCCTCAGGTGCTGGGTGGGTGTAGCCCATCGGGTGGGCGTGGCCCATCGGGTGGGCGTGGCTGCGGTGGTAGCGGCAGACTGGGTGGGACTAAAAAGTACAATCAATCAATTCCAACTTTGCAAGATCTTTTTTTTTCTGCGAGAAGTTGAAATTGATTGATTGAACCTATTTTATTTTTTTTTTGCACACGGCGGTGGAGGCCTAAAGTGAAAAGGTTTTATAAAACCCAGCTGAAGGCCTAGGACTGGGGCGATGGCGCGCGTGCCCACAGAGAGGTCTTTGAGTGCCGCCTCTGGCACCCGTGCCATAGGTTCCCCACCACTGGCCTAGGGAATATGAACTGAATGCACAGTTCATTTGTTGCCCTGAATTACACACTGTGGTAGGTTGTACAAGTACACAAAGGGCCAATTTGCATGTTTTAATAGTTGGAATTTCCTGGTGTCCTTTTCCTACGTTCTCTTAAAGGGTTCAAGTGCTAGACATTGGACAAAAAGAAGACCCCGGTGTGTTTTACAACGTTCACATCAAGTATATAGATGAAGGCAGAACTGGCTATGTTCAAAATTATAACTTGCTCAGTTTACCGGAACAGTTTCAAGCGTTGCCTCCTCAGGCTGTGGAGTTCATAGTTTGTAGGGTTAAACCCATCGATAATGAAGCAGAATGGAATCCAAAAGTAAGTTCTCAAAATTTGGAGTTCGTTTGATTTGGTTTTTGGTCTTTGCAAACACCGAATACTTTTGTCTTAATAATCCAAATATTATCTTTTCCAGATGTTCTGATGAACTATCATGCTAAATAATGCCTAAATGCCTGATTTTTAAAGAAGAAACAACCAATATGCTTCCCCCCCCTGGTTTATTTTTAATTCTTTCATTGTGCAGAACAGTGACTGGGATACACTGAATCCTTATGTGTTAATTAACATATTTAATAGGCACCTGTTCGTATAATTGCTTGCCCTACGGCTACACTACACTACTTCAGTAAGCTTCTTATTAAAAAGGATGCTACAGTCATTGAAAAGGAATGTGCCTCTCCTCTGAAGATTGTCTTTGTTTTTTGTTAGGTGTCTAGATACATTAATGACAAAATCAGAGGGAAACCACATGAAGCAAAAATAGCACTTATCCTGGGAAATACAATTTGGGTAGATCCAGTGGTATGTAATGCAGAGTTTCAACTGTTCCCTATTTCCTTCCTTTGAAAATAATAATAACAATAATAATAGTCTTCAACTTATGACAACAATTGGAGCCAGAATTTCCATTAAGTTGAGTCACGCCTGATTTTCCAATCTTTTTTTTTTTTTGGGCCATATTGAAGGAATCACTGCATTTGTTAAGTGAATCGCGTGGTTGTTAAGCAAATCCAGCTTGTCCGGTTGACTTTGGTTGTTGGAAGCCAACTGGGAAGGTCGCAAATGGCGATCACGTGACTCTGGAATACCGCAACTCTAGTAAATATGTGCTGGTTGCCAAGCAGGGTCATTTTGATCCCACGACCATGGGGGTGCTGCAATAATTATAAGTACAAGGACTGATTGTAAGTCACTTTCAGCAGTGCTGCTGTAACTTCAAACAGTCGCTTAATGGATGATTGTAAGTCAGCTACTTGATTTGAAAGTTGCCCCAGGTTTTGAAATTAGACTGAATAGGTCATTTCTTCTGGGTAAATAGATGTGAGCAGTACCTTGAAATTCTAATTTTCAACAGAATTTTGCTTTCTGTTTTTGTCCTTTTTTTTTTTTTACATCTACTTGAAACTTAAAAATCTTAGAACCAAGAGAAGAACAGTAAGGTCTAGCTGGCTCTAGAAACGTCCAAAATTAAAAATGCCGTCTCGGTGGATGACCATCTTCCAAGAGACCGGATAAAAGAACAAAAGGATGAGATTGTGGTCATAAGTAGGAACAAGAGTCATGGAGTAATATGGAGCAGCAAAGAATAAGTCTGCAAATAAATGTCACTTGTTTCTAATTCTAGATTCGAATCACTAAACTTCAAGACCTGAAAACTTCCATCAACGAATATAATATCCGCTCTGAAATCCTGTCTACTGGATTGGGAGTAGACAATCCTGAGCATATACAGGAACTTGAGAAATTATTTAATGAGGCTGAAATACCCCATGAGAAAAAAGATAAGCCTGCATTGTAAGATATGTTTTATGGATAATCACTGGCTGCATACACAAACTGGATGGTGGCTATTCAGAATCAAGTTAAAATCATACTCGTTAAAGAATTACATTAGTACTTAGTTTCATGCCCTATAATATTCCAGTGGTTGTGGGAGTTTGGAAATTCATGAGGTTAAGTTGGATATTTATAGTTCTGATTTATGTTGATCTGTCTCTGTTTCAGGAAATAAGTAGTCCCTTGAATGCCTGGTTGACATTAGGTTATTCCAGACACAAAGGAGTAAGGATATGGCACTCCCCCAGCTTTGCAAATACAGCCATGGGTTCCCTAGCTGCCACCCACCTTTGGCAGCACACAGCTTGGCCTAACACAATAACAAGCACAGCCCTCAACGTGAAAAAAAAATAATCAAAAGACATTTTTATTTTATACGAGATTAATAGGTCAAGAACACTGATAGCTTTAGAACTTTAGAAATGAGAGCTTTAGACTTGAGAGCATCCTTTCTTCTTCTGTTTCAAAGACTTTCATTAGTTGCTCATAGGGAATCTTTTAATTTCTTTGCTTTGAGATAGCTTATGAAATCTCAGGGCTTTCTCCCCTGTGTTGCTGCTAGACTTTTTTCATATCACTTCATAAAGAGGAGAGCAACACTTCTTTTGAGCACATAAAACAGTACAGTGAGACCAAGTCAAGGAAGATTATGCCTTTTGTGCAAATGGTCATGAGACCTTCTGCTATGAATAATAATAATAATAATAATAATAGTAAAGTTGGAAGGGACCTTGGAGGTCTTTTAGTCCAACCCCCTGTTCGGACAGGAAAGCCTATACCATTTCAGACAAATGGCTGTCCAGTCTGTTCTTGAAAACTTCCAGTGTTGGAGCATTCACTGCTTCTGGAGGCAGGTTGTTCCAGTGGTTAATTGTTCTAACTGTCAGGAAGTTTCTCCTTAGTTCTAGGTTGTTTCTCTCCTTGACTAGTTTCCATCCGTTGCTTCTTGTCCTGCCTTCAGGCGCTTTGGAGAATAGCTTGACTCCCTCTTCTTTGGGGCAGCCCCTGAGATATTGGAACATTCCTATCATGTCCCCCCTCGTCCTTCTCTTCATTAAACTAAACATACCCAATTCCAGCAACCGTTCCTCATATGCTTTAGCCTCCAGTCCCCTAATCATCTTTGTTGCTCTTCTCTGTACGCTTTCTAGCGTCTCAGCATCTTTTTTGCATCGCGGTGACCAAAACTGGATGCAGTATTCCAAGTGTGGCCTGAATCATCCTGCTTCCCTTCTCGGAGCAGAGATACTCCTTGGATGGAGGCTAGGAACCAACCCTCCACTTTTCTACTTTCTTGCCAGAAAGCTCCAGGCCTGGCTACATCTTCCACAGAAACCTAAACCTCACAATCCACTAGAGGGGAGCAAAGGACCAAGAATATAGCTCTTTGCTTTCCAACTTGGTCGAGAATGGCGTTCTTTTTCTAGCAATTTTTTTTTTGTCCTATTAGATACAAGCGTCTCCCAAGGTTTCTGCATTCTGTACAAAAACAAAAGAGGCATTGTTAAAACCAATTGGTCTGACTGCATTTCTAAGTAGCTGTCTATGGTTTGCCTCCTTGATGCCTGGTGCAAAGATTTTCAAGAAGAGGACACCTTAGTGTGCTTCCCTTCCATAGACCCTGGCTTCCCTGCCAGCAAATTCTTGCAGTTCGGCCACTTGAGAGCATCTGCCTTCAAATATTTTATTAGTTTATCAAGATATAAAATACAGAAATACGAAGACAAATGAAAATAAGGATGGGGAAAGGAAAGAGAAAAAAAAAGTAGGGTAAAGGGGAAAAGAGAAAGGAAAGCCTTTACTCCCAACTCCTTTTGGTGCAATAGAATAAGATGGTAACATAAAACCTTAGCTTTCTACTTTTATATAGTAGTATATACCAGTCATTTCTGTAACAACAAACCTATCTAATCAAGGTTGCAGTGTTGTCCTATCACCAGCAACAAAGTAGAAGACGGGCTTCCTTGAGTTTGGCCACAGGTCGGCAACCTGCGGCTCTGGAGCCGCATGCGGCTCTTTGAGCCTTCCCCTGTGGCTCCCAGCCTCCTCTGCCATTTGCAGAGAGAGGCAATTACGCTTCCCTGCTTCTCTCTCTGTCTCTCTCTCTGTGTGTGTGTGTGTAAAAGAGAGTGCACTCACGGTGTTTTCCGAGGAGCTGAAAAGCTTATTGGGCAGAGCTCCTCCCTTTGCTGCGTCTCTGCAGGAAGCAGGAAGGGCAGGAGAGAGCTAGCTAGCCCAGCTATGCTGACTCAGGAATTCTGGGAGTTGAAGTCCATGAGTCATAAAAGCCGAGGTTGCCTACCCCTGAGGTTGTTGGAGAACAGCTTGAAGCCAGCTTGCCAGGTGAGCAGCAGATAGGAGAGAGGTGGAGAGAGAGAGAGAGAGAGAAAGAGTGGGGGAAGAGGACTGACAGACCAAGGGCAGAGAGGGAGGGAGAGAGAGAGAGAGAGAGAGACTTTTGACATCCAAAATGAAGATAACACTGCATGTATCCTTTTTTACCTGTGTGTGTGTGTATATATGTGTGTATATACACACACACACACACACACACATTTATAATAAAGGTAAAAAAGGATATATGCAGTGTTATCTTCATTTTAGGTATCAAAAGGGTTTTGCGGCTCCCGGTGTTTTGTTTTCGGTGGGAAACGGGTCCAAGTGGCTCTTTGAGTGTTTTGGGTTGCCTACCCCTGGCTTTGGCATTAGCCCCCCCCCCCAAAAAAAGGATCTGAGAGCTTTAAAATCTATATTGCTTGAAGCTAAACCTGTTTTCCCTTGACTAAAAGCTCTGCTGATCCAATGTTTGGGCCACGAAACATGTTCCTGTAAGGTGTAGATATGGATCTTGTCTCTCCAATCCAGAGTACCTCCCCCCACGGATGGGAGAAAGGAGAAGGCCGAACCTGCTGAACAGAAAGTCTCAGATCCTGCAACTCTTCGCTCAGAGACCTCAAACAAACAAGCCCTACCCATTGTACAGAAATCGCCACAGAGCCAAGACACCATCGATGATGGTTATTCTCAAGTATCTTTAGAAAACCATTGTAGTAAGTACAGTGCGGTAAATGAACGTGTGGAACGTAGAATCCATAGGAGGAATTTTGTTCCGAAAAACAGGAAAGATGCAGAGTCTCCTGCTTCAGCAGGGGGTCAGACTAGAAGACCTCTAAGATCTCTTCCAACCCTATGATTCTATGTTCTGTGAAAAATTCTGATCCCTAATGGTAACAATTGCACAGGACTAAGGAAAAAGAATGTGCAAACTTTGCTTGTGTCTCTTCAGTTTGGCATTTTGGAAACGCCCAGCGCCAAGGCACCATACGTCAGAGAATTGCTTTCTGAGAAATGCTGTTTGCTTTTCAGTCCTTGAGTATACTTCAGCAACATTAGTGCTGATGATTGCCATTTGAAATGTATTGAGATGAGGACTGTTTTTGTTCTGTAGCTATCTTTACCTTGAAAACAACCTTTCTGATTAATTAAATGCCATTGGAAACATTGTGTTCAGTTTACCCATTGAAATCTGGAAAAGATAAGATGCCATGTGAATTTAACCTGTTTTGTTTTTTAATTTAGATGAAACGGTACAAAAGAAGAACACGGAAGACGTTCCACAGACTTTGCCTAAACGGTATCAACCTTTATATGTGCCTTAGTTCTACGGAGCAGGGTGGAGAGGAATGTTTTTCTTGTTCTCTCCTTGTCTATCCCGGGGTTCAAAGGGCTGTTTTTAGAAGATATCTGGAAAATACCCATTGGTGAAGTTTAAAAACTTCTCAGAGGAAGTCCAAAGTTAGTGTTGTTTGAGAGTGGTGGAAAGTATCTTATTTGACATGCAAATCATGTACTAGATGGCGAACCTTTTAGAGACCGAGTGCCCAAACTGCAACCCAAAACCCACTTATTTATCGCTGAGTGCCAGGTGGGTGTGGCTCACTAGGTGGGCATGGCATGGCTGTGGTGGTCATGGCAGATTGGGTGGGTGTGATCACCCCAATGTTGCTTGTGGGAGGGACGTCTGTGGGGGCCGGGCAGGTTTGGGGGAGATCTGGGGGGTCTCTGGCAGGTGGGGCGGTGGGCAGGAGGCTTCTACTGGGTGAAGCAAAGCAAGGCGAGGCTGGGCAGGGGTGCCATTGTCACAAGGCATGGTCAGGCTGGGGCTGCTGCTGCCTGAGACCATCGGCCCCTGCACACAGAGGCCAGCGAGCACATGGGTGCTGGGATGCATCTGGCCATGTGGGATCTCGGCGAGTTAGTGGGCGGCTGGTTGAAGAGGGATGGTTGCCATCTTCGGGGCATGGCACGCGTGCCCACAGAGAGGGCTCTGAGTGCCGCCTCTGGCACATGTGCCATAGGTTCACCACCACTGTACTAGTCACTAGTCAGATAACTAAAAAATGCTTTTTTAAAGAGTGAGGCAGCATCACAGCAAAAAAAATTTCCAGAAAAAGTGGAAGAGCGAAAGGCAAGCTGACAAAGACTGACAAACACACACACATCCTGTAAATTCCCCAAAAGTGATTCCCTCTTTTCTTTTTTCTTCTTCATGCATTCTGTATATTGTTTCTTCTTTTTACATATCACCAAAGGTGCACGGCTTTGGAATCAAATCATGTTTATTTTTCTACTTTAAATTTTTTTAAAAAAATATTTTACTCTTCCAATTTCAATACATAATTATTCTCTCCTTAAATGTTTTTGCCCTACTTGGTGATACTGTATCTTCTTTCAGAGTATTATTTGTTTTTAGTTTTATAATGTAAAGCTTGAACAGTTGGATCTATCTACGCAAAAGGCAATTACATAATGTAGTATTAAGCAATTCCACTTATTGGGGTCATGGCCAAGATCTCAGTCAATGAATAAATATTCAACTCTTCAGTTGGATGCTTTGTTTTGCTGATTTGGGGGTGGGTGGAATAGACAAATTTATTTAGATTATTCATGGAAGAATAGTAAACACTGCCTATAAGCTAAGTTACTTCATGAGTACTGTATCTAGCTTCGTATATGAGCAGCATTCGTATCATAAAAGATTGTACTAATACTGAGATGAATAATGTGTTATAGACTAGAAACTGGATAGGCTATAGAAAAGAGAGACACCAATCAAATAAATTGTAACAGGTGTATAGTTGAGGTTTGAAGTGAGGAAGGAAAAATGCTTACCAAACCAGACGTTTACAAAGATTAACACTTAGTGATGTATACCAGGTGCTATGAAGATTGGTGCAAACTATGATTTCATGTTCAATGCTGTTTGTATGAATGTAGATAGACCATACATAAGAGCTGTATTTTCAGGTCTTATGAGGACAGCTTATTAATATGAGCCCAGATTTAATGTTGAGTGCTTTAATATTGGAAAAGCGTACTGAATTTTTACCTCAGGATGCTGAATTTCTACCTCAGGACCTTTTGTTAGGGATCATAACAGATTGCACTACTACTGAGACGAATGTACGAGTTGTATTGCAGGATATATGATGAATGCTTTTTAATATGAATTCATGTATAATGTTGATGGTTTTAATAAAATAATTTTTAACAAAAAAAAATCCACTTTAACCCACTGTTTTAACATTTCAGCTTCCATCCAACAATAAAATGGTTTGACAAGGAAGATGTTGTTGTTGTAAAAATAAAATTGCAAAACATTAGTAATTATGACTGCAGGATTTTTGAACAGAGGATCACTTTCAGGTAGGTTGATTTGTATAGACCAAATCTTTTCCAAGTATGGTTTTGCTGCTTTTTGACCAATGGATATTTTAACATTTGTGCAGTGCTTTGGCAAATGGCAAGTTTTATTTGGCCGATATGGAGCTGCAGAGAAGCATCCTGAGAGAGAAATCAACTTGTGTACTTAAGGGCGATGAGCCCACCATTCTCCTTGTAAAAGTGAAGAAGGAACCTTGGTACAACTTGTTAAAACAGAAGGTGAGTTGTAAATAACAACAACAATAATAATAAAGATAGTTGCTAAAGCATTTGCAGGATATAATGAGGCATTTAAAATATTTGTCAACAGAATCATCATGTATCTTTTGACTTTGATTATTTGGATGATAATGAGGAAAGAAGCCCGTTCTGTGTAGGTAAGCAGTTCACTCTGTTATGTGCAGCATCTTCACCTCTAAAGCGATGGGAGGTGGTTCTGTGCTTTTGCAAACTGTTCTGGGGAAGCCCTCAACTTGAGCCCAAAATTTCTGTTGCTACGCAAGACAGTTGTTGCGTGAATTGTGCCCCATTTTACAATCTTTTTGCCACAGTTGTTAAGAACATAAGAAGAGCCATGCTGAATCAGGCCAAAGCCCATCGAGTCCAGCCTTCTGTATCACACAGTGGCCCACCAATTGTACATGGGGATCTTGAGCAGAAAGAGAAGGCAAAACCCTCCCTTTCCCTTGACCCCCAAACAAATGGTACTCAAGGGAATCCTGCCTGCCTCAACCAACATAGAGGCGGCACATGGACATCCATTTTAATAACCACCGATACACTTGGCATCCATGAATCTGTCTAGCCCTGCCTTGAAGCTGTCAAGGCTGACAGCTGTCACGACCCCTTCAGGAAGTGAATTCCATAAATCAACGACCCTCTGGGTGAAGAAATATTTCCCTTTATTTGTCCTCACTTTCTTAGCTATGAGCTTTAGGGAGTGCCCCCTTGTCCTGGTATTGTGTGATAGAGAAAAGAATTCTTCTCTATCCACCTTTTCTATCCCATGCATGATTTTATACACTTCGATCAAGTCACCCCTTAAACGCCATCTTTCAAGGCTGAAGAGACCGAGGCGTTGCAATCTGGTTTCATAAGGGAGGCGCTCCATTTCCTTGATCATTCTTGTTGCCCTTTTTTGCACCTTTTCCAGTTCCATTATACCCTTCTTGAGGTGCGGTGACCAGAACTGGACACAGTACTCCAAGTGTGGTCTCACCATCGATTTGTACAGAGGCAATACAACACTTGCTGACTTATTTTCGATTCCCTTCCTAATCATGCCAAGCATGGAATTTGCTTTTTTTACTGCTGCTGTTAACTATTGCCGTTGTTAAGTGAATCTGGATTCCCTCATTGACTTTGCTTGTCAGAAGCCATCTGAGAAGGTTAGAAATGGTGATTACGTGACACAGCAACTGTCATAGGTACATGCCAGTTGCCAAAGCCCCCAAATCACGTGACTATGGGGATGCCGTAACGTTCGTAAATATGAGAACACCTCTTAAGTCTTTTTTTTTTTTCAGTGCCGTTGTAAGTTCGATCTCTTCCATGAGTTTGTGTACCTGGCCAACCAAACGCAAACTGAGACATGGGCCAACTCATGCCTGCATAGTACCAATGCAGGGATCTGTTTGTAGATTACACTGTATTTCATGGTAAAGCTGAAAGCTGGCTTATAAATGTACAGTATTCTTTAAAAGTCTGTTTTCATACCTTTGTATAACAACAATGTGATTTTCTCTATCAGGATCAAGTCTTAAGAAAGAGTATCAGATTCCTATAGGGGTGTGTGAAGAGGAAGAGGAGGAGGAGGAATCTTCAAAAGACAGTGATTCAGAGAGTGATTTATCCTCTTGTTAATTATATTTTGGGCTTTAAGTCTTTGATCCCCTACAAGTTTCAAGTATCTACAATAGATAGTACAAAACCCTTTGCAAGTGCATCGGGTGGCTTTTTCATAGTGATGCAATCTCAGCATTTTATTAAATTTTGATGACCCAGATGTTGAAAACAGAACTTCTGTGGGGTGCCACATTTGCTGTTTATTGACAGTTATAATTCTAAACATTTTGGAAAATGTTCACATACTTGGTTTTGCTTTCAGGCGTATAGCTTTGTTATGGCATTGCAATATACCAGCTGTGTCAATCAAAACATCACATATTTCTTCCTCGAGCAGAAGAAAGTGAAAGTATATCACATACTTTCTTGGAATGTTAACATAGAAAATCTGTAATTATAGACGCAGCTTATACAGAATACTAACTTGCAAAATGTTATTGACACAGAGGGCTCTGTTATATGGTTGTGGGTTAAGGGCAAAGGCTTTTTATTGTAGTCAGGAATTCTTCACACTCACATTCATTATAAGGATGTTTCTCAACCCCAGCAAATTTAAGATGTCTGGACTTCAACTCCCAGAATTCATCAGCCAGCAAAGTTATCAAGGTTTAGAAATTGTGTTAGAAATATACAAGCCAGGTCTGAAAATCTACAGTTACTGTACAATCCGGTTCCTCTAGTTCCATAGCTATGCGAAGTTGATCAAAGTAACAAAGGAAGTATAAGTCTATTGTTTATAATTCTGCATTCAGATAAGTCAGATACTTGATCCTTCTCTGCGTTAATATTGGTCTTGTTAACCGTTAGTTGTCTTTGTGTTCATTAAAATTTAAAATGAATAACATCTGTTTTGTAACACCTTTTACTACTTGTGGCTTTGAAACTACTATAGAGTCAAAATTGTCCTAGAGCAGTGGTAGCGAACCTATGGCACACGTGCCAGAGGCAGCACTCGGCGCGCTCTCTGTGGGCACACGCACCGTCGTCCCAGCCCTGCCTTCTCCCGTGGCCCCCTCCTCACCAGCATCCCCCCTAGAGGAGAGTCGCCCCGGGCACGGCCCATGCAAAGCAGCGCAGCCAAGAACATGGTAGCTGGGCACCGTGGACAAGACTCTGCCCTTGCGCCCCATCGCACGCAGATGGTGCTGTGGGGCATGGTCGAAGGGTGTGGCTACCATGGTGCTGCTGGGCTGCCTGGGTGATCTGTGACAGGCTATGGAGGTGGTGGGTGGCCCAGCGGGCAGGGCGGAGCGGGGGTGGGGGTGGGGGTGGTTTTTGGGCACTCGGTCTCTAAAAGGTTTGCCATCACTGTCCTAGAGGCTAATATTGAAACAGCAACCTTTAGGAAACAGTTCTGAAAGTTCTCACATTTTTATAAAAAGCCCCTGAATAATTTTCAAAAACGTAATATTCAGTATTGGTAAAAAGTCTGTGGTCTCCCAACTATGATATGATCCTGGTTTCTCCCGTACTTGGTATTTCCTAAAAGGAAAACAGTGCTGTCCTACATATTTGGGGGAGTGGCATCCTAACCAATTTTAAGGATTGCAGTAATAAATCTCACTAGTCTTTTAAAATGCTACAGACACCTTTGTTATCTTCCGATTGTATCTTTGCAATTAGATTTTGGGGCGCGGTGCGGTTGTCCTTCTTCTTAAACATCCAGCATTGTACAGTCCAGAAGGTTGTTAACACTCTGCATCCACCTCATAGTTAAAGCTCCACAGGAATGAAAACATAGACTCATAGAGGAGGAAAAGTGTAGAAAATTCCTGTCTAGACTATGAGGCTTAGCCCTCATGCCAGGCCAATAAGCCCCCCCTTATCCCATCCATTGATCTTGCCAAACGCTTTGAGTACAGAGAAAGCATTGCACTGTCTCACCTTCTCCTGAGGCCAAGGACAGACTGGTTAACTTCCTCAGCTCTTAAAGGTAAACAGACCACCTTTTTTTGCATCTCCCTGCCATTTGGATATGGCTCTCTGGCCTATCTAATGCAGGAGTTGGCCTCTTCCGTGTTGGGTGATGGGTGGCTCAGACACTGCCCTATCAGGTTTCCCAAAGGGTCATTCTCAGTTGTTAAATGCTTTTCATTTTGAATTTCGCAGTGGAAAGTCCCTCTTTCTTGATTTTTTCCCCCCATGCTTGGCTATAAATCTTTCAGTCACAATGGATGCAAAAAAGATGTCCTCCTTCCTCGGAAAGTAAATATGAAAGAAAAAAAACCTTTCTAAGATCTTCGCTGTCTCCCACATACTCCGTAAAGCACCGGCGCTCAATTTTGCTTGGCAAAATTGAGCTAGTTTGAGGATCTTGTTTCTGTCGGTTTCAGAAGGAAAAATCGGATCTGTTTTTCATTCACTAGCTTCTTCCGGTGGAACAACTTCCAGCAACATCTGAAGATGCATGGTGATGGGCTCTGAAATAAACAGAGGTTATCAGAGTTACAGATGTTCCATTACTTTAATATTTTCCCTTTTCTGGAGACGTTTCAAATTGAGGTTGACTGCATGAGCCTGGTGGTGACCAAGCTAACAAGATCAATTTAGAGATCTCTTCACAAATCCTTGTGTCCTCAGCATTCTATATTAACAGTATGTTGCTATGAAGTTAGCAGAGAGTAAACGCTGGGGTCAATTGAGCTCATCCTAAACTAAAAACTCAACCTAATTTTCTTCCCAGCTTCACTATCCGTTGGTGCCGGAAATAGCAGAAAGTCAGTTCAGAATCACTGGTCACCCACCCCATAAATTACCCCATTATGTAAAAAGCAGTTTGTTCCACTGAAGTTTAATCCCATGACGTGTTTTATAATTTAGCAAAGCTTTTCAATTTAGCAAAGTTAAGTCCCAACCTGAGCCATTTTAAAAGAGTGAGATTTCAAGTCGTCACTTCTTAGCATAGTTAACCATCAAAAGTTTAAAGATATATCCTTGCCTTGTATTTGAGGGACAAGGATTCTTGATCTTTGATAAGGTGTGAAGGATACCAAAACATCGTCATTATCAAAAAGATAACAAATTGGGCTTTATCCTATCACATACCTAACTTTGCAAATTCCATTCTGACAAGGCAAGCATTTAATATATACTTGGATACCCACAAGCGCCACCGGTTTAAAAATAAGGAAAGTCTTCAAAAATATTCTGAAGGAAGAAGTCAGAATCTCAGATAATTTTTCCTATTCTAGGAAAGAGATTATAAAAGTGTTGAATTAAGTTTTCTACCATGCTTTTTTTTAAAAGACTTCTGTGCTTGTATCAATAAAAAATGTACCAATAAAGGAGAATAGTTACAGCTGAAGGTTGAAGTGAGGAGTCTTTGGTGCTCTCTCAGCTTGGTTGTTTTCTTACAGATGGTTTGAAAACCAGACTAGGTAATATCAATGTATAAAGGCTGTTTTCAGGGAAAGAAAATGAGCTGGCAATTAAATGTGAAGTCCACTTTTATTTGGATTTCAGAACTTAGCAGACTTGCTAATGATTCTCCAGTGGCTTCCATTTGCAATAAAGTTCAGTGAGGCTATTTATAAAACCTCCATTCTTAGGAGGTTTTAACTTAGCTGATTTAACTTTCCTTGCTTTGTTGATGCTTTGCTCAATTCCATTCAACCCTATAACCTCTTAATGAACTGCGTTCATTAAGGACTGCATTCATTCTCCTGCTTCTTTGGAGCAGGAAAATGGGCTAAACAGGTTTTTTGGTTTTTTTTAGGGAAAACTCTCCCCCTTTTTAGGTGGAAATTCACTGTCCACTATCCATGCACTTACCTGCGATTTTTTGAGCCCAGCCAAACTTATAGTGGATGAAAAGAAAGTAAAAGATAAGTCCACTAAGAATAAATAGGACACAGTACAAATATGCCAACTCAGGTTCACTTATAATAGGTGCCAAGACCAGAACGATGGCCACTAGCACCACGAAAATAGGGATGATGAGTGGTATCTGCAGGAGAGAGCAAGTATGCCGTTAGATAATTGGATGTAACTGGCAAAGCTAAATAATCTTTTCAGTTCTAGCTGAAGATACTGAAGATGGTCTGTTTACACCAATGGCTCCCAACCTTTTCTTCACCCCCTCATTCCTAGAGCGCTTCTGGTTTATTCTCGCACCCCTTACAAAAGTCTGAAATAATGGCAATGAACTATGCATATACGCAGTGCTTTTTTTGTTTTAAAAAAAAGTGCCAGAACTCACACATGTCATACAACCCGCCTTGCCTACTCTACAAGGTTCCATCCAAAAAAGGTGCCGGAACTCCGTTCTGGGCGTTCTATGACCAAAAACCCCCCTGCATATACGTTATAATTTTGAAAACTCAAGTTTTCACACCCCCTGGAATATGGTCTCGCACCTCCAGGGGGTGCGAGTAGCCCCAGTTGGAAACCCCAGGTTTACACCATCAACATGGGGCAATTTGTTCCATTTGAACTTAATTTGCCTAGGCAACCCATGTCTGCCAGCTGCCTGATCCTGTCTGTGTTTAGCTTGGCAATGTTTTGCTTTCAGTCAAACTGGTAGCTCCAGTTATCAATTGCGGAGAACCCAAGAACTTGTCTCAGCATTAATAGACTTCTCATATGAAGAAGGGAGCATAGGAGTTCAAGCCCATATACGTTCTTTAGTTAGAATATTGAGAAAATATCCAGTGCCCATCAGCTCAGATTCCCAACAAGGATGTTGGGAAGCCAACAGTGCTTAAAGAGACTAGTTTCCAACAAGCTATCACTGTCAAGGAGAAACAAATCGGACAGCTGGCTTAATTTTAAAAAGGCATGATACATTCAACCTAATACTTCTAATATTACCTCTCTGCTTACTCTGGCTAGCCATAGTATTTATTTATGGCTCAGGGCATGAGTAAGCCTATCCCAGGTATTCATTTGCAGGACATAAAGGTAGAAAATTTGCCCAGGTATTTCTTTGTTGACGGTCATATTTATCACATGTTCCAAATATCCACTTTCAGCAAAGTTATCAGGAAAAATAATTTTTCCCCTGGTCAGAAACGTACATTGAAGTGTTGAACTGTACTTGATTAGCAAAAGGGATCCTTTTGGTGGGCAATTGAGATCAGAATAATAATAGAATAACAGTTGGAAGGGACCTTAGAGGTCTTCTAGTCCAACCACCTACTCAAGCAGGAAACTCTATACCAGCGGTTCTCAACCTGTGGGTCGCGACCCCATTTGGGGTCGAACGACCGTTTCACGGGGGTCGCCAAACACCGCAGTCTGCCATTTTTCCCCCATTTCCCCTCGGCCGTCGCGCGCACGCCGCGCATGCATGGTTCGGGCCGTTGCGCTGCGCATGCGCGGTTTGGGCCGTTGCGCGTGCCACGCATGCGCGGTTTGGGCTGTCGCGCTGTGCATGCGCAGTTCGGCCGTCGCGCGCGCTGCGCATGCGCGATTTGGGCTGTCGTGCTGCGCATGCGCGGTTCGGGCCGTCGGGCCGCGCATGCGCGATGCGGGCCGTCGCGCCACACATGCACGGCGCAGGTCGGGGTCGCGCCGCGCATGGGCGGTGCAGGTCGGGGTCTCGGCCTGAAAAAGGTTGAGAACCGCTGCTCTATACCATTCCACACAAGTGGCTTTCCAGTCTCTTCTTAAAAGCCTCCAATGATGGAGCATCATTTGGAGAATACGTTGACCCCTTCTTCTTTGTGGCAGCCCCTGAAATATTGGAACCGCAAAATATCAAAAGAACGAGCAAGCAAGCGCTTGTGAAGCCACACTGCCAGTTCTCGAAAGCTGGAAGATGCCTGTGTGGTTTTCTCAGTGCTCTGCTGATAAGCTAGATTGGAAAGTGTACGATCCTCCAGATGTTGCTGAATGACAGCTTTCAGGATCCCTTCTTGTTGGGTGAGGCGGTAAGGAAATTGTAACCCAATCACATTTAGGGTCAAATTCTCCATCTCTGCTTGCACTAGGAGGCAAGAAATGGCTGCCCAGTGATAATACTTCCTCCTTAATTCTAGGATGATACTTTCCTGGGTAGATACTTACTCGGATAGGCCTTTTCAGATCTTTTCTTGTAAAGCGCATAATAATCAGTCCCAATACAGTGAGGCCGTAGAAGAGCCAGACTGCAAAGCTGAAGTAGTTAATGAGGGTGTTGATGTCTCCTGGGATGACGTAAAAAAATGCTATTATACCCTGAGAATGGAAGAAAACAAAATGGCGCGTTACAGGAAGGAGTTGTCAGTTTTGCCCCGTTTTACGACTTTTCTCACACTTGTTTAGTGAATCGTTGCAGTTCTTAAATTAGTAGCACCGTTGTTAAGCGAATCTGGTTTCCCCATTGACTTTGCTTGTCAGAAGTCGCAAAAGGGGATCACGTGACTCCCGGGACGCTGCAACTCGTCATAAATGCGAGTCAGTTGTCAAGCATCCAAATGTGAATCGCGTGACCATGGGGATGCTGTAATGGTCATAAGTATAAAACGGTCGTAAGTCACTTTTTTCGGTGCCTTTTTTAGTTTGAACGGTCACTAAATGAACTGTTGTAACTTGAGAACTTGAGAAAACATCAGCTGTAACTGACACAATTCAGTTATAAAAGATGAAGATTCCCTAATTCAGTGGTGGCCAACCTATGGCAGGGGTGCCAGAGGCGGCACCCAAAGACCTCTCTGTGGGCATGCGCGCCGTCGCCCCAGTCCTAGGCCTTCAGCTGGATTTTATAAAATCTTTTCGCTTTAAGCCTCCGCCGCCGTGTGCAAAAAATAAAAGGTTCAATCAATCAGTCAATTTCAACTTCTCGCGGGAAAAAAAAAGATCTTGCAAAGTTGGAATTGATGGAACTTTTTAGTCCTACCCAGTCTGCCGTTACCACCGCAGCCACGCCCACCCAATGGGCCACACCCACCCGGCATCGGACGATGCATAAGTGGGTTTTAGGTTGCAGTTTGGGCACTTGATCTCTAAAAAGTTTGCCATCACTGCCCTAACTAATTTCCAACATGCAGCTTTTTCTTAATACGAGACCATTAGAGAAACCAATAGAAGAATAAGAATTAATATAAATAAGAAATACTGCGAGATTTCAAGTATCCTCTAAAAACATTTGTCTCAAATGGTATAGACTAGAGTTTCCTGCCTGAGCACTGACCTCTGATGTCCCTTCCAACTCTTATTCTGTTCTACTAAAATTAAATTATAGAGCTAAATTTTATAGATTTTTGTTTGAAGCTGGAAATTCTTATTTTGCTATTTGAGTTCTTAATACTTACATAAAATATAACAGAGGGTGCCGGCGTTAAACGTTTGACACTGATGTAAGATAGAATCTTTAACATGTGTCCTTCCCGCCCTGCTACATAAGCAAGTCTAGAAAAGCAAAACATGATGTTATCTAGTTTGCTAATGAAACGTCTGCAAGAAAACAACCAAGTGCAGATACGGGTAATAAGAACATAAGAACATAAGAAGAGCTATGCTGAATCAGGCCAAAGCCCATCGAGTCCAGCATTCTGTGTCACACAGTGGCCCACCAATTGTACATGGGGATCTTGAGCAGAAAGAGAAGGCAAAACCCTCCCTTTCCCTTGATCCCCAACAAATGGTACTCAAGGGAATCCTGCCTGCCTCAACCAACATAGAGGCGGCACATGGACATCCGTTTTAATAACCACCGATACACTTGGCATCCATGAATCTATCTAGCCCTGCCTTGAAGCTGTCAAGGCTGACAGCTGTCACGACCCCTTCTGGAAGTGAATTCCATAAATCAACGACCCTCTGGGTGAAGAAATATTTCCCTTTATTTGTCCTCACTTTCTTACCTGTGAGCTTTAGGGAGTGCCCCCTTGTCCTGGTATTGTGTGATAGAGAAAAGAATTCTTCTCTATCCACCTTTTCTATCCCATGCATGATTTTATACACTTCGATCAAGTCACCCCTTAAACGCCGTCTTTCAAGGCTGAAGAGACCAAGGCGTTGCAATCTGGTTTCATAAGGGAGGCGCTCCATTTCCTTGATCATTCTTGTTGCCCTTTTTTGCACCTTTTCCAGTTCCATTATATCCTTCTTGAGGTGCGGTGACCAGAACTGGACACAGTACTCCAAGTGTGGTCTCACCATCAATTTGTACAGAGGCAATACAACACTTGCTGACTTATTTTCGATTCCCTTCCTAATCATGCCAAGCATGGAATCACAAAATTTATGTCGCTAAGTGAAACGTTTAAGTGAGTTTGCCCCATTTTACGACTTCCCTTGCCACAGTTGTTAAATGAAAGATGGCATCTGTTAAGTTAATACCAAGAAATAGAAATAGATTTTTTTTTTAAAAAATCATGCTTTTCCCACCACAGGATAGTTGCCTCGGATAAACAGGATTATACGTAGTTTATATCAGGCAGCAGCAGAAGCAAAGTTTTATTTCGGAAGTAATGCTGATATCAAAGGGGACATTTTAAAGACCGCTAAAACCTAGCATTGCGTATATAAATTATTAATAAACTGGAACAAAAATGGTAGTTTGGTTCAAGACTGAATAATAAAAGACAGCCAGCCTCAAAGGAAAGAATCCTGGGTCTAAAACATCAGTGGCTTTTCCCAGTTATTGGTTTTCTCACTCCCTGAAATGGGAGGCGAGTATATCACTGCCCCAACAGCAGTCCTTTTGTTACACCTTTGCAGTGAGGCCAGTAACGTTGCTGCCGGCACCGAAAGTAGAATTTTTTTTTTACACATACTGCAGGGATTAACTAGGAACACGGTTGTTAAGTGAATCTGGCTTTCCCGTTGACTTTGAAGGTCGCAAAACAGGATCACGTGACCCCGGGGACACTGCACCCGTCATAAGTATGAGTCAGTTGCCAAGGGTCTGAAGTTTGATCTTGTGACAATGCGGGGTGCTGTAACGGTCGTTAAGTGTGAAAAAGAGTCATAAGTCTCTTTTTTCAGTGCCGTTGCAAGTTTGAAGAGTCACAAAATGAAGTGTTTGAAAGTCGAAGACAGCCTGTATTTTGGACAAAAGGCTATTCAGTTGCTTCAACGATGAATCTGTTCTCATGTCAACAGTTTTGTACAAAAAAAAAAAAAAACCCACAAAGGCTTTGGGGCAGTGTTGCTTGACACAGAAAAGTAAGAAAAGCTCGCCCGAGCTGAACAAAATGTTCTATATCTCTCTCGATGCTCAGAAAGAACAAAAAATAATCAGTGCAGCCTTTTGAAACACCCGGTGATTCTCGGAACGCTTGGATTTTTCATGGTATGCAACATTAGGATTTGGAGTCAGGAAAAGAAAAATGGCATTTAGTTGATCAAAGCACTTGACAGTGTCAAGATATGGAATGCATTCCGCCTCTCCAATGCATTAAAGATAATTTTTTATTTGATTTGATTCCTTCAAGTCAATGTGGACTCTTGGCAACTATCTAGACAAGTCCCTGCAGTTTTCTTGGCAAGATTTTGAAGGATTTTTTTTTTCCCACTGCTTCCTTTTTAGGGCTGAAAGAAAATGTCTGTCCCAAGGTCACTCGGCTGGCTTTCTGCCCAAGGTGGGACTATAACTCAAGATCTTTTGGTTTCTAGCCTGGTGCTTTAACCATTACTCCCTCTCTAGCCTATGCTATAATAAATGAGAGTGAAAAAAGTCAGATTTAAGCTTCTTTCGCTGATATTCTCTCCCCGAATTTTCCCCTAGGAACCGAACAAAACATAAAAGATTATCTATC
Organism: Bothrops alternatus; assembly: GCA_034064705.1. Classification (NCBI taxonomy): domain Eukaryota; kingdom Metazoa; phylum Chordata; class Lepidosauria; order Squamata; family Viperidae; genus Bothrops; species Bothrops alternatus. The sequence goes on from JARGCV010000666.1 coordinate 549,561, forward strand.
TATCTATCTGTCTGTCTGTCTGTCTATCTATCTATCTTATCTATCTATCTTATCTATCTATCTATCTGTCTGTCTGTCTGTCTGTCTGTCTGTCTATCTTATCTATCTATCTTATCTATCTTTATCTATCTATCTATTTATCTTATCTATCTATCTATCTATCATCTATCTATCTATCTTATCTATCTATCTTATCTATCTATCTGTCTGTCTGTCTGTCTGTCTGTCTGTCTATCTTATCTATCTATCTTATCTATCTTTATCTATCTATCTATTTATCTTATCTATCTATCTATCTATCTATCTATCTATCTATCTATCTATCTATCTATCTATCTATCTATCTATCTATCTATCTATCTATCTATCTATCTATTCAGTGATCCTAATGTACCACATCCCTTTTACCAGGAGAATTGGAGAGGTTTGAACTGATGTTGCAAAAATCCTCCTTTGGACCATTAAATTTGCACAATTCTTTAAGAAAATGCTGCAGTAGCAATTTCCGTGTCCTAAAAATGATGGTAAGAATTAAAGAAGACACCTCAGAAGCATAGAACCGCTCCATTGGGAAACAAGAACTGCTAATTAACCATGAAATTTGTCTGTAGCTTTGCTGCCTGCCCCCCCCCCTCACAATTCTCTCCTCACTTGCTACAGAAAAATCACCAAAGACCCAATTTCCCATCCTGATGAGATTTCAGTGTCGGTCTGATAGAAAATAGTTCTTGTAAAGTCATTGCTGTATGTATATTTCTGACAACGCACCTGACATTTCTGCCACAGTCGCTCATATGGAAAGTATGGTACAAAGCAATCCTCTATCAAAAGGAGATGGTGCTTTGTTTGATTGGGACACTTTATTTTCCTGGTTACCTAATGGTGAATGGCTCAGAAAATTGATTTTTGGTATTATAATGTTTGTAGTATTATGTGTAAGAATCTGCTGCTTCGTGCAATGCATTCCTTCCCTGTTGAAACAGTGTAGGCCTCCCTCCTCTGTTCATTTCCTGGACAAGAACCAACTACAGCCTCTGATGACAGAAAAAATTCACATTGACTGGCAGAAGACAAAACCATGTCCCGTTTTCTCCCAGGACTCTTATTAAAAGAAAAAAGGAGGAGATGTTGCCATGATGGATGGCCTGTGCACCTAGGATCTGTAAGAACTGGATGGAGCATAGGTGGGATGAAGAAATCATGAAGCCTGGGACAAAGAGACTGCCTTGCCATGTGCTTGGAACAAAGAAGACAAAGGAACAAAGACCCATGTGGCTTGACTATGAGATTTTGGAGTAAACAGGAAATGAGGGAGGAGCCAACAGGTGGAGGGACATTGTACCAAGATTTGAATCTACCGCCCACAGGTATAAGCTTTGCCATTGGCCACAGGTGTAGCTTTGCAATGTAACCTTGCTATTGGCCACAACTATAACATTGTCATTGGCTGTTGTAACCACGTGATGCCTTATGTAACCGCCCACTGTAACATTCAATAAATAGGGAAGGCAGCCTTCTTTCTGGGTTCGCTTCACCCCAAGGAAATCTGAAAAAAAAAGAAAGAAAGAAAGAAAATAGTTCTTGTGTCTTGTTTGGATCAGGGCTGCGGAGTTTTAAAAAGCAGCACTGACGAATGAAATATATCCAGACTGGAGAAAAGCCAGGAAGATCTCAAATTCAACCTCTTTAGATGTTACCTTGTAAATTACAGCTTTTCATCTTTTCAAACGCCTCACTTGATGACAGAGTGAATTAGCTTGTGCAGACTGTTTTGACACCATATTTAGTGCCTTTAAAGCAGGGGTTCGCAACCTTGGCAACTTTAAGACTTGTGGACTTCTAGCATGTGTTTCTAGCCAAATAGCAGGGGGATGTTTATTTGTCATGAAAGATACAGCAACTAGGCTCTTAAAACATCCTACCCAAGTGCTGGAGGTGTGGCGATGGGGAGGCTACATACTTTCACGTATGGTGGACATGCAGAAAAATCAAAGCCTTCTAGAGGAAGATATGGTGGACACTCCAAACTATATTCAAAAAGTGTATTGACTTTCTACCTCAGGTTTTTTTGTTAGGGATCATAAAAGATTGCACTACCTCAGAGACGAGCTTATTTCTGAACTTGATCACAGCAGCCAGATTGTTGGTGGGATAATACTGGAAGAACCCAGAAATACCACCTATGGAAGAATGGACTTTGAAAGTAATAAATTTGGCAGAAATGGCGAAAATATCGGCATATTTGAAAGATCGCTCAAATGAACAATATTTGACAGACTGGAAACAGTGGATAGACTATATACAAGAGAAACACCAATCAAACAAAATGTATCTGGCGTACAGTTGAAGCTCGACGTGAAGAGTGAAGAATGTTCACCAAACAAGACGTTTACAAAGACTAATACCTAATGTTGTATTTTATGTTATATGATGATTGCCTCTTAATATGATCTTATGCTTAATGTTGTTTGCTTTAATATTGAAAAAGCGGATTGAATTTCTAACTCAGGTTAGTGAATTTCTACCTCAGGATCTTTTGTTAGGGATTATAAAAGATTGCACTATTACTGAGACGAAGTTAATTCTGAAGCGCGAATGAACAATATGTGATAGACTAGATATAGTAGATAGACCATATACAAGAGCTGTATTTTCAGGTCTTATGAGGACAGCTTATTAATATGAGCCCAGATCTAATGTTGATTGCTTTAATACTGGAAAAGAGTACTGAATTTCTACCTCAGGATACTGAATTTCTACCTCAGGATCTTTTGTTAGGGAACATAAAAGATTGCACTACTACTGAGACGAATTTACTTCTAAAGCTCGAATGAACAATAGGTGATAGACTAGAAACAGTAGATAGACCATATATAAGAGAAACACCAATCAAATAAAAGGTACCAGGCGTATAGTTGAGGCTTGACGTGAGGAGTGAGGAATGTTTACTAAACCAGACGTTTACAAAGACTGATCCTTAGAGTTGTATTGCAGGTTATATGATGATTGCTTTTTAATATGATCTTATGTTTAATGCTGATGGTTTTAATAAAATAATTTTTTTACAAAAAACAAAAAAAAAACATCCTACCAGACTGTTTTGAGGTTTACCTGCCAGATGTGAAGCAAGTCCCATTAGCTGCCCCGAGGGCTGAAAATGCCACAAAGAGAGGAACAATCCAAGAAGCGGGGTAAAGGACCCGGTCCCCAAACGTCTGCGGAGATGGAAGGGGAAAAAAAAAACACCACCTTTTAAAACGAGAAGCTCACAAAGGTGGCTGCAGAAAAAGGGATACCATAAATGCACCCGTATAATCCTGTGAACAAGGGTGTTTCTTTTTTCCAGTGAGGTCCATAGGTGTCTTCTTTACAAGAAGTCCTCAACTTAGGCCACAACTGAAAACAGTTGTTAGTTTTGCCCCATTGTGCTACCTTTCTCGCTGTTAAATGAATCACTGCTGTTGTTAAGTTAGTAACACGGTTGCTAAATGAATCTGGCTTCCCCATTGGCTTTGCATGTCAGAAGATCGCAAAAGGGGATCCCATGACCCCGGGGCACTGCAACCGTCATAAAGACAAGTCAGTTTCCAAGCGTCTGAATTTTGATTACATGATCATGAGGTTGCTGCAATGGTGGTAAATGTGAAAAATGGACATAAGTCACCTTTTCTAGGGCTGTTGTAACTTTGAATGGTCACTAAATGAACTGTTGTAAGTCGAGTATCAATAATAATAATAATAATAATAATAAAGATGGAAGGGGCCTTGGAGGTCATCTGGTCCAACCCCCTGCTCAGGCAGGAAACCCTATACCATTTCAGACAAATGGCCGTCCAGTCTCTTCTTAAAGACTTCCAGTGTTGGAGCATTCACCGCTTCTGGAGGCAGGTTGTTCTACTGGTTAATTGTTCTAACTGTCAGGAAGTTTCTCCTTAATTCTAGGAGAACTATCTGTACTAAAGCATTACCCCCAGACAGCCACTTCATAATCATCTGCTGGAGATGTTCTCCAGATGATCTGGAGGACCAAGCATATCCAAGTATAGCCCTTGGATATAAATTATATAGTGAGTTGGATCACATTTGTCCATCCAAAAGATATATTTTTTGGAGAATTCGCACAGTTCAGTTTAAATGTGTGGCCATTTTGTGTCTCCCCCCCCCAAAAGAATCTCGGCTACACAACCGATAGCTACGAAGATGACAAATTTGTGGGTCCAAGCAATTCCGTATGATACGCACCACTGCCACTGCTTGAGACTGTAACAGTTCTGTGGCTGTCATGACGGTGAAATAAGAAACATTGATCAAAACATAACACACCGCGACCAGGGGGATTCCAATTATTATAGACAACGGTAGATTTCTAAACAAAGTGAAAATATATGGCATTAATACATATGTACATTTAAACCTGGTAGTTCATTATATCTCCACATATTTGCAGCTGAACAAACAATATTTATAAAGAAAAGGAACTTGGTTTATAAATAATGTTCTGCACTGCTCAGTGATTTTGATAAAGTTTGTCCTTAGAGGATGCTCAGATATTGCTATTTTAGAAAAGGTGCTTCTATTTCACATTTTCATACCCTCAAAGGTTATTGATTATTTAATATCCAAATATACCATCTTCCTGCTTCGGTTTTTCTGATCTTTGTGGGCTGCGTTATTAATCCATTTATTAATTACTTTTCATTAAAAGTAACTCCAAATCAGGAAGTTGGGTTTACCCAATTCAAAAAATACATCAAGCCCCTTGAGGCAGTCCTCAGATTCTTGCAGATAGCAATAGCAACAGCAATAGCACTTGTATACCGCTTCACAGTGCTTTATAGCACTCTCTAACCAGTTTACAGTGTCAGCACATTGCCTGCCGCCTCCAACAATCTGGGTCCTCATTTTACTAACTTCGGAAGGATGGAAGGCTGAGTGAACCTTGAGCCATTCAGGATTGAACTCCAGGCTGTGGGCAGAGTTTGCCTGCAATACTAAATTCTAACCATTGCTCTGATTCAGAGTATGCAGATTTATTGTAATGATAAAGAGGTTGGACCACAGAATTGTGACACAGGCTATGTGGCCCACATTGTATTTATTTATTTCTTCAAAATTTATAGCTGCCCTATATGACATGCAACTTATTTAACCGGCTCAAGGTTGATTCCGCCTTCCATCCTTCTGAGGTCAGTAAAATGAGGACCCAAATTGTTGGAGGTAATACACTGGTTCTGCAAACCACTTAGAGAGCACTGTAAAGCACTGTAAAGCAGTATATAAGTCTAAGTGCCATTGCTATTGCTATTATTTCAAAGTAGGATCTTGATGATGCAAGTGAAAATGTCCATTTTTAGATTCTCATACCTTACCTGTAAGGATTTTTAAGCTCTTCTGTGATATAATTAAGTTGATTCCTGGAAGAAAAGAAATATCAATAGTTACTCTGTCCAAAATTGCAATCCTAGGTATGCAAATTTAGAAGGAAACGCCTACTGAATCTGATGGGAGTTAATAAACTACATCAGACTATAAAGTTAAGTAATAATAATAATCATCATCATCCCAAAGCAACTGGAGCACCACTTGAACACCATTGGCATTCACAAATTCGCCATTAGTCAATTGCAAAAGGCGGCCTTACTCACTTAACAACATCTGTGTGCAAAAAAAGGTCATAAAATCAGGTGCGTTCAAGTGATGCCCCACTTAATGACTGCTTTATTTAATGACAACTTTTCTGATTGCAAGTTGAGGACTTATGTGGCCCACCACATGCGGCTGAACTGCAACTCCTAATATTTCACCTCACTGATCTTGGGACACTGAGAATTGTGGTTTAGCAACAATGCAAGGAGAACTAGCCCTCTGTGCCTGACTTCAAAACCAAAAGGTCCTCTTTGTTCATCTTCCAAAGCTTTTTTTAAGAAGCCATTTAAAATAGCAGCCATTCCAGCTGAATTTTGAGATTCTGTAGCTACTTGTGTTCAAGTCTGGCTAAAGGAGAAAGGAGTTTCAGCTTTATTGTTCATCTCTGTGAAACATCAAAACATGTAAAATCAGCTCAACTGCTGTTGTTTTCAGGTGTCACGCTTCAAAAGGATCTACCGGTGGGAACGATTTAATCGGAAATTAGAAAAATGTAAATAAGTTACCATCCATCATAGGCCCAGAGTCCACTGTAGAATGCCAGGCTTATGCCACCCACAGAAATTGAGGAACTGTCAAAAGAATTGTTAAAATTTTTTGTGTTTCCTGAAAAACAAAACAAATCCTGTATAAATATGTATGCAGTACACATGTTTTACACATACAACATTTTTCCAACCAACAAATCATCAAGTCTCTTGATGATGCCATCAAGATGCCACATAGGCATTCTTTAGACTGAGCAAAAATTATTTAAAACAATGCAATAAGCATTTTTTAAAACATGTGTTTTCCATTGTTTATGTAGTAGAGGGGAAGGGATCTCTCTCATTCTCTCTCTCTTTTTCTCTCATTCTCTCTCTCTCTCTCTCTCACACACACACACACACACATGCACACACAAGCCCTTTTCCATTTTAAGTTTCAGTACCAGTTATGAGGTGTTGTTCTTCATTTACAAGGAAATTGAAGAAACAAGCATTTTCCCAGGAAAAGTGTGATACAGGTAGTCCTGTATCCATCCAGTTCCAAAATTCCAAAAACCGGGGTCACCCTCATGGTCACATGACTGCATTTTGGGCATTCAGCATCCAATCCACAACATTTACAGCCCTTTGCGGGGTCCTGTACTCAAATGACTGTGATTTACAATTTTGTTTTTGCCAAAAACCAGCATTTACTTCTGGGTTTTGGTAAAAACATCCCATAGCAAACAATGGGTTCACTTAACAACCGTCACAAAAGAGGGTAGTAAACTCAGGTTGATCACATGGGTGATCTGTTTTATGACCATCGGGACTTACAACTGTAATTGATAGGCTTCATGATAGGCATAAGCTGAGAACTACCTGTATACAAGATTAGATTAGACCAGACCAGATTAGACTATAAATCCAGTCTTTGCATGGGGTGCAAGGTCTAGATCAGCCTTTTCCCATCAATCAATCAGAATAGAGTTGGAAGGGACCTTGAGGTCTTCTAGTCCAACCCCCCGCTCAAGTATAAATGTGATTTAAATAAATAAATAAATGCATATAAATGCGATTTAAATAAATAAATAAATAAAGTAGGGGACCCTGTACAATTTGAGACAAGTGGCTGTCCAGTCTCTTCTTAAAAACATCCAGTGATGGAGCATCCACAATATGAAAAACGGTTGCAGGAGATGGGTATGGCTAGTCTAGAGAATAGAAGAATTAGGGGTGCCCTGATAGCAGTATTCCAGTATTTGAGGGGCTCCCACAAAGAAGAGGGGGTCATTCAGGGGATCATTTCCATGTAGCATTCCCCAGATCTACTGGATTTCTACTCCAAAAATTCCCTATGGGCAGGCTAGCTTGAAATCCTGCATTGTGAAAACCTACTCAGTTTGATTGTTGACCATTTAAAGGGTTATAACGTACACAACAACATACCTTTGGCCAGGAGAACGATGCCACTTACAATGATAATTATGACAATCACCATTTTAGTAGCAGTTAAAATGTTCTGAACATAGCTTGTCCATTTCACACTCAGTGAATTCAAGACTGTAATGGCCACTGCAAGACAAAGGATGATAAAATCGTTTAAAACATTAGCTTTTTTCCTCGCTTTTAGTTCTTAGCCCAGCTTGAAAAGGTAGATGCGGACAGAGAAGGCATGAATTGTACAATCGCTCCGTTTTGTTTGTCGCCTTTTATGGGGGGTCCAGACGTCAACGTCATCTTGCGTTAAAACCTTCCCAAGTTTTGCCATCATTCTTCTATATTTGTTTTTCTAAACCACGAAATATTCTTTAAGGAAGAAAAGCATGGGGTTCAGATCTTTCCAGACATGCCCACCAATTTGTAATTGTAAAGAGGAGAGAAAGGTAAAATTATTGCATTACAGCGCATCTTAACTACAGCACGCCTCCCAACCCATCCTTTTGTTCATCGATTTTCTTCACTAGGATGGGAAATCAACCTAAATGACATTTATTTATTTATCCCATCTTTATCCTTTTTACAAATAACTCGAGGCGAAGAACATAGCCAACACAACCATCCTCCTCCTATTTTCCCCACAACAATAACCCTGTGAAGTGGATTGGGCTACGAAAGAGAATGACTGGCCCAATGTCAAGCTGGATTCACAGCTAAGGCGAGACTTGCACTCACCGCCCCCTGCTTTCTAGCCTGGTGCCTTAACCGTTAGACCAAGCTGGCTCAATTATATCATCTAGAGCAGGGGTACTCAACCTTGGCAAGTTTAAGACTTGTGGACTTCAACTCCCAACTTTGCTGGCTGAGGAATTCTGGGAGTTGAAGTCCACAAGTCTTAAACTTGCTAAGTTGAGCACCCCTGATCTAGAGAGCCGTAATCTCTTTTCAGATGGATAACACAGGGGCGGGTGGGGGGGTCTTCTTCCATTCTCTTCCAGATCTACCTCCGCTTCCATCCCTAACTTGGTTTCCCTCCCTTAAGGCCAAAGACTCACCAATGGCTACTGTAGCCAGGCACTTAATGACCGCCACGGGAGGCTCACATCCCGGGTAAAATGGAGCCGACACATACTCTGCAAAAGTGAGGCAGATAATGGCGAAGGCGCTGGGCTTGATGACCATGAGACTAGACCAGGAAAACAAGAAGGCTGGAATGGACCCAAAGGCTTCCAACAGGTAAGGATATTCTGCTCCCGATTTGGTTATCGTTGTGCCAAGTTCAGCAAAGCAAAGAGCCCCTGGAAGTGGAATTTCACCATTAATACCGAGGCAGAACGGGAAGTTTTATTTATTTATGGATCACAATTATATAGCTTTCCACATATTCAAGGAATCCTGGGTGGCCAACAAAGTACATTTGGCTCCACAATGGGGGCAATGTATCTTTTTCCATGCATGTGAGACACATGATCAACAGATGGAATTTCAACTGTACCCTCATGGCCACCATACCCTACAGATGATGAGCAGAATGTCAGCAGAAATTTCCCCATTGCTAGCTCTGCCACTGTAACCATTGCACCCCACCACCAGAAGTAAGCAGCTCTCTCTTGACTGAGTGGAGCAAGACTTACAGCAGAGAAACAGACACCAAAAGAGGGATCAAATAGGTTAGTGTGATAAGCCATCTTTCCGTAAACCATCAGCCAGTTCGTGAAGGTTGAGAGGGCAAATGTCAAATTTGTATTCCATCACAACAGAGCAACGGAAGATAGGGTGTGAAAAGGAAGCTTGGCTTGGCTTTCTTAGCCATTCTTAAGCTAGTTTTCAGATATCATAATATAACCTAAATATATATATATATATATTTCCCTAAATATATGCTGTATTCTTTAAAAAAATCAAACTGTATACTATCATTTTAATTTTCCTCATTACTACTAAACATATCTCTTAGAATTAGTAGCCATTTTAGCTATACAAAATATGTGTAACTTGAAATTTCCCAAAATTTCAGGAGGACCCAATATATGATATCCAGATCTGGATTTGTGGAAATAATACATGAATGGGTTGAGAATTAATCCAGATTTTTCAAGTATCCTGGCAAGATCTCCACAATTTACTTATCTCATTTTTTATTTTTTTTTTGCTATTGGCTTGGGGTTTTTTTTGTAAACAATTCAAACCATGATCAAGAAGAAGAAGAAAAAACATATAGAGATGATTGCTGCTACATCTTATTCTTTGTCCATATAGCAAATAAATTGTAAAAGTGGGAAAAAGAGCTGAAAGACTAGAAGTCTCTTGGAGCTGTTAGTGAGCCCTCTGGCTAGAAATCATTCTGTACAGAAAGAAATGGAGAGCACGAGAAACAGTTTACCTAAGGTGGCCAACACTCCACAGGCCGCCCAGATAATCAAGCAAGGTCCAATCGCTCCAACATTAATCAGAACAGACTTTGGAGAAATAAAAATTCCAGACCCAATCACAGTTCCGACGATGACACATATTCCACTGATTAGACCCACCTAAAAAGGGAGGTGGGGGGGGGGAAGAAAGAAAGCAAATAAATTTGAGACTGTTTGGTTAGCCAAGCATTGTTTATATAATATTGTCAGAAGTGGACCTGCAGGGGTAGTAAAGCAATAGTCAGATGGGGGGAAAAACGGGGAATAACCATTATTTTTCTCTAGGCATCTCTGTGAATCTTACACACTTGCAACTTTTGACTACAGTACAGTGCAATACAAGAGACAATAATAAACAAGATGGTTAGTCTGTGCTACTGTTTCTCCTTCCACAAGGAACTCCAAGTGGCATTCTGGAAGTCAAGTAGATTTCCAAAGACTCACCTGGGTTCCAAATATAAGAACTTTTCAATCTGGAAAGCTCATTTTGACTTCAGCCAATCATTGGGGATCAGGCATAGTAGAATAAGGAGGGTTTTGTACAGATATTGTCACCAATCATGCTAATCCATCCGCTAACTGCATTGTAATGCTTTAGTATTGTATCTGACTGCAAATTAATTGAAAACAAAGGTCCCACTTTGGGGGAGATAGCTTTAACGACCATTTCCTCCGAGTCTGTTGGGTATCTCATAAGCTTTTATACCAGAGGACGACCAGTGAGGTTTCTTAAGACCAATGACTCTTTCTCACTGGTCAGGCAGGAAGAGTGGGTGTGGCTTGGGTATAACATCCAATCGATGTTTGAGAGGCAGGTTCCTGCATCACCATGTTTCAGGGGTGGCTTTGGTAATGGAGATCTTCATTCTTTTCATCCACTTTACATCTAGCTTTGTTTAGGGAAGGAATGACTAATGAGGCTTGGCCAGTTGTAAGAGGTCAACCCAAGTTCCTGCTCAGTGCATCAATCTGAATTAAAGCATCCCATACATTGAGTATTCATAGATAATAATGGCTGCTGTACCTAGAAGTGGTCTGAAAGCGTTTCATTGGCTTGTTTGGAAAGAAAATGCCTCTGTTAGGTCTATCTTTGGCCTAATCTAGTCGGACTCTTTATCTACTTTGAACTAAATGGTTCTAAAACTGCTTTTCTAATCTCTTTTGTTCTAGATGTGTTGGCATATCTGGATGGGTTCCCAATCCTCAGAAACAGTGAGTGGGAATTCTGAAGGAATCTTCTCCAGAAGATCTTTAGCCTTCTGACATATAATTAAGATTCTCTAAGTGTTCAAAAAGAAAAGCAAATTCATTCCATATTTCCAGGAGCAAATATGTGGTTAGCTAATTTACCTTCAACCAAATTTGTTTCTGTAGATCAGTTCTTTCCCTATCTTTCCTAGGACCAACTATTTATGTGAAATATGTTGTTTCAATTCTTGGCAAAACCAAGCCACTTTCTTTTATGGATAAGGAATGTGATGTAACCAATGCCCTGTGCTTTATCTATCTTTTTCTGATACCCAAACCCACCAAATAATTAGACAAGAGAAAACTCATGCATAAATCAGACTCCTGTCCCTGTCAACATTACAAATTAACAGCTTGGGCCACCATGCAAACATTAACCCAACATTCCTGACAGCAGAAGATTTTAAAAAGTTCTTGTGAACTTTGGTAACCTATTTAGCCACTACCTTCCTACTAATTAACGTGTTAACACGGAGACAGGGGGAGTGCTTGGCTTGCTCTTTTGGCACTGTAGAAATGGAATGTTCACCTGATAATGTATGATTTCTTGCTTCATGTATGATGTGCATCAAATGCTGGCATTACAGGCAGGGAGAAAGAAGATATTGTTTGGTTGTCCTCCCAACGAGGCTTAACAAAAGTGGAAAAGGGTTGTCACCTTTCAGAATCCATATGGATGACCCAGACCCTACGACTAGTGGATGAGCCTATATGGTGTAACTCAGCAAAGCTCTTGTGATCACTGTAATGGATGCTCTTTGCTTGCCTCCTCCTTCTGTACCAGACCTCATGGAAAGATGTTAAGATGTTGGTTTTTTTGGTCCAATTTGAACCTCAGGTGGGAAAATGCTGTACCTGGAATCTCTCATTGATATGGAAGATAATAAGCACAGCATTGTGCTATTGTCTGCAAAGATCAATAAAGGAGATATTGTACCTACGGTGTTGCAGCCAAGGAGAAAAATTGAACTTGATCTGTAAATTGCTTTAAAAGAATACATGATACAAATCTTGCCTCTTTCTGTAAGTTCATGGATTTAGGTTTCTTGCTTGTAACAGACAGGTCATCCAGAGCCTGGTTTGAACTTTGTTTCCTGTGTCTTACGTTCTCCATCTTCTTAGGGTTGACAAACCTGCTAATATCAGCAATCTCTGCAAGCAACACAAAAGTTAATAATAATTACATTGATACCAAATATTATCTAGATGCTACATTATAATTAGTTTGCTCCCTCCAGTCCTTTGATTTTAATCAAATGAAGACAAACAGCCTAGTTACATGATGAAAACTAAGTAATTACCAGCGGATGGATGGAGTACAGCAGTTGCAAACTCCAAATTCACAAGGATCCAAATTCTGGGGCTCAATTGTGGTTGTCAGTTGAGGACTCCCTGTATTAAAACCCAATAAAACAGATCCCTGTTCTTTTTTTTTTTTTTCCTGCATTACGGTACCTGCTAAGCTGGCTAACAAACAGGAGCAAAGAATGGAAGATCACGATAAAACAAAAACCCAAATATTAGTTAATCTCAGTCTCTTAATGTTTACATCAGAAAATTGTCTGGCAAAAACTGATCTGCTTTTACCGTAATGTAATACTTCAATGTGCTTCAGGAAAGATGTTTCAGTAATGTGAACCGTGTAACCACAATTCCACACGTAAGTAAGGTCACCATCCTTGAAGCATCTGAACATTGGAATTTGCAGGTTGCTGTTTTCTTCTTGAGGACAAGGCATTACTTATAGAAAAGTATTCTATCAGATGAGAAGGAAGTTTGCCATGAAACGGTTTATTGTGGCTCGTGGACGCTGTGTATTGGATAATTTACTAGAGAGCATGATTATTTTAATTTGTCATTTGTTTTTTATGTTGTAAATTTTATGGAGGGTTTATGTTTTAATCTGTATGGCATGCTTTCTAAAAAAAACAACTCATAGTTGTTTTTTAAAAAAAATCTGTTCTATTCAGCAGGGACCAGAAGCCGCAAGCATTGAAATGTCAAATGTCATAATCCACATTTTAGAAAGGAATGTGACATTTTATGAAGCACTTTGGCTTTATGTAAGCCTGGGGCTCAGCAAAGAGAATTATTTTACATAGATGGAAGGAAATGGATACTCCTCGTGTTAAGGAATGAATTCAACATATATACCCTTTTTAAAAATGTCTTTATATTAATACTTAGTGTTGTATTACAGGTTTTACGATGACAGCTTCTTAATATGATCTTATACGTAGTGTTGTATTACAGGTTTCACGATGACTGCCTCTTAATATGATCTTATACGTAGTGTTGTATTACAGGTTTTACGAGGACTGCTTCTTAATAAGATATTATGTTTAATGTCGATTGTCTTAATAAAATTTTTTTTTATAAAAAAAAATGTCTTTATATTCCAGAGATGAGAAGATGGAACAGTTTGTTCCTAGATGGCCAAGATTCATTTACAAGCCTAAGGACAGAACTAATTTTACATTATTTGAATATTTTTTCCCTTTTTCCCCCTAAGTTCTCCTTATTTCTTCCACTTTAGTCACATTAATATATATGCTTTCTTACTATATTATTTTCTTGAGCAATGCCATAGAATATAATCCGGGAAATTCCTTTCTTTTTTACATTTGTATCCCGCCACAGTCAATACAATCAGGATTAACTGGGAATCTCTTGTCTCAGAATATAAATGACCACACTTGAACACTCACAATGGAAACAACCATACTTGAAAAATAGTGAGCACCTTTGGCGATTCATTAAAGCAGCCAGATCTGCTTTCAGAATCCTTTGTTGCTCCTGGAAATGTACATAGCTGCTTCAATGAACCACTGAGAGCTTTAACATTCACAGTTCAAAGCAACTTTTTAGAGTTAAATCCAAAACTTTTGTTCATGTGCTTTCATGGAAATCTGGCAGGAAAACAGTAGGGAACCTTAGTGCCAATCTTCAATTATCACCAAATATTGGATACTCAAGTGGTCTAGGCATTTCTTTCAAGATTGTCTCCAACAATTTCTTCAGTTACAGTTTTCTGAATATTAATCTTAAAATAGGTGATTTCTAAGCCTGGGTAAGTAGGAAGGCTTTGGATGGAAGGAAATTTAAATTATTAGGAAAAAATATATAATAAATATATATATAGAAAGAAAACTATAAGAAAATTGTGAGTTCTGGACATCGTTGCTTCAGGTATGACCATAACCATTTTCTCATTACCCAACGCCCTTTCCATGACAAATGGATTGTTTCACCGCCACCACTCCACAGACCCACAATCTTAACACAAATATTTATGCGTTTTAATATTTAACTTATTTGAGTTTTTCTGAATATATTCTTTGCCAAAAAAGTTTTTTTTGCTTTACTGTGTTTTTTTGTTCACTATATTTTATACTGATTACCTGAAACAAACTTCTGTTCGTTTTTATTTGTAGTTTCACCATCAGAAGTGCCTTGTCTGCACTCTAACTAGATGAAAACATTCTAAAATGCTGAGCTAGAAGATGATGTATGGATACACGCAGTCCTGGACTTACAACAGTTCATTTAGTGACATTTCCAAGTTACAACGGCACTGAAAAAAGGTGAACTTATGACCATTTTTCACACTTATGACTGTTGCAGCACCCTCTCTCCATGGTCACGTGATCAAAACTCAGACACTTGACAACTGACTCATATTTATGACGGTTGCATTGTAAAGGGTCACTTGATCCCCTTTTGCAACTTTTTGATCAGCAAAGTCAATGGGGAAGCCAGATTCACTTAACAACCGTGTTTATTTATTTTTATTTATTTATTTATAATCAAATTTCTATACCGCCCCTCTCCCGAAGGACTCGGGGCGGTGTACAGCCTAAAATTTAAAAAACATATAGATATACATAATTTAAAATAATTAAAAATGAATTAAATAATTTGGCCGTAAAATCCCCATTTACAAAGCTTAAAATCTTAAAAATTACTCAGTCCCCCTAAAACATTTTAACCCTATTGGAACCGAAGCTTCTATGCCAGGCCGGCCTGTCGAAAAAGGAACGTTTTTAGTTCCCGATGGAAGGTGCGTAAATCTGTTATTGTACGGAGTTCGGGGGGGAGCTCGTTCCATAACGTGGGAGCTCCCACAGAGAAGGCTCTCCCCCTGGGGGTCGCCAGCCGACATTGTCTGGCCGACGGCTCCCTGAGGAGGGCCTCTCTGTGGGAGCGTACCGGACGGCGGGAGGTATTTGCTGTGTTACTAACTTAATAGCTGCAGTGGTTCATTTAATAACTGCAACAAGCAAGGTCGTATAATAGGGCAAAATTCAGTTAGCGACTGTCTCGCTTAGCAACATAAATGTTGGGCTCGGTTATGGTTGTAAGTCAAGGACTATCTGTATCCCGCCTATCTACTAACTAGAAGATGCGTTTGTTGCATGATTCTTATTCCTGAACAAGTGTTCAGAAGGTTGAAGTTCCCTGACCCTTTGAATGGCAGGTAGAAATTTAACCACAAAGTCCCATGACAATCCTAATAAATCTTAATTTCTTTTTACAGGTAATAAGTCTGTTTTAAAGAAAAACCGCTTTCTAATCCCCTGTCCATTAGCAGGGAGCTAAGAATGTCACTTACTGTGGTCGGTCTTGTGCCTGTGTCATCCAAAGACTCCTTCCATAGGTGTTTGTTCCCTTCCCTTCTTTCTCAGGTGCTTTCCTTGCAAATCAGAGTCAGGAATACTCACGGCTGAAAAACAGGAGAGTGGGAAATTGCAGTGGCTACTTAAGCCCAGAGGTTATAAAAAAAGATAATAATTAAACCAGGGTGCTTGCAAAAGGCATTAAGGGCCCAATTAATTCATGTCGAACTATGTGTGCAAGTGAGTGTTTTGGGTGGATTAACAAACTGCCAGGAAAGAAGAAGAAAGAGAAGGAGCTTCTGCAAATGGAACGCGCACCAGTCAAGGTGCCAGCAAATTGCAGGTTGCCACGACTGTATAAAACTTCAAAGTCATGCTGGCTCCTTAGAGAAAGCAAACAGACATGCAGCTTCTCTTTGGTGGAGAGATAAAGCTGGTTTTCCATAGTTGTAACTCCAGTTAAATGCCAGTGGTATCCCCCCACCCCACCCCCCAAGGCTTTTGCAAAATCCTCTTGGAGAGTTTGTTAGCACCTGTTTCAACTAATACTCACAGAAAGAAAAGTACTGCACAGAGTTACATTCTGAATATCTTTATTTCTCTCCCTTTTTTTAGAGCCCTGAATTCACCCAAGGCAAGGTATTTAAAAGTAGCACAATCAGGTTATTGCTCTTATTTATGGTCAGTTATCTGCTGACTAGGTAGGGTTTACAAGAATGAATTACTCATAAATTTCTACATATGTTTGTTCTTTTGTTATTTCTTCTATCTGTATATTGCCTTTTGTCTCACAAGAAATTCACCGAGAACTATTATTTACTTGTAAGCACTTGATGTTCTCCGGTTAATGAGAAAAAAAGTTCAGGATTCCAAGATAGGTGTGCCCTGGGCAATATTTCTTTCTAACACTGTTGCTCATAATGATAATAGAAGCCTGGTAAATGATAATTATTTGCCTGGTAAATCATTGTTCACCTTCATTCCAGTTCCACCTAGATGCCATTGAATCAAACTAGTATCTTGCTGAGTGTTCCAGTCAAAAGCCACAAGACAACCTGCAAATGATGGTGTGTCAGTACAATCTTGGAATAGAACAGAGCAGAATAACAGCGTTGGAAGGGACTTTGGAGGCCTTCTAGTCCAACCCCCTGCTCAGGCAGGAAACCCTACACCATTTCGGACACATGGCTGTCCAATCTCTTCTTTAAAACCTCCAGTGATGGAGCATGCACAGCTATTGGAGGCAAGAGGTTCCACTGGTTAATTGTTCTAACCGTCAGGAAATTTCTCCTTAGGTCTAGGTTGCTTCTCTCCTTGATTAGTTTCCATCCATTGCTTCTTCTCCTACCTTCAGGTGCTTTGGAGAATAGGTTGATCCTCTCTTGTTGAGAATCACAGATCATTCTTTCAGGGCCTGAAATATGCAATAGATGAAAAGACCTGTTCAGAAGTTTCTACTGGATTTGCTTTCTCAAGTAACAGGTGTGGCTTCAGAGTCATGATGGAGATTGGCGAAGCCCTAGGCAGCCCTGGATCAGGGGTGTTCAACCTTGGCAGCTTTAACACTTGTGGACTTCAATGTTGGCTGGGGAATTCTGAGAGTTGAAGTCCAGGGATCTTAAAATTGCCAAGGTTGGAAAACCCCTGTGCTAGATACTTAAGTTAAGTTACAATCCCTACGGTCTTGACTTGATGCAGACTAGAAAGTAGGTGGAAAACCATCACCACTGGGTTGAAATTTTGCAGATGTCGAAACACAGGTTATTATATTCTCCATTTCCCACTAGCGCACAGTCAGAACTGGTAACTCCAAATGTACTCTTGGTTTTGGTAAAGCTGATCAATTTTGCTTACCATTTTTACTTTCAATTGATCCACGACTCTGTGACCCTAATTGTAGCTAAGTGCTGCTTGGCCGTAGGTAAAATGGGCAGCCAGCTGATTGCTGATGAATGCTGAGTTAATTGTAAGATTTCTCCTTTCTCACTGTATATGCAATAGTTTTGTGCATATGCATGTATAGTTTTATTTCGTGCTGGTCTTTGGCCGCAATAAAGATACACATCTTGACTTGAGGTGAGGAGTGGTGGCATTACTTAAGAGAGGATAGCTGCAGGGATGGGCAACCATTAGCGCTCTGGAATAGAAAACAGGGAGAGGAAGCTATGACACCTTTTAGGCAAAATACTGGATCAAAAAGTGATTGATAAAGCGGATTGAATTTCTACCTCAGGTTATGAAACTTCTACCTCAGGAACTTTGGTTAGGGACTTTAAAAGACTGCACTATTACTAAGACGAAGTTAACCCAGATGCGCGAATGAACAATATGTGATAGATTAGATATAGTAGACAGACCATACATAAGACTTACCTCAGGTTATTAAACTTTTACCTCAGGATTTTTGGTTAGGGATCATAAAAGATTGTACTAAAACTGAGATGACTAATATATGATAGACTAGAAACTGTGGATAGACTATAGAGAAGAGAAACATCAATCAAATAAAGTGTAACAGGCGTACAGTTGAGGCTTGATGTGAG
The DNA here is from genome assembly GCA_034064705.1 of Bothrops alternatus. Lineage (NCBI taxonomy): Eukaryota > Metazoa > Chordata > Lepidosauria > Squamata > Viperidae > Bothrops > Bothrops alternatus. The sequence continues at coordinate 567,932 of JARGCV010000666.1, forward strand.
GATTGAAAAATGTTTATCAAACCAGACGTTTACAAAGAATAATACTTAGTGTTGTATATCAGGTGCTATGATGATTGATGCATACCAAGATTTTATGTTCAATGCTGATTGTTTTAATAAAGGAATTTTTTAATTAAAAAAAGTGATCTAAACTAGGATCTGCTATCAAAATTATCCCGAGTACAATTGAACTTTAGAAAAATTCTGGACCCCAAATCCCAGATTGAGTCTTTAAATGACTACTCTGTAAATCAACTAACTACCGGTACTACACGGGAGGATACTTCACAAGTCTATGTACAAATGGTGGAGAACTTTGAAGATCAAAAAATGATTATAAGTGAAGTACTCCCATTGCTAAAATCAACAGGAATTGACAGCCAGACACGATCGATTGAAAGTTATGACAACTTGGATAATCAAGCTGAAATTATAATATGGAATAAAATATTGCTTACATGATATTGGAGGAAGGGGAAGAGAATTTGGATCAGATCGATTTGTTGATAAACATTAGTACTCAAATACTGAGATTTGATGACATAGATGTGACATTACGGAAACCAGCTTGATATAGAAAAAAAGCCAGAGTTAGATTTAAAAATGTGATTTAAAATTTTAATTATTGGGTCAAAAAGGCTTTAGAGATTTGGACTGATTTGACAATCTAATTGAATAAATGAAAGCAGTAAGATAATAATTGGTGTAATAATATGTTTGTCTTAGATACGATAGTTAATTTGGTTGAGATTTAAATTTTACTTAACAGGTCGAAATGATTCTTTTTTTGTTTGTTTTTTACTCTGTTTATATAGAAAACTATTTTGTAATAGCAGAAGAATTAGAGAGACCTATGATAAGAGAAGAAAAGGTATTAATTAATGATGTATTAAATTAAGAGATGGAATATATGTGAAAATATTAGAATGTCATTCTTGGAATATTATGTGCGTTGTAGAAGGGATACCCAAAGTTTTATTAATATGTTTGTTTAAGATTAATTGGAATACGTTAATTGAAATTAGTGGAGCTTAAAAGCAGGAGTGATTTACATAGATATAATAGTAGGGATGATTCTGTGGATTGATTGAATTTTAAGAAGAAATAGATTAAACTAAATTTGTTATATCATGTGAGGGAAATAGAGGGGGGAATTTTTAAGGTATTAATTTTAGTTATATATATATTATACATACATACATACATACATACATACATACATACATACATATATACATACATATATACATATATACATATATACATATATATATGCATGCAGACTGCCCAGGTTCGAATCCCGGAAAGGGTGAGTTCTGACTGAAGAGAGTTAAATAACTTGAAATAGCTATCTCAGAAATCCCTTATTTCTTTGTTAACAATTTTAAAAACATATATATATTTGTGCTTGCAGATGGCTCTGGGTTGAGCTGAAACAAGCAAAGGAAAGAATGATTTCTTCCTCCCATATTTGGGTTTACAGGGTGCAATCTAAAAAATAACCACTTGACACACATATCCACTCCCTGACTACTAACAAAGTGGGACAGAGCCTGTGGCTTGAGGCTAAAGCTTCTGCCTAGCATGCAGACTGCCCAGGTTCGAATCCCAGAAAGGGTGAATTCTGACTGAAGAGAGGTAAATAACTCGAAATAGCTATCTCAGAAATCCCTTATTTCTTTGTTAACAATTTTAAACAACATATATATATTTGTGCTTGCAGATGGCTCTGGGTTGAGCTGAAACAAGCAAAGGAAAGAATGATTTCTTCCTCCCATATTTGGGTTTACAGGGTGCAATCTAAAAAATAACCACTTGACACACATATCCACTCCCTGACTACTAACAAAGTGGGACAGAGCCTGTGGCTTGAGGCTAAAGCTTCTGCCTAGCATGCAGACTGCCCAGGTTCGAATCCCAGAAAGGGTGAATTCTGACTGAAGAGAGGTAAATAACTCGAAATAGCTATCTCAGAAATCCCTTATTTCTTTGTTAACAATTTTAAACAACATATATATATATATATATATATATATATATATATATATATATATATATATATATATATATATATATATATATATATATATATATATATATATGTGTGTGTGTGTGTGTGTGTGTGTGTGTGTGTGTGTGTGTGTGTGTGTGTGTGTGTGTGTGTGTGTGTGTGTGTGTGTGTGTGTGTGTGTTCTGAGGTTTTCGCGGGTGTTTGTATGTAGGTCTTTGGTTCTTTGGGTTTTCTCCCACGTAGAATTTGAAGTGTCTTGGCGATGTTTCGACGAAGTCCCATTCGTCATCTTCAGGCTGGTGCTTTTGGCTTCGTGCTTCTAGGAGCAATGTGTGATTGTAGCTGTTTCTTCCTTTTAACTGCCAGTGGGGGTTTGAATATATATATATATATATATGACTTGTTTTGCTATGATTGATTACCCTTTCACCACTGTGTTTTCCTGAGCACTTTGATGTACAAATTAAAAAAAACTAATAAAATGTGTATAAAAAACATTATCCCGAGTACGCACAGGTAGGCTGAAAGACCATAGACGGAAAGAGACAAGGCTGGTCCCGTTAGGATGGACTAGCACTATATACTAACTATGGATGATGAGAAACCTAGTCCAAATATCTGGAAGGTTCTCATTGGAAAGGAAATTGGCAAATCTTTCTTGCATGACAACACTGCCAGTCAACTGATTTTTGTAGCTCTCTCTCTCTCTCTCTCCCTTATGATCTATCATCTACCACCTATTTATTTGTTTGTTTGTTTATTAGCTATCTAGTTATCTATCGATCTATGGTAGCTATCTATTGATCTAGCTATCTGTCGATTTATTTCTATTGATCTAGCTAGCTAGCTATCAATCTATAGCTATCGATCTAACTATCGATCTAGCTGTCTAATGAGCTATTTCTAGTTATCGATCTAGCTATCTATTTTTAACTATCAATCTATTGGTCTATCTATCGATTGATCGATCTAGCTATCTATGATCTATTTCTCTCTCTCTCTCTCTCTCTCTCTCTCTCTCTCTCTCTCTCTCTCTCTCTCTCTCTCTCTCTCTCTCTCTCTCTCTCTCTCTCTCTCTCATCTTGCTATAAGTAGTCCTTGACTTATGACTATTTGTTGAGTAATTGCTTGAAGATGGTGCTGCAACAAATGAACTGGGACTGGTCCTTTCACTTACGACTGTCACAGCGTCCCTCAGTCCTATGATGAAAATTCAGGCGCTCGGCCATCGGCATGCATTTGCGACAGCTGCAGTGTCACACGATGCCCATTTGCAATCTTCTCAGCCAGCAGCTTCGGACAAAGCCAGTGGGTGAAGCCAAATTCCCTTAACAACAGTGTGATTCACTTAAAGACTGTGGTGATTCACATAGTGGCCACAGGGGAAAAAAGGTCATAAAATCAGGCGTGACTCATTTAAGGATTGCTTTGCGTAGTGATGGAACTTCCAGTCCAAATTGTGGTTTTAATTCAAGGATTGCCCGTATATATGTTAGCCATTGACAGGGCTCTTGATGATAAATCTGATTGAGTAGATTGTACCCCTGGATTAGCATTTCAGTTCCGATCTTCTCAAAACATCCATAATAATCTATTTTATTGGGGCGGAAAACAGACGAAGACAGGTTAGTTTTCTCTCAAAGTAAGTAGAAGCTGAATTGGTTAAGGCTAATGAGATAGAAGAGAAACTTACGTGTGTACTTGCACCATCAAGTATTTGCTGAAGTTCACTGTCGGATTTGAGATGGGGTTGTAATTAAGCATTCTGTCATTATGCAAATTCAGGTCACATTACCTTTTAATGCCCAGAGCATTTTTAATTATGCCTGAAGGGAAAATGAACCCCCCCCCGTTCTCTCCCATTTGAGACTCCAGCCTTGCTAATTGCTACCGTTTCCCCCTCATTTGTCACTGGGTTTTCAAAAGAAAACAAAAAAGATGTAATTTACTCCTTTAGGCAAATGAGCCAAAATCCTTGGGGGATTCTCCCTGTGGTCAATCAGTGGAAGCAGATAGTACATTCATCATAAACAATATTTGTGTTTGATTTGGAATAGGTTTGAAAATGAATGCAAAAGAAGAGCCTAAATTAAGATGTTAATCATCTTTCTTTTGCATACTTTTACTGCATTTAAAAATTCATATACAGTATATACTGCATGTGTATGTGTGTGTCCTTGAATTGAATTCAGACCATGGTGCTCATACTTTACACCCTCTGAAATTAATGAAACAATTTAGACAGGCCTGTCTAAATGCTTTATAAATTTGATCTCATTTCCTTTTAAGAGGAAAATTTTAACATGTCACAATTCCCAACTCCTCTGAGAACAAAAGGCATACTAGCATTATGTTCTTCTAGGAACTATAGCATAAAGTGTAGGAAGAAAGGAAACAGAATACTGACTAGTCTTAAACCCACCTAGCTTGACAATGATGATCTTAATTTGAGGCATTTCTTTCCACTTAGAGATGAGATCATATTGAAAGGGGAAAGGGAGAAAAAAACTATATTACTTCATTTTCCTTAATCAGGTACATATGTTCAAATAAAAAGTGGTGATTCGAAACGCACACATCAAGAGTTACGGATTCACTTGGCATCTTCCAAGCATCAGACCTGCTTCTCAAATGGCATGAAACTTTTTTTTTTGCCAGCTGTTTTTTCCTCTCTCTTTCCCCCCCCTCCCCCGTTTCTTTTCTCAAGAGAAGAGGTGAAGAAGTCTGAACTAGCTACCACCATAACCTAATTGCTTAATTGCTTAGATTAATTATTTAAAAATATCTTTAATCAAGTAAAAATGTGCTCCAGATTAATTAAGCAAGAGAATCCTCTGTGATTAATGTAATCATTGGCCTGGGGGTCAGTGTTTCTCAATTTTTCCAACTTTAAGCTGCGTAGGCTTCAGGTCCCAGAATTCTCCAGCCAGCCATTCTGGGACTTGAAGTCTATGCAGCTTAAATTGTCACGGTTGAGAAACACGGTGCTAGTTAATTGACCATTGAGCAACAGTGTTGTCAACTAAGCCACAATTGGCCAGAATCGCACAATACCCTAAGTCATCACTGGTTTACTTGGAGGATCCTTGACATGCATCTTTGAAACGATCTAATGCAAAAATGGGCACTAATGTAGTAGCGGAAGTCGCATTTTGAGAAACTGCCTGAAATGAAGCCAAGTAGAAGTGGCCACAGAGCATATGGGCAGGTCTAGCTTTTTAAAGTTGCTTTGTTCTCCTGGATTGGAGAGAATTGGAGGAAATCTTTATAAAACAATGCCAAATCTGATTCAGGATTCCTCTTTTTTTTTCCTTTGTTGCCCTACTCAAAGTACCTCTCAGCTGTGATCCCGATAGATCGAGAAGGAGCCTGGCAGAACCTTTTTCTAACTAATTGTATTAAATGAGGGCTTTTGGAGTTCTCTGAGCTTGGTTGTTTTCTTGCAGACATTTCATTACCAAACTAGGTAACATCATCAGTGCTAGTAGGCAATGAGGTTTGATCTCATTTTATATTCTTGCCCTGTCAGTGTTGGTGGGGGTGGTTTTAGAGGTTTTTTTAGTTAGGCTCTTTACTGTTAGCTTGTTTGGCAGTTCCTTGACAGGGGCATTGTTTACTTCTTGATTGTTGGTCTGAGGTTAATCTTGGAGTTAACCTATGCTCATCTGGGTGCTGACTGCTGGTGGGGAGGTGTTTTGATCTTTTTGTTCCCTTTTTGGCTTGTTGATTGTCTCTTTTGCGAACCCCACTGCTTACTAGCTCAACTAACCAACTGTTGTGACTTCCTGAACTTTCAGTTAAGTAAGTTTGCAAACAAATCACACTTTAAATGGTAGCTTTATTGTTCTCTCTGGCTAAATCCTTAGATGATAAGCTTCTTCCGGATGAAGTTGACTGCATTCTTTCTGGGGCTTTGTGAAATACTGCAAACAGGGATGGTGCCATAGAACAAATGGCAAAGATCTCCTGTTAGAGAAATATTGTCAACAAGTCAATTAAACCTAATTCAATTTCAGATAAAGATCTGACTGTAGTTCCTTCAAGGTTCAGATTTACGATTCAGAAATTCAGAACATAGCTTTAGGAAAGAATTAAATATAGTGAAGCAATTGACTTTGTGTGCCAGAAGGTTGCAAAAGGTGATCACGTGACCTCAGGGCCAGTTTCCAAGTGTCCAAAATTTGATCACGTGACTATGGGGATGCTGCAATGATTTTAAGTGTGAAAAGTCACTTTTTTCAGTGTCATTTGTCAGTAAACAAATGGTTAAGTTAAAGACCTGTAATCAGCACAGTTTCATACATGATGTAGTGAGAACATGCTTATAAAGTGTTTTATGTTTCCATATGAAAATGTAAACATGGAGTTTGCAAATGTTGTGCTTAGGATAGGGATAATGATAAGCCTTGCTATTAGAGCCTGGGTGTACACCCAGACCTTTACCCAGAGTTCAAAATTTAGATCATTTGCCAGCCAGGTAGCCAAATGATTGAATACACACTATAAGGCAGTTTCTTACATAGATTCTAAGGCACTTGTGCAAATAATGCAGCTATATTGCTGGGGGTGACTTCTGGTTCAAACAAGCCATAAAGCTTGCAAGGAGAGTGAATGGAGATTTGGAAACTCCAGAGAAACCAATAGGTAGCTACAATTCCTAGAAAATTCCTTTGTATCTCCAAAAGTTGGTTTTGTTTGGTTTTCCTAGTAGTAGCCCCTGGAATGTTCTTCTGGGGCTAACATGTGAAATTGCTGAGCTATTAACTGAAATAAATAACTGGTCTCTCAAATCATCCCTTTTTCTGATGGCCTGGAAGATGGCCAAGTTAACACCAATCTTTGAAAGAGGACCCTGGGAATGACAAATCTGTTAACTAGACTCTTTGTTAGATAATACTGATAGAAAGTTAAAATCCAGGCCAGGGAACTGGAGAACGGCCGAACCTATGTAATCTGCTTGCGTCTGGATGGCTTCTGAAAAATAACCTTGCCTTGCTAAATATTTAGAACTTTTAAAAGCTCTTAACAAACTTGTGTTTTAATCTGCATTCAAAGGCATCTTTGTTTTTGTCACGCGCCTCCCCAGACATTTCTAAGAAACTTTGCAAGATCCAAGGAGAGTCCTACAGATCATTAACTAGGAAAAGAAGGAAGAAAATAATAATAATACAGCATCCACTGTGGAGATAAGCAGAATCAGTCTGAACTTGTAGTTGTTCAACATCAAAGATCTTCCAAGAATAGAAATGGGCAACTCAGTGGCACAGATCAGCTGGGCGACACATAAATTTAAAAAATAAATAAAAATAAAACTTGGGGAGGAGGAAAGCTACAAAGCAGGCCCTCAATTTAAAATGACCATAATTTAAAATGTCGGTATGTTTACAGGGGGAATATTTAATGCAATGCACCTTTTATAACATCAAACATTAATATCCAGCAGCAACTTTTGATCTGAAGCTTGGTGTGTGTGTGGGAGAATTATCCTTTGGCCTCAGAGTAAACCTCCTATTTTACAATATCTCATCTTTCCGTTGTAACAGTGTCCCAAAATATATGAAAGTGTTTCCGTTATATATAAGCCAGGCATGAAAACAACCAAAACAGGTAAAATTGTAACAATTAAAGGGCAAACTAATACAAATGTCCCAGATATTCCTGCTCTCCTTTATTCTTGGAATTACATGATTACCTCCTAATTTTAAAACCTTTGCTGAATATCACCTTATCCAGGGATTCTGTTGTTAATTCATCCAGCTCATTGTAATTAAGCCAAAATTCTTTTCTCTTTATAAACATTTCTCCATTTCTCCATGGTTTCTAAATTCTGGATAAACTGGCTGGTTTACATAGGCAGCTATTTGGAAAGTCGCTAGAGGTAGAAGAAATGGTCAATTATATTGCATATATACAGCATTGTAGATGGACCTCAATGCCTATTCAAGTCTGCTACCAGCTAAACCTCTCTTAAAACATGAATCAAAGCAAGCCATAAAATAGACAAATGTTAGCAAAAGTTAACAGCAGGGAAGACTAGAATTAAAAAATACTGTATTTTTAAATAGGAGCCTAAAATACAGCAGTACTAAGATCTTCATGAGCTAGTTCCTTGCAATGTGTTGTATATCCAGAAACAATAATCTAATATTAATAATGGCAGCCCATGTAGACAAAGCACTCTAGCAGTCTTATGCTAGATGAAAACAACATGGGAAGCACTGCCTCCTATCCAATTAAATCTGCTACCAGTGCAGCCTTAATAGAAAATTGATTTTTTTTAAAAGACGGATCAAGTATAGAAAAAGGGAAAATGGTTACTTTCTTTCATAAGCTGCAGGGGATCTCCCGGTTGAAAAATGCTTCTAATCAATAATTCTGTTTATTTAATTATCTCCTCTTTTATATCTAGAGCTGAGAGGAAGACCCTGACAGTGATTCTCTACAATTTCTCTTTAATCTCAGAAGGCATCCATGATTCTTGGAGATTTGCTCTTTAAAAGTCCAATTAGCCACGAATAAATCATCAGCAGTTATCCCATTGTTATTCTGCATCTTTGTCAGCATCTCATAGGATGGTATTGATTTCCAAGTGATGGGAGGACCACCCTGCGCACCAGGGTCTTTTTCATGTCCTCAATATTCAGGGCTCCCTCTAGATCAGGGGTGTCAAATCCAATTTCATTGAGGGCCGCATCAGCATTGTGGTTGCCCTCGGGGGGGGCAGGTGGGTGTGGCCAAGGGGGGTGCGGCCTACTGGGAGGGCATGGATGGAGTGGGTGTGGCCTACTGGGTGGGCATGGCCAGCTCTACATCGTTCGCGTCAAGGGTGCGTGTGAGACAGATCTGAGGGTCTCTGGCAGAAGGGGGTCGGACCGGGGCAAGTGCCAAGGCACGGTCCATTTCTTCATTCCTCACAAAGGGTGACCCCTCCCCAGCATGCACCCAGGGGGCGGGGCTGACATGGCAGGGGCCGGTTCCTCGCTGTTTATGAACGGCCTTGTGGAGCTAAGACTGAATGTGTTTCAGCATAGATGGCCACCACAAAATTGTACATTGGCTCACAGCTGGCCAGGGCCAAGGCAGCGGGGGCCGTTCCCTCACTGTTTCCAGGATGGCTTCGCGGGCCGCATCTGGCCCCCGGGCCTTGTGTTTGACATGTCTGCTCTACACAATTGCTCTTACAACAACAACAACAAAAGAATAGCGTATGAACGCCATGCCCTTTAAAATAAGTATTTTATTATTATAAAAAGCATGAAAAAACACATAATTGGGAAACAAACAAAGCTGTAAATAGTACACAACTGTCAGCATTTATAAAATTACACATTTGTCCAACCAACCATTAGGATAAGTTAAAAACACAGGGGGAGGGAGAGAGGCGTATAGGAGACAGCAGATAAGTGCAAAATCTCCCTCAAACCACTTTTATGTTTGAACTGCCATGAGAAGAGGCATATTTATTACTATGGCTTGAATGACAAAAGGCAGCATTCAGACAGTAATATGCTTTGAAGCGGACCCAGCTCCAGGGTATTACAAGTAACTCTTCAGATTTGCCCAAGCCAATAAAGAATCGGGGCTTAAAGGGACATACCTGACTGGATTTATGAATTTATTTGTTAAATTTATTTGCCACCCATTTCGCCGTGGGGGTATGCTAGGCAGCTTACAAGATTAAAAAGGAAGAAATGAAGAGTGCAAACAGAATTAAGATAATAGAGCAATAAGATGAACAATGAAAAAGAATACAACTCTGTGTTTATGCACAGGCAAACACAATCTGGGTTTATACACAAACCCCGACAATGGACGCCTCTGTGAAACTCTGAAGAAGAGTTCAGCATATTCCAAGGCGCGCCCAAAAGCAGCTCGGCCAGACAAACCAAAGAAATAAGCTAAAAACTATGGGGAAAAAATTGTTCTCAACAAGCGATGGCTTACACGAAGTCTGAATCCAGCCAGCACCTTGGATAGTACACTGAACGTTAAATCAAAAGCCGTGGAATAGCTTTTGACTCTTCTGCCCAAGGGGAGCTTACAATGCAGCCCTTGCTTCGGTTTGCAGAAATGTCAAACGCAGGACCTTCAAAGTCACGGTCATTACTGGCGAGGAGTGAATGCAAAAGCGTCTTTTCGAAAATGTTTGATAAGAACCAGCTAAAGCACCGATGCAGAACTTTTTCCGCTCTGAGGTGGTTCCATCCCACTTGGTGCCAGACCGTGTGTGTGTGTGTGTGTGTGTGTGTGTTTTCTGAGGTTTTCGCGGGTGTTTGTATGTAGGTCTTTGGTTCTTCGGGTTTTCTCCCACGTAGAATTTGAGGTGTCTTGGCGATGTTTCGACGAAGTCTCATTCGTCATCTTCAGGCTGGTGCTTTCGGCTTCTGCTTCTAGGAGCAATGTGAGATTTTAGCTGTTTCTTCCTTTTAACTGCCAGTGGGGGTTTGAACTGATTGGCTGGGAGCCCCCACTGGCAGTTAAAAGGAAGAAACAGCTAAAATCTCACATTGCTCCTAGAAGCAGAAGCCGAAAGCACCAGCCTGAAGATGACGAATGAGACTTCGTCGAAACGTCGCCAAGACACCTCAAATTCTACGTGGGAGAAAACCCGAAGAACCAAAGACACACACACACACACACACACACACACACACAATATATAATATATATATATTAAAAAAAGGAAGAAAAAAGAAAAAAGGAAGGGCTGCTGAGTTATAGGAAAGAAACAAGGGAAGGAAAAGAAATGACGCTGTCCACCTGGTCCCAGCAACTTGCTGCAGGTTGGTTTCTGCTGCCATGACAAGGAGAGCCTCACCATCTGTCAGAAGGAAAGATGGTGGGCCACCAAAGGAATGCAGCTGGAGCGTAGAGGATTTAGTAAATCTTTCAGGCCCTACTTAACCCTGATTTATTTATTTTTGGTCATGACTGGATAATGGTTGATTATTTGGAAAATCTGAAAGACACAAATATGTTACAAAAGAAGGCAAACCTGGAATTACTAGTTTAGAGGTTTGGATGATTTACAAAAGGCAGGGAATGAGGCCTTGCTTTCAACAGTTTATCAATATTAATAAAAAAAATCTGGCTTTGCCTAAGTAATGGTGCATTTGTAAAATATGGATATTCTCAACTTTTTTGTGCTATCTTACTAATTGCCTTGATTGTCTTTTGTAAGAGACTCCCTGAAATGTAACAAGTCTGGTGGAAATTTAATGACCTAGCTGCATACATTCAAACGATCAAATAAGGCTGTTGCCTCCAGAATCCACCCATGATATATGAAGAACCATAATTTATCATTTTAGTTCTACATATTTTCAATTACAAAGTATTCTTCTTTCCTAATTACTTATATTGCTCTACAGTTACGTATTCTTTCCTTATATCGCTTATATATCGCTTATACTTTTCAATTCTTTATTTCCAAGTGATACTTTATGTAAAAAAAGGGGAGAAATCAACTAAATTCTGTCTCTAACTGAAATGACATCTAACTTTAAAAAAACGAGAATTTCTGTTCAGCTCTTCAGTAAAGGACTAGAAACTGTATATTCTTATCTTTTTTGTCCACATCTTTATAAAAGTTCAGCTAAATCAAGGCTCAGTTCAGCCATTTCAGACCCCAAATTTGTTTAATAAATAGTGCAAAGAGTTATGTAAAGTCAATTCAAATAAGTTCCATTTTTCCTTTGGTTTAAGCATCTAAATGTCTTATTGACAACACCATTCAACTCTGGCTTCCATTCAATACTATATTTAATGAGGCTTTTTCTACGTGTTCTCAGAATTGCCGATAGGAAAACAGCCATCCGGAAACCGTAAGAGAGACAGAGCTAATGCTGAAACAGTAGCCGCCCCGCCTATCAATCAATCTTTATTCAGAGACCTCGCCCTTTTGGAAGGGCTGAATCTATACAGTGGTACCTTGGTACTCAACTGCTTTGAATTTGGTACTCAGTGCATTTTGACATGGACAGTTTGTCCCGATACTCATCATTTGTTTAGTACTCAACACACCAGCTAGAAATTGTCGGTGTCGGCCGCCTTATGACTCAATAAATTATTCCTTATGGAAGTAAGGAATAATTTTGGTACTCATCACCCTTCCCGATACCAATTAATGATGAGTACCAAGGTACCACTGTAGATTCTTTGTAACTGTAAAGGCAAGAAACATGCCTTTCAGAATGAAAGATGCTTCTCAGGGCTTAGAAAGGTCTTGAGACAACATCCCTTAACGTACAATGCAAAGCACAGCCGTGGCGATCTCTCAACCCAACTGGTAAATCATACTTGGCTTCTGACTAGGTTCCAGTTTGCCCTTTATGTTTGCTTCTTTCACTTCTGTTTTGCCTTAGAGGAAGCAGCGACATCCACTTCCTTAATATTAAGATTCTTCTTCATTCGGAGCTCGAGGGAGTGAGGACAGCTCCACATCACAGTAGCTAAAACCGTATTTACCCAGCAGAACTTTCTGAGAAATGTCAGTTAACTGGGATTCATGAGCAGCGTTGACCGTATTCTGTGCGTTCTTCTCCAGAGATTTATGCAAGAGTTCCTTCATCCTCCTGTTTTCTTTGGTGGTTGATTCCCAAATTATTTCAAGTTCGCTTTCCATTTCTCTGAGAACAAAGAAAGAGAAAAAAGATGGACCAGGTTTGCCTGCTCCTCTCCCTCCATGTTTAAGCAGCACCTTGGAGGTGAACGATCCATCAGTACAGTTAGAACAATTACATTAATTTTAGTTATCTTGCCCGATGGTGAAGGAACACCGTGTGCTCTGAACAAGAATGATTAGGGATCTCTAAGCTAATGTTCAATAAAATTTTCTCCTCTCTTCACCTCTTATCTGCAGCTGAGAAAACATCACAAAGAATTAACTTAACTTTCCTTTCTCTTATTAATAACGTCATGGATCAGTGCATGAGCAAGAGTTAAGGGTTGTCTGTACAGTTCGTTTTTTTTAATGACCCATTTTGTAGATGTAGCACCTGTCTTGAGGTACACCCGGTTTCCAACTTGTGATCCCCAAATACATTGAATTATGGGATGTGCAGCTCAACAAATCTGGAGACCAATTTGGGAGAAGATGAGCTATATTATCTCAAAGACAGTAGGAAGTTTTACTGTTAATATTCTCATTGTAAATGTGATTATCAAAATTCATTGATGCAGTCATCCCCTCCCACCTTTTTTTTAGGAATACAAGAGAATCCTTGCTGAAGCCCCAAATTTCCATTGCTAAGCTAAGACAATTGTTAAATGAGTTTTGCCCTAATTTACAATCCTTTTTGCCACCACTGTTAAATGAATCACAGCACTTGTTAAGGCAGGGGTTCTCAACCTTGGCAACTTTAAGACTTGTGGACTTCAACTCCCAGAATTCCTTTTGACTATGGGTGTTGCTCGGCAGCACCCCCTCCACCACATCCCCCTCTTTCTCCTATCACCTACTTCCCTCCCCCTCCCATCTCTCCCTCCCTCACTCTCCACCCTCCTCTCCTACAACCTTCCAACTTCCCTCTACTCCTTCACTCCTCACTTCCCCCCCCTCCAGATGTGGTCCAGAGGTACTGCCCGAGCAACCCCTCTTATATCTATAAATATATCATTCTTTTATATTGCCAATATTGCAGCTGAGTACATTATTACACCCCCCCAACCCACCCACCCCCGACTTCCCAAAGTGAATACAGGGTAAAGCACAAGAAAACCCACTAAACTAAACAGAATTATTATGTAAATCCTAATAAAAATTTAACTATATTTTCTAACCAACATATAAAAATTTAACTATATGCTAAATACAATTTCTTAGATTGATATTTCCCTTGTATATACTCTATCCATTTTTTCCAGTTCAGCATGTATTGAAGGATCATTCAAATGAAAAATATAAGTCCCTTTTTAAAGTGCTGTTATAACATCAGCCACTAAGTGAATGGATGTAAGTCGAGGATTAAAAAAAAGACATCCTAGAACAGGGGTCCCCAACCTTAGCAACTTTAAGACTTGTGGACTTCAACTCCCAGAATTCCCCAGCCAGCCATGCTGCTCTTTCAAATATTTGCTACATATTATAAGCCTTCATTGGTAATAAGCAGTAAATAGGTAGCTTCCATACGTCAAGGAAACATTCTCAAGCACAATTGTCAAAAGACTTTGTCCGTATGGATGTCCTAATTTACAAACACAGTTCCATTTTTTCCCCAGGTAACATCAACAACTAATTTTCTCCAAAGAGCGTAGCGATATGAACCCAAGGAAGCCACTCAAAAACCTTCTTGCAAAGCTGGAGATGCACCTTTAAAATGGTACAATCAACTTTGTTGCTTGTTCTGTTGAATGTTCACTTGTATAATACTTAACGGTTTTAAGAGAGTTACACAAACACGCACACATCCTTCCTTCTTTAGACATACAATTACGTATTCTACACATACAAACCCGAGAAAAAGGTAGCGGGTTAAGGCTGTGTGTGTTTGTTCCCTGACATTAGCTTTAATGTGTTGCTGAAATTTCGATCTACTGGGAACAATTTCCCAGACAACAAATGTTGTCCTTAAGCACGCTGGTGGGAACAAATCAACAACAGCATTACAAATTAGGCCACCACTCCTGATTCTCGTTGCCAAGCTACAGATGCTTAAGAACAATCGTACTACTAATCGATAATTCCTTGTTTTTGTTATTCTTAGAACAAGGGTAATGGTGGTGGAAGGCTCTCATAGATCAAAAGTCACACAGCTAACCTGAGATTCGAGAAATATATTTTTGTTGCTTGGTTGGCTGTAGCATAAAAGAAAACATTTCCTACTTAAAGCAATTTCAGAAGGACTGCAAGCAGAACTCAATCCAACACTGAAGGAATCTGGCTTCAATAAAGTCTTTTGACCCTGTTGACATACAATCTTTTTGGTATATCACTTTAAAAAAAAAGTCACTATAGTTTACAGAATGATTAATTCATTATAATCCATTTTACCAGGTTGCATCAGAGGGAGAGAAGATGAGAAGTTGGCTAGTCCATCAGCCCTGCCTTTACGCTCTCCAGCTGGTCATTATTTAATACTGTTTAACTTTAAAAATCGGGATCTGGATTTTGTCTTCTCCTTTCCTTTCAATAATCTTTTCTTTTTCCTTCACTTTTTATGATGCGTTTTTTAGGTTATAGGCCTGGAGGCAGTACCTCTTTTGATTTTAATGATTATGTGTACCTTATTCTTGTAGTGTTTTTGGCTGCAGAGCAGATAAAAAAAGCTAATAAAGGTAATGCTAATTATTCTTCTGTCTCATGCACTCAAGCTGTTTAATAAAACTGGCCTAAAATTAGGCATTTAAAACATTTAAAATTATATATAGACTGCAGCACTGGATGGCATCTTCTTTGGAGATACTTCATGCTCTGCAGTGGAAAACACTTAAAAATGTTGCTCTTCTTAGAACGAGGGAATTCCTTAACTGCGGTACCCCATCTTGGGTAACTCTGCTAAAGACATCTTGGCAATGATACATGAAAAAAAGGATCTTTAAAAAGGAATATGGTTACTGGGCATATTCACACTGGAGGTGATCTATCAGATCTTGAACTGAATTGAAGAAGCAGAAGGTAGTATAAACTGACTGGAGTAATAAAGTCAGAAGAAGAAAAAATTTGGCGGAAATGGCGAAAATATCAGCATATTTGAAAAATCGCTCCAATGAACAATTTTTGACGGACTGGAAATAGTGGATAGACTATATCCAAGAGAGACACCAATCAAACAGAATGCAGCTGGCGTTTAGCTGAGGCTCGACGGGAGGAGGGAAGAAGGGGTAACAAATCAAATGTTTACAAAAACTAACACCCAATGTTGAATGTATATGTTCTATAACTAATGCCTCTTAACATAACCTTATGACTAATGTTGTTTGCTTTAATATTGTTAAAGCAGACTGAATCTCTACCTCAGAATATGAAACTTTTACCTCAGGATCTCTGGTTAGGGACTATAAAAGATTGCACTAGTAATGGGATGAAGTCAATTAAGAAGCGCAAACGAACAATAGGCGATAGACTAGATACAGTAGATAGACCATATATAAGAGAAACACCAATCAAACAAAATGTATTCGGAGTATACTTGAAGATGGAAGGGAGGAGGGAAGAACGTTTACTAAAACAGATGTTTACAAAGATTAATACCTAATGTTGTATGCTATGTTCTAGGATGATTGCTTAGCAATAGGATCTTATGCTTAATGTTGATCACATTAATATTGAACCAGATAAGAGAAACACCAAACAAATAAAGTGTAACAGGAGTATAGTTGAGGCTAGACGCGAGGGAGGGAAAAAGGCCTACTAATTCAGACATTTTCAAAGACTAATACTTAGTGTTGTATATCAGGTGCCATGATGATTGCTGCATAATATGTTTTTATGTTCAATGTTGATTGTTTTAATAAAAGAATTTTTATAAAAAAAAAATAATAAAGTCAGAAGAAATCAGAAAAACAAGAACCAGAAATGCACCCCCATGCATTCCTTGCCCATTTTGAAAAAAAAAATATATAGGATAACTACTTGCAGGACACCTGAGACTATTACAGTCTGAACATAACTAAGGTATGGATCAAATGCAGCTTGACCTAATCATCTACGGTTTACAGAAAGAGCAGGCTTGAACTATAAAATGGTATTGTATTAAGAAAAATCTAAATTTTCTGGAACCCAACAGCTGACATACTGTAGGTCCATCTTCTTTGCTGAATTCTTGCTCCAACTGCATTCGAAAGAAAATCTCGCTCACCATCACGTTGACATTTGTTTCTACTATCCCAAAAACAACAAAAAAAAACCAACAACCCAACCCTCTGAAGGGATTATAAACACCTACGTAGCATCTGGTTTTGTCTAGAGGGCCTTGGAAGGCGGAATGGCTCTTAGGCTGATGTCTAAGTCAAAAGGAGCCTTAACATGAAGAAGAGACTCTTAAGTTGAAGATTTAGGTGACGTTGACTGAGTGGACACCAGACCAGCCCCCTTCCAGAAGAAAGGTCTTCTGTTTAAACTTTTTGGTATGCTACTTTTTATTTATTTAAAAAGAATCACCATTCTTAGAGGGCCACCAGAACATTTAAAAGAATGATTCATTCATTATAATCCGTTTTACCAGGGAGAAAGGATGGAGAAGATGGCTTTTATTCTTTTTAAAGATCTTGTAAGAGGCTGGCATTTTGTATTTCCTGCGCATTGGGGGCATTGATCACATCTGGTGCACCTCTTCCTCCCCACCCACACTATAAGGCACATACCAAACGAGGTGCTACGTCATTCATTGTGGCACAGGTGGTTTCATAGATTGGGTGCACCCTTTGTAAAGAAGTCAGCAGTGGTCTCATCATGCAATGCATCCTATAATAGGCCAGTAGTTATTACGGACACAGATGGCACACAGCTTGAACCGTGTCTTCCATTATTTTATCTAACAATGGTAGAGAGGATCTGCAAAGAAAACTGCTTAATTAGCCATCTCCTGTGTTGCTTAAAAATAATCAGTCATCAAAACGTTCTCTGACACCTTCCTCTCTACCCACGGTGGGGGGTGGGGTGGGGGGGTTAGCGTCACACCTTACGAATTAGCCTAACACGCCTTCAGCCAAGAGCGGCCAAACTCTTGGCTTCTTACCTGTCTCGCTATGAGAATCCTCCCCACTCAGGAACTGTTTTACTAAGCCCTGTTAACCAACCTCTCTGGTTGGTTTATAAGAGAACTGACCATCTGAGACTGATCAGTCCTTGCTGGGGGTGGGGGGGGGAAACCCCCTCTAAAATTAGCCAGTTTTTTTAAATAATTTTTTTTATTATTAGATATCCGTTTGTACATGTAAACAATGAAAAAGTTCAAGTTAAAGCCATTCAACTTAATACAATCATTTTAAATTTGTAGACCTTCTTCACTCCGTATGTCCAAGTTTAACTATCTTTTCAGATCAATCCATTGGACATCAAACAAACAAGTCATCTTATTAAAGTTAATATTTTTCATGTCAATATACCCATCCCTTATGACCACTGATTCACTCTGGAGAGAAGGACTGAAAACTTGAGTTCAAAAGTTAATCGCTCCTGTCCATCGTGTGCCTCTTCAAGAAGACATGACAAGCAGACGGCGGGATTTGTAAGGCTGGCTGCCAGCCCTTGCAGTCAATTAGTTCCCTCAAGGTTTCCTAGGCGGTGGATGGAGGCAAGGAGGGAGAAGGAGAATGGGGAGAGGAGGAGAGTGGTATTTTTCATCCAGCAGAGAGAAGAAGAGCGAATGCAGACAGAGTACACCAGATGGGGCTCTTACAGCAAGTTCTGCATTCTCTCTCTCCCCCCCCCACCCCTCCTCAGCCCCTTTTAACCAGTTGGATGCAATTTGTTGGTGGAAGGAGGCTTGGATTAACTTACCTCTTCTGCTGCAGAGCTTCATCCAGAGATTCCTGCTTCTCTTGCAGCAGCCGCTGGAGATGTTTCATTTCCCGCTGGTACTGAGCGGTCTTCCCCGCAAATTCCTTCTCTCGCTCTGTCGCTTTGAGGCTGATGTCCCCAAGCTTGCCTGCAGCGGTCTTTTTATACACCTGTGAGAGTTGGAGCAGAATCCAGTTAAAAGGGGCATAGCTGGATCGTAACCAGAGGGGGGTGGGTGGGGGGAAGATGGTTCTTTCTCACGGCTGCTGCTGCTTCGTCCTGAGTCACAGGATGCAATCGAAGGAAGATGCTCAGGTTGTTCCCTCTCGGAGCATTTTTACTACATGCAGTTTGCTAATGAAGACGACAAAGATGTCACTGCCTGGGCAGACTAAGTGATTTCATCCTAGGTTTTTCTCCTAGAAAGGCAGTTCTAAATAGCTTCAGAGCCAAATATTGGTTGGACTAGACGCTAGACTCTAAACACACCTGCTTCTCTACAAGGTCAACAGTCAAGTTTTAATGATCAATGTCCAGGTAATTAATGATAAAAGAGATGCGACTGTACATTATGGGTGATTTGTCCTTTAATTTTAGCACAAGAAGGGGGAAAAAAGAAAGAACCTTAGCTTTGCATTTGCAATTGATGCTTCTGTTACTGTAATGGCTATTTGTTTGTTTTCTCTCTAGAATACTGGAATGTAACTCTTTTTTCCTCTCTCTCACACTTAATATGCCTTTTTTTAAAGAAAAAGCCTGACATGCGAATGGAGCTTTTAAAGCTGTTTTGGGACAAAGATGGCTTTAAACTGGATTTTATCTGAGTAATCAAAATTATAGAATGCTTAATTAGACAAACACCACTATGAGAGAGTCTGAAAGGAAAGATACATTTCTTATAACAAGTATTTTCCTGCCAACAAATGCAGACTGACTGGTTAACAACTACTCTGATAGTGAAGGCTAAATTCCTGTTTCAGGTCTTACAGTTGGAGAGTCAGCTCTTTGCAGTGATTTTTCGTGAAGAAAACAAAAATGAAGTTAACGTTGAGTAATGTAGCCTGTAAAATTTCATAAACGAATTGATACATAAGTATTGAAGCAGATTACAATAGCATTTGGATGTGTTGCCCATTTGAAACTATCCTAGGAATCTAGCGCTCAGAATATTAAGATCTTGCTTGTTAAAGAATGTGATGGTAGTTGTCATTTGGGCTTGGGGGGGGATGCTTGAATTTCGTGGGGACATGCTCACAGCTTGATATATATTTACTCCAAGACAGTCTTTGACTAACATTCCCATGCAAAAGACAAGATAGCCAAGACCAGGAGCAAATGGAATAGTTTGATCCAGGACATCTTCCATGTTCAGAAGTGATGACAGTAAAGCAATTGTAAATGTGGTTAGATCATACTGGCCCATCTACTTTAAGTCAGCCCATAGATGCATCCTTAGGAGCTTTTCTATTTATTTATTTATTGTAGCTGGTTGTGATATATACATTGTTTTACTTTTATTGTTTAATCTAATCTGGACAAAAAGCTAGATTCTATGAAACTTTAGTCAGACTGGATCATACTTGATTCCATTCGGAAGACTCTTAAATTGAATGCTAGTGGTGTCTATGGGGACTTTTTAGCAGTTAATGAGATAAATGAGGAGCTTCGTTTCTTTTCTTTTACTGGATATTAATCCAGTAAAAAATGCTTGTTTGGGTAACAATAACTTATTCTGTAAGCATTATTTTAAATGCATGCAGGACTTCAACCTTAATCTAGTGCAGATACTATACGAGGTCACCCAAACAATCGCAAAAGGAGGGTAGAACAGAATGTAACTTTCCAATGAATGTTTCTGAGATAGAAAATGGAAGGTCAAATGTTTGCCACCCATCAGGTTCATCAGCTCATATTGGGCTCATCTCTTTCTCTAGCTTCTCAGTATCATGTAAAGTTATATCTGAGGAACTCCCACAGTGGTGTAATCACTTTCGGGGATTACACAGATTATTACCCTAGTTCAGTGTTTCTCAACCTTGAGAACTTTAAGTTGTGTGTACTTCAACTTCCAGAACTGAAGCTACTCTTCAATTCCCATTTCCAGCTAGAGTTTTTTCCCAGTCCTATTTGAAAGCCTGGAAAACTACTGCCATTACAGTAGAGTAAATAATACAACTGTGAAAGGACCATTATTGTGGTTTTCCACTTGCCTAAATATTTTGACTTAGGAAACAACAGGAAGATTAGTTTTTCATTGACTTCCCAGTTAATCAATTACAATTGTGCTTTGAAGAAAATGACATCAGAAAGACAATCTGAGCAAAAAGTTGTCAATATTGCTCAAATATTCAAGAAAAGGTTGAATACGTTCCATAAGCCGTTGTTGGAAAAATAGCTTCCAGGAGATTATAAGATGCATGAGGTAAAAAAAAAATTAACTTTATAAAGTTATATGAAATTAAATATAACACGTACCTAATGAGAAATGTGAATTGGTTTAATCAATTTTACCTTACCCCTTTTTCCACTAAAAAAAAAAAAACATGCAGCCACAGAAATACACACCCTTGTGAACGAGGCATGATAAACACGAGTACCTAATGTTGTATGTTGTGTTCTATGATGATTGCCTCTTAATATGATCTTATGTTTAATGATGATTGCTTTAATATTGAAAAAGCGGATTGAATTTCCACCTCAGGTTATTGAATTTCTACCTCAGGATTTTTTGTTAAGGATCATAAAAGATAAAATGTAACAGGTGTATAGTTGAGGCTTGAAGTGAGGAGTGAAGAATGTTTACCAAGACAGACGTTTACAAAGACTAATACTTAGAGTTGTATTACAGGTTCTATAATGATTGCTTCTTAATATGATCCTATGTTTAATGTCGATTGTTTTAATAAAAATTTATATATATATATAAAAAAAACAACTTATTGCTGTTCTCTTTTGACAGTGTGCCTACCGGGAAGATGGATTATCTGCAAACGGAGGAGGAAGAGAAAGTGCAGAGGGACGAGCTGGAGTGCAAAATCTGTTACCAGAAATTCAACGTCCAGAGTCGCAAGCCCAAACTCCTGGACTGCCTCCACAGAGTGTGTGCAAAATGCCTAACTAAAATCCTTCAGGTCGGAAGCGGCTGTCTTCATATTAGCTGCCCTTTCTGTCGGCATGAGACAGAGCTACAGGAAGAAGACGTAGAAGGACTCCCTGATGATTTAAGTATCTTGTCCAGACTGGTAACCCAAGACAGGTCAACCTGGAATTCAGAGTGCCAGGAAGTTCTCCTGACACCAAAGAACTTAGGTTCATCAAGTCCTTCACACGGGTCATCCAACTGCCTGGTGATAACCATCATGGAAGTACAGAGGGATTCCACCCGGACGCCGAGCCAAAACACCCTCTCAGATTATTACACAGATCACAGCCTTGACTCAGAATCTGTCAGCTCCACCAACCAGCTGGACCAAGATGTTTTCTCCAAGCTCTGTAACCATGTTCCCAGAATACTAGTGTGGCTACTTGGTTTTTTTTACTTCGGTTCTTTGCCCCTTGGAATCTATTTATTGGTGATTCAGAAAGTGACCTTGGGAATTGTCTGTGTCAGTCTTGTGCCATCCAGTCTGACTGTGTGTCTTGTGTACGGTTTTTGTCAGTGCCTCTGCCAGGGAATGTGTGACTGTTCTTCTAGAAATTGATGCCAAAACACAAGAGGATATTTAGACAGCGAAAAGACTACGCTATTGTTTTTTTTTATGTGACTATAAGTAAGAAAGAACGACATCCGTCTGTGAACTGATATTTTTAACATTCCATTCTTCTGACCGCAGTATTTACCAAAAAATGAATAAAGATGGTCTAGAAAGATCAAATCTTTATGTGGGAGAAGTTTGGAATCTGGAAAATGCAATATTGACTTAGTGTTGGCTGACTACAAGCAGCATCTGATGTCTCTGAATGCAGCCTTTTAATATATTTTGAAGGTTGCCTCTGACTCAATCACAAGATGGACCAGTGAGAAGCTAGTGAGAAAAATGCCTCCTTCCGAGAAAGCCGTCTGAAGTTATTTTCCTTACTCCCCAGACTGTTACATCAATGGGGATAAAAGAGAAAAATTGCTTTGTTAAACTAGGGCCATGCTTAATTTGATTCATGGCTTTGTTGAAGAAAGTAGCTATGGATTTATCTCTTGCTCGGCAAAGGAGGCAGAAGAGATCAAGGACTGCAGTTTTTAAATTCTTCATTCTTCATTCTGTCAAATTGGATGGCACTTTAGCCAATGTTGAATACAAAATATAGCTGGAGATGTGCTACAGTCTGAAAAATAATCTAGACTATTTCTGGCAACATGGACTTCTCTGATAAAGTTTAGATATCACTTGTATATCGATGCATGGTGTTGCTAAATTAAAATGAGCAGTGTTGGGTATATGGCTATGTATCCTTACACTGTATATGGTTATGAAGCTGATATGCTAAAAAGTAGGATAGTTCTGTTTTATTGTGTGCATTTGTCTTCTTCTGCAATAGACAATTCTATCGGCTTAAAAAGAAGCATGCACCAACATGGTTGGCTAGGACATACTGAGTTTTGAACCCTACTGCTTTACAAGTGAGAATTACTTCTGAAAATCAGGTCAGGATTCATGACATTGTTGTCTTGTTTAAAATCCTGTAAAGCCAGCAGCAACCTTTTGCAATCTGATTCAAATAATCTGGTGTCACCTATTCTTACCGGA
This sequence comes from Bothrops alternatus, assembly GCA_034064705.1. NCBI lineage: Eukaryota > Metazoa > Chordata > Lepidosauria > Squamata > Viperidae > Bothrops > Bothrops alternatus. Next base: position 591,126 of record JARGCV010000666.1, read on the forward strand.
CAATAATAGCTGTTCCAAGCACATATTTCAACACTTGTTAAACAGACTTTTTAAAAACACAAGAGAGTCAATCAGCAACAGAGTCTCTTCAAGAACTCACTGGTTCTCTGAAACCAGCCCCCCCTCCCCCCCCAAGCCTGATCACAAAGCCAGGTCTTGAGGGACTTCCAGAAAAAAAAAAAAGGGAAATAATTTAACTTGTGTTGTCACTTTTAATCAAATATTTCTTTTAAGACTAAGAGAAACAACAAACGTCTGAAACTGAAAGGGCAAAACTACTCAGCTTTATGTAATGTGATGATAAAAGGTTATGAAGTTTATCACTACAATAACTATTGCAGAAAAATTTAAATGACATGCCTTTGCAAGCACACATCCACTGGGAAACATTTTGCTCTCATTACGTGAAAATGTGTAAGCTGGACATAGCACTTGCAAACATTATTAACCGATTAACCAGTATGATTATTATTATTATTTTTTGTATGCAAGGAACTGAAACACTTGCTCCAAATGTTTTCCTCATGGCAAATGTAAAGATGTTAATGTTAAGTACAGTTAAGATTTCTCAAAACTGACTGGGATAAGAATACTTTTTGTAGCAGCTTTTTAAGCAAAACGAAATTAACCCCCCCCCCCAAAAGTTTTAGGTCAAGCAGGTCAGATTTCCTGAAGGAAGGAACAAGTTAACAATTGCATTAGGAAATATTTGAAATAATTTGGTAGGTATGTTTGCTGGAAAGTAAGAAGTGCACAGAATGATACAGTCCATATCCTGCTTGCGATTCCCTAACAGCATCTGACTGACCACTGTTGCAGTGCTGAACTAAACAGATCTCTGGTTTTCAGGTTCAACTCATTAAATGGATTTCAGAAATAATTTTCTTGGTTGCAGGATCTATGAAAGGAAAACAATAGTACAAAACCTGCATTGGTGTCTGTTTAAAACTACCACGATAATTAGCTGAAGAATAGATAAACATTGCTATATTAACTGAAAGCCAATGATGTGTTTACTTCTGCATTGGAAAAAGGGCAGCTCTGTCAAAGCAGCTGAAGCATCATTCAGAACTCAGATGCTCAACTTCATCTTGTTCAATTAATGAGAATAGTAAAGTTTGGCACTGTTTCACATGATTAGTTAGTAAGTAGCCATATCTTGATAAACTGGGAATATATGTCTCTCTAAATACAATTAAAACACCAGCGGTATCAACTGCCAATTCAACGCAATCTTATGAAATAGAGTGAACGGTGAGATCTTTGTTATGGCTACAGATGTGTAAAATTCATTCTATTCCAGGTCATGCTGAGCCCACGTCCGCACTACACCATTCCAGGGGAGATTTGGCAATTTCCAGAAGTAACTCTGAACTGAAAAAAAAAAACAGTTTGAGAGGATCCAAGGACGATCTGGCCACAAAATAGCCTGTTTTGTCCTGAGCATCATGTTCGAATCTGTTCTACTTCCATGTTTTCCTAAAAGCTTACATTTTTGATTCCGCTCCAAAAAATAAGTAACAGATACCACGCTATATCTCACAAATATTCAAAAGGATGAGCTTACCTTTACTCTCTCTTCTAATTTTCCTAGACGTACATTTCCTTCTACTATTTTGTTGAGAACGCCGTGCTTCTCTTTCTCCAAACAACTGGCCTAGGGAAATCCGAAAAGCAGTTTGTCAGTTCTCAAAAAAGATTTTCCTCTTTAGGGAGAAAGTTTATCCTTACTAAATTTGAAATTCCAAAGTAGTTCAGAGATTGGATGAGAGCCTACTTTAAATCACAACCATCTACCCAGTGTTATCTAGCTGACAAAGGCTGCCTAGGATTTTATCCTCAGAGGTCCTTCCTAAAACCAGCTACTTGAGATCCTTTTAGACAATATATTTCTTCGTTTCTATCCTGCCTTTATTCTTTTCACGAATAACTCAGGATGGTGAATACAAATCTTCCTCTTCCTAATTTCCCTGCAACAACTCTGTGAGGTGAGTTGGGCCGAGATAGAGTGACTGGCCCAAAGTCACCCATGCTTTTGCTCCTTCAATAAATTAAATATATCCCCTGGACTACAAGGCGATCAAACCGGTCAGTCCTAGAGGAGATCAACCCTGACTGCTCTTTAGAAGGCCAGATCCTGACGTTGAAACTCAAGTACTTTGGCCACCTAATGAGAAGGAAGGACCCACTGGAGAAGGGCCTAATGCTGGGAAAGATGGAGGGCAATAGAAGAAGGGGACGACAGAGAAGGAGGTCGCTGGATGGAGTCCCTGAAGCAGCAGGCGTGAGCTTAAATGGACTCCAGAAGATGGTAGAGGACAGGAAGGCCTGGAGCAACATTGTCCATGGGGTCGCGATGGGTCGGACACGACTTCGCAACTAACAGCAACATCTTTGATTCATTTGATTACCAGGTTTAAAAGCTGATCGCGTTCCTGAGTTACGTTTTCTGCCAAGCTGATCATGTTAACCAGATACTGGTGGGCAGCCATTTCCTTTTCCATTGTTTCTTCCAAGTGCTGCTTCAGAAGATCTACTTTCTTCTGCGACCGCCTGTGTGGTTTTGATAAAAGGCAGAAAAATCTCTTGGGGAGCAATTTTATTTTATTTCAATTCAATATGGGGATTCAAGACTCACAAAGACTTGCAGGAAGTTACACTTGGTTTAATACCTCAACCAAACAACAATAATAATAATAATAAAATCAGTCATCCAATGGCCACTGAAACAGGATACTTTTAATGGCTTTGGGAAAAGACGGCAAGGAAAGTGCCAGACCTACAACAGGTAGTCTTCAACTTATCATCACAATTGACACCAAACTTTCTGTTGCTAAGCAAGACAGTTAAGTGAGTTTTGCCTCATTTTACGATCTTTCTTGCCGCAGTTAAGCGAATCGCCACAGCTGTTAAGTTAATAATAAGTGCATCTGGTTTCCCCTGGACTGCGACCGTCATAAATGTGAGTCAACGGCCGAGCCTCTGAATTTTGATTCTGTGACCCTGGGCAGGCCACAATGGTTGTCAGTGTGAAAAAACAGCCGTGTCCCCTTTTTTCAGAGCTGTTGTACATTTGAACAGTACCTAAAAGAACTGTCGTAAGTCGAGGACTACCTGCATAAGAGGGAAAACAAATGTAGTAGACCAAAGGGACAGTTAAAAGAGAAGGATGACCACATTTTAAAGCCACTCTTCTCAGCTGTGATGACTGCAACGGTGAACCTCAGTCAAAACAAATATTAGCTTAATTTTGATTACTGTTATTTTAAATTCAGTCTTAAAAAGCTTTCAGTCTTGGAAAAGAAGCAGGCTACCTGCCCGCTCCTGTCGTTTTGAGAGGCTGCAAAGATAAGACAAAAGCACCACTAAACCTTTTAGTCTTCTGTGCCATTTCCAGTTCAGCTTCTAAAGCCTTGTTTTCTGCCAGCAGATCATTTTTCTCAAGAAGAAGGCTCTTTGTTTCTGCTTGCACGGAGGCTAGTTTTTTCATTAGTTCCTGGGTCTCCATCTCTCTCTTTTCCTGTTCCATCTGCAATTGGCTATAGAAACAATAATGAAAACCAGGCAGCACACAAAAGTGTCCCTTTTCATACCCTGTAGAAATGAACAGATCAACTGCAGTTGAGCCAGTCATGGGAGAAAAAAAAAACATATTTCTGATGACACGGCAGTTGCTGCAAATGTTAAAAGCTGCAAGCTACAGTAAATTAAAACACTTGGCATACACTTTGTGAAGTCTAAAGCTGAAAGTGAAATACATAGACATAAAAATGCCAAAATATTGTAAAAAAGACAGACACTGACCGGAATGGGACTTTTATCATCAGAACACTTACTTTTTAAATTTATTTTCCAATGCAACGTGCTCCTCTGCTGTTACGTAAGCACTAACGCTGGCCTTTAATTCTTTGTAAGCGGAGCGTAATTCCCTCAGCTTTTTCTGACAATCTTTCATCTCGACGTCTTGGTTTTGTTTCTCAGTTTCCAGAAGAATGAGCTGTTTAGTCAATTTGGAAACTAGACCAAAATTATAAATTGCCCCAAATACAAAAACATTTTTTGGGGGAAAAAAACACAAGTTATTCTGAGGGAAAATCAGATCACGATTTTTGTTCACAGGAGGTTACTTTTTGATTCCAGACTAGTGATTCTCACACACGTTAATTTGCAGTATTACTATTAGCTACAAAGCTTTCTTTTCACAAGTCTGGAATGTCAGTGGCAGCCTGTTAAGCTGCTGTCAAGTATAAGTCACATTAAAACCCTATTCAGGACGGCAAATCTAGATAGCATACTAAAAAGCAGAGACATTATCACCCTGCCAACAAAAGTGCGTATAGTCAAGCCCCTGGTTTTCCCAGTCGCAATGTATGGCTGTGAAAGTTGGACCATAAGAAAGGCCGAGTACCAAAGAATGGAGGCCTTTGAACAATGGTGCTGGAGAAGACTCCTGCGAGTCCCCTGGACTGCAAGGCCATCAAACCGGTCAGTCCTAGAGGAGATTAACCCCGATTGCTCTTTAGAAGGCCCGATCCTGAAGTTGAAACTCAAGTACTTTGGCCACCTAATGAGAAGGAAGGACTCACTGGAGAAGAGCCTGATGCTGGGAAAGATGGAGGGCAACAGAAGAAGGGGACCGCAGAGAATGATGTGGCTGGAGGGAGTCACTGAAGCAGGAGGCGTGAGCTTAAATGGACTCCAGAAGATGTTAGAGGTCAGGAAGGCCTGGAGGAACGTTGTCCATGGGGTCGCAATGGGTCGGACACGACTTCGCAACTAACAACAACAGGACTAGCAACTTCAGTACAGGCAGTCCTTGACGTGCAACAGTTCATTTAGTGACCATTCAAAATTACAACGGCAATGGAAAAAGTGACTTGTAAACGTTTTTTCAACGTTTATGACCGTTGCAGCCTCCCTGTGGTCACATGTTTTTATGATGGTTGCAGCATCCCGAGGTCATGAGAAGCCACATTCACTTAACAATCATGTCACTAGCTTAACAATTGCAGGGCTTCACTTAACAAGCACGGTAAGAAAAGTCATAAAATGGGGCAAAATTCACTGTCTCACTTAGCAACGGAAACACTGTCTCTAACGTCGAACTTTTATTTTGCCCCTTTCATATTGCTAATGACAGTGGCTTGCAAATGAACACAAATGTATGCTCGATGCAATGTTACTTATTTTAGATTTACACATGCTGGTGGATAGCCATGTTTTATTTTACCATGGTGAAACGTGAACGTGCACCATGTTAAGATTAAATAATCCACTACTGCAAAGTTTTATTAAGTGTTACAAACCAAAATAAATCTGGAAAGGTTTCATGGCTGAATTGATAAGCCGTCACTGATTATCAACACCTGTAATTCTAAACAAAAGTTGATAAAATCGATCTCTCTCTATTCACATTTGTTGTGTGTAGTAAAAAAAAATTATTTCACCTTCGGTAACATGTTGGTTGATGGTATCGTTTATTTTGGTTTCTTGTATTTTAAGCTGCTCCATTAATACTCTATTTTCTTCTAGGACAAGCTTGGCTTGACTTTGCAAATGCTGCCTGTAAATGAGCATTGATTTGAAATTTGAAATAGCCCCAAAACCATTCTTCAAAGAGTCCAAAATAATAAATAGTAATGATAAAATAAAGCAACACGCATTTAGAAAATATGTGTTCTATGGGAGAAATCTCTGTATAGCTGCTATATTCCAAACAATTACATTTTTTTTTCTAGGCAAAGTCTGACATTTCTCTTTAAAAAAGCATTCTTTGCGTGTGTTGTTTCTGTTCTGCTGTCAAATAGGTTATGGTTTTCACTAAGAAAATATAGCCACTTAATAATAACCTACTAGCAAGTTATTTTAAGCTTAAAAGTAAGTTTAATACAATACAATGTATATCGATCATATTATTTCTGCTTCTTTAAACACTGTTGAATTTTTACAGGATTTAACGTAACTAAAAGTCACTGTGCAGGTTTTATAAACAAATTACAATACATAAACTATCTAATAGGTTCAAATAATAGTACACTTACCATTCTTTAGTACTAATAAAAGTACCAATATTTTTACTTAATTTGTGGTGTAACTGTTCATTTTCCTTCACTACTTCTTCCACTTGTGCTTTAAACATCTTCATGCTTTCCTGAAGGAAAAGTTGAAGTCCACAAGTCAGGAAAGGGCCAAGTTTGAAGACCCCTGTATTATGCCAATATTTTCTCGGTCAAACTGCCTTGCACAGATTTTAAAAATACAGATCTGTTAACTTGCCTCATGCTCTAGAATCAGCTCTTCTTTTTCTTTCATTCTGTCTTCATATGCCAACAGAAGCGGGGATAAATATTTCATGTCAAGCTGAAGAGAATAAAGAAGGACATTTCAATGCACTGAAACGTAGCTCTATGCTTTAAGCAGCTTTATTTCGTGAAGGTTGTCTAACCAGATAACAATATTTTAAGATTTTATTTTTTAAGATGTCAATAAGGCAATTCATTATCTATCATTTGGAAACAGCCAATAGCCAACAGACGAGGTGCTATAAAATGAAACTTGTTAACTTGCTGCTTACCAGCCACGGGGGTATTGGTTTTTTCATTGGCAGACTTCCAATCTTTACACTCTAAGATAGTAAAAATATAAGCCCGATTAGTACCCACAATCTTCTGTACCTATGTATTAAGGTCCATAGGAAGGAAGGTGTCTGAGAATCAAACTCCAATAGTGCAATAAAGGATATACCTCTTGCTAAAGAGAGGCCAATGTTTTTTTTCCCTTTTTTAACTATAACCAACGAGCGCGGCATGCTTAAATGCTAACGATACCATATTATCTTGAAAGAAAACATTACCTCACTGGGCGAAATTGGTCTGTACTTTGTTTGATAGCGACTCAGTTCTGCATTTAAACGGTGAACGGTCATTTTCAAACTGTCATTTTCATCTACTAGTTCCTGGGCTTGTTGCCTTAGCAAAACCAATTCTGCGCCTTCCTCTGAATTGATACAAAAAGAAAAAGCAGATTAAATTTCATAAGGATGTGCACATTACTAAAACGTCTCCAAAATCTGACTGAAACTGAATGCCTTATAATAAATAGAACTTCTTTAAAGATAGGGCGGTTCCGTTATTAAAAAGTATTTAAAATTCACCTGTACAACTAGGAATCCCCAAACATAATGCAGCTCACCAATTATATAAGGCAGTTAAATACTCCTAGTTTGCTGCTAAACATAAGAAAGAGGATTCCTGAGCATTTAGTCAGGAATAAATTATTTTATGACCTTCCTTGCCTCACTTGTTAACTGAATCATTCCAGTTGTTAAGTTAGTAGCACAGTTGTTAAGTGAATCTGGCATTCCCCCTTAACTTTGCTTGTCAGAAGATTGCAAAAGGGGATGACATGACCCTGCAACCATCCTAAAAACATGCCAGTTGCCAAGTAGCCAAATTTTGATTATGTGACCATGGGGATCCTGCAACGGTCATAAGTGTGAAAAATGTTCATAAGCCACTTTATTCAGTGTGCAGTAACTTTGAACAGTCACTAAGCGAATTGTTGTACCTGTAATGTACTGTATATGAAGAAGATACCAGGAATATCCAATTAAAGGATCCGGTAGCAGATGATGAAAAAATATATATCTGCATAAGACCCTAAAAATTGAAAACTAGCATGAAGGATATTATATTGTATTATAAATCTGTTGATATAGAGGGTGAGAGGTTAAACAGATAAGATGTGTATCTTGAACATTAGATCTTGTGATGAATGGTGATAGAGGAATTGGAGGTATATTAAAAATCTTGGGAATGATAAATATTAAACGTTAAATTTAAATGTTCGTGGAAATTAAAACTGGAAAAATGTATTAGATCATTGATTGTCTAAAAGATTGTATGCTAAAACACCTAGAATATATAGAAACTAAAAACTATCAATATATGTAAGAAAGTTATTTTTCATGTGATTGATAGAATAAAGCTTGTTTTAAATCTACAAATAGACAATATATATGAAGGGAAAAAGAGAGGAAATGTTTATGGTAGCAACGAAATCTGTACTAATGATATTTGTATGTAATTGAATTACTACTACCCAATCGCCACGCTGCTTTTCAAATATGTGAATGTAATATTAGAAAATTAATAAAATTTATATTAAAAAACAAACAAACTTGCCTGGATGGATATTTTGGAAATTACATTAAAAAAATAGTCTAAATCTAAATCAAATGAGAATCAGATGCAGCATGTTCCGTTACAGCTGACACGTGATGTGATGCTCTCATTTGGAGGAGGGTGAAACCATCCAAGGCAACCTGCTCAAATTTCCTTGCTATTTTATGATACGCTTCAAAGAATCCTATCCCGAGCCGGGGGGGGGCAACTGGAATGACAAATTAAATCAGTGTTGTTCAAATGCCAGCCTCAAGATCTGAGGAAGTGCATAAAAGCACTTTCAACTGGTACAAAAAAAAAAAGAAAGAAAGAAAAAAAAAGAGAATCTGCAGAACATGGGAAATTTCTCCCAAACAACCCACTGAACCTGCTCATTCAGAAATCTTGCTCTATGGAGTAGAGAGCTGGTCTCTGACAGAAGGCCACCTGACGAGACCGGAAGCATTTGAAATGTGGATTTACAGGCGGCTATTACGTATAAGCTGGGTTGACAAGATCAGAAATGAGGAGGTGATAAAGCCACCTGGGAAAGCCAAGGGAAATCATCAAAACAATTAAAAAAAAACGAAAATTAGAATATTTCGGACATGCGATGCGACACCCAGAAAAATACGGCATACTCCATTTAATCCTCCAGGGAAAGATGGAAGGCAAACGAGGTCCAGGCAGAAGAAGAACATCATGGCTTCAAAATCTCAGGGACTGGTTTGGACAGAACTCAGCAGCACTTTTTCGTGAGGCTGCTGATAAAAACAGGATCGGCAACATCCAATAACGGATATGGCACAAGAAGAAGAAGATTCAGAAATGCATTTCTTAGGACACAAATTTTGGAAGGGGAGAGGGTCACAGGACAAACAATGAGTTATTAACTCAGTTGGTTTTTAAGGTACTTCCTAAAGTATGACAGAAAAAAAATTACCATTTGTTTTCGTCATCTGAATTTGTTTCAGTTAAATACAGTCGAACTTATCATTTTCCCATATGTTTTCTAAATTATATTAAATAATGGTACATGTAGAATGATAAGATCCAACCATTCTTCCCTCAGTTTCCACCTAGTTTTATTCTCTCCCACATAAACACAATACATTATATTTAAAGAAAATGGATTCCTTTGCACCTTCACTATGTGAGTTCTGCTTTTCCTTAAACTGTCTGCTCTCTTTTTCCAATGTCTTAATTTTTAATTGGAGTTCTTTCATTAACTGCTTTGACTGTTCAAGTTTAGAAAATAAGGTCTGGTTTGCGTTGTTTAGATGCCAATGTTGTTGTTTCAATTTCTGGAACTTCTCTCTGGGGAGAACCATCTGTTCCTGCTTTCGGTGGAGAACTGCATCTACCCAAGAAATGATATAAAATATTTATTGGTCACATAAATCGATGCAAATCTTTTGGAAAAACAGATGTACTCTAAGAATCTTTATTTAGAAGCAGGCATTTTGTACTTATGACAAGGCTTCTGTCACAACAGAAATGAAGATATTTATATTATTAATAATTATTAAAGTTATATAAGACATGTCTTAACTAAATTGCAAACTGCAACAGATTTTTATGTTTTTATTTTGTGGGAAACAATTTACTGTTTCCACACCTTCTGCAAAAGTCTTATAGTGAGATTGGAGGTATATCCCAGGCAGGGGCTATTATTGATACAAAATATACCGAGCGCAGCACTTTGGAATCAATGCAGAAAAAAAGCTGCAGGGAACATGAAATATTCTTCTAGCATACACAGCAACTCCTTAAAGCAGCTTTAATTTTTTCTGGGATTCCACAGCTACCCTCTGTAGCTATAGTATGATCCCAGGAAAAGATGCATATCATTACAAGGAGGTTCAGAAAGTCTGGGGAACATTTCAAAGCACCAATTTGTTTATGAAATCAAAAATACTGCACCACTCTAGTACAAAAAAACCCCTCCATTTCCATTTTAGGTTCCACTATTTAGCAATATACCCAAATCTCAACAACAGCTTATGTTAATGACAGGCTTAAAGTCGGCTTGCTTCTACTAACCGTTCTGTTAATTTGAGCTACAATTTTTCCAGCCTCAGTGATATCTGAAGGCAAGTTATGATTATTCGAAAATAAAACAACAGTTTTTGGACTCTTCCTCATGACTGTGTAGGAAGTCATGGGGAAACAAACAAGTGCCAAGTTCTTGTTAGGTTAAATTATGGTTCAGAACTACATTCAACCTATTCCAGTGGTGGCCAGCCTATGGCATGGGTGCCAGAGGCGGCACTCCGAGCCCTCTCTGTGGGCATGCGCGCCGTCGCCCCAGTCCTAGGCCTTCAGCTGGGTTTTATAAAACCTTTTCGCTTTAGGCCTCCGCTGCCGTGTGCAAAAAAAAAAAAAAGGTTCAATCAATCAGTCAATTTCAACTTCTTGCGGGAAAAAAAAAGATCTCGCAAAGTTGGAATGGATTGATTGAACTTTTTAGTCCCACCCAGTCTGCCATTACCCCTGCAGCCATGCCCACCCAATGGGCCACACCCACCCAATGGGCCACGCCCACCCAATGGGCCACGCCCACCCAATGGGCCATGCCCACCCGGCACCCGACGATGCCTAAGTGGGTTTTGGGTTGCAGTTTGGGCCCTCGGTCTCTAAAAGGTTCGCCCTCACTGACCTATTCTGTAGAATCCAACACGACCTTTTTACACGAAGCTTAAATTTAGAGAATTTGTACCTGAAGACAAAGGAGGTTTTTCATTCAGTGGATTTTCACCTGGGTTGTCTCTCTAGAAATGGGACAAAATATTTAAGCTGATTTCTTGCAGGACCCCTCATTTTCATCCCCCAAATATCAGCTTACCATTCCAGAACATATGGAAAAAACATTTAAAATGTTCTTTAGTTCTAACTTCTAAAGTTCTTTCAAAAATGTAATTATTGTTTTTTAAATGTTCCAGATTCAATAACTTAAAATAAAAATGAAGGATGCATAAAAGGACAAACAAAAATGGAAGGTGCACAATTTAGCCTTTCACCCAACTCCAGCTGCTTGGGAGGATTCTGGATCTTCTGTCACAGTAAGATATTCTGTGTTTTTCAGCTCTGGCAACTTGAAGATAAAGATCTCTGCACATCAATTTCCAGAATTCCCGAGTCTGCGTGTAGTTGCCACAGTTGAGAAACACAGCTGTGGAGACATCGGTAAGTAACACCTCCCTGTAGAATGGAAGGCAACCACTATCCCTGATGCTGCAAGTGAGTTTGAAATTCCAAGATTTACACCTACATACAATTACACTCTACAGTTATGTTGAGACTGAATTAATGTCCGTAGTCTTTATAAATATATTTGCATATATCTGTATGTATGTATGTATGTATGTATGTATGTATGTATGTATGTATATATGCATATATATATAGATGAAGATTGCAGACGTTAATTCAGTCTCAACATAGCTGTAGAGTGTAATTGTCTCAGACTTGACCTATCTCTGGAACTGGTAAAACTGGGAAAGAAGAAAAACGGGAGAAAAGGCCACACCACCTTTCCCGAACTGCTTAAAGAAATATGGAATGAGATGACATAAATATGTCCTCAACTGAAATCATGGAACATAATTTTTATGCTCTTCTTACCTTAAACCTCACTCCAGGATATTCAATTTCTGTAATATAAAAATGTGTTTTGAGGTGTAAAGGAGAAATATATCAAATGAAATTCAATACTTCTAGTCAAGCTTCATCTTTCATGATCTGTCTAGTTTCATCTCGTTTAGTTTCTAATTTTTCCACCTTTATCTTAAATAAATATCTTGGCAAGTGTAAAGGATTAGGAAGATGGAGGTTTGTGCTGTGAGGGTTTACACACACACACTATATTATATATTTTTATATATTATATATTCCGCTCTATTCGGGGGAAAAGTTGAAAAGGAATACATCTAAGACATAGTCATCTTTGTCCTGTTCATCCAATTCAGGTTCTCGCTTTCTCACTGTCAACTTACTATGTAGTCTTCCCCCATATAGAAAAAAATTATCTGAGTTTGAACTATTAAACCAGGGGTAGGCAACCTTGGTTCTTTTATGACTCGTGGACTTCAACTCCCAGAATTCCTGAGCCAGCCATGCTAAGGGAAAAGGGAGATGTTTTCAAGCTGAGCCACGCTGGCTCAGGAATTCTGGGAGTTGAAGTCCACGAGTCATAAAAGGACCAAGGTTGCCTACCCCTGTACTAGACTAACCAACACATCAGACTAATGGTGAGAACAGGTGGTGAAAAAGTTTCTTTATCTTCTCCTTAATCCTAATGCTCACTTCTCACCTTCCACCTGAACATTTGGCTGGATGAGACAACTTGGCTCGCAGACAGAAGAATCTTCGCCATTGGCACTAGAGGAGACCGGGAGATTTTCCTAAGTAAAAAATATTGCAATACAGCTTAGAAATTCACACACCACTTGTGGAAATACACGTTTCCAAAAGGCTCTAGGCAGGTGACAATCTCATTGTAAAACAGAACATTGATTAAAAAGAGGAGAACCGGAAACACATAAAAGGACACATAGGATAAAGGGGGGTGCAACGTATGTGCTTGAATACACATTAAACAGGGCAAAACAAACTACAGCCTCCCGAGCCTTTTATGACCAGTGAAAACATCCCTCATGCCTAAATTGAGTCACAAAACAGACTGCACAATTTCCTTACGGTTTTTAGTAAAGGAAATAGGAGCTGTGGTGGCGCAGTGGTCAGAATGCAATACTGCAGCTAACTCACTGCTCACTGGAGTTCGATCCTAAGCAGCTCAAGGTTGACTCAGCCTTCCACCCTTTTGAGGTTGGTAAAATGAGGACCCAGGTTGTTGGGGGGCAATATGCTGATTCTGTATACTGCTTAGGGCTGTAAAGCACTGTGAAGCGGTGTATACATCTAAGTACTATTGATAAATAAGTATTTAAAGTATTTAAAATCTCTTACTAGTTTAGGGTATCTCTTGATATCAAAAAATAACTCGTTTGTCTTGGAGATTGCCTATCCCAAACAAATATTGCTTGTCAAACCTGAGTAAGTAGAGGCTAGCTGCTGAAGGCCCTTTCCTATATGGGGTAACCACTTATGGGACGTAGATGGCCATTCTAGATGGCTGCTCTCTTGTTTTGGAACAGCTCAGATCCCTACACAAGATTGCCCCAATCTTTTTGTGCAAGTTAACAGACTATTAACAGACTATTAACAGAGGGTTTTGAATTTTAACTTCACTGTTGGATTACGTGTTAACTGTCTCTTTTTATATACAACATATGACAGGTCAATTGGTGGCAAACAGATGTGTAGAAATTTATAAATAGTAGGCTGTTTTGCAGGGCGGGGGAAGCTATTATTATTGTTGTAATACATCTATCAGCATCCAATTTGAGGGAGGGGAAAATATATGTATATGTGATTTTGTCTTTTTTTAATGCACAATTAAAAAAATATTTAGTTTTGTTTGTAAAAAAAAAATTGAAATTTATATTTTAATTCTTCGAATAAAATAAAAAATATTATTTAAAAAAGTGCACCAATCTCTTAAGGACTACACAATTATAGAAAAGTTGCAGAGACAAGAACAAGGACTGGGGAGTCTTACAATTTCATATAATTTCATTTTATAATTTCTTATAATTTCAGACAGCTAAAAGAAAAAGGTCGAAAGGTTACCTGTTTGATTCTATGTGGCATAGCATACATCATCTCATGACTCATGCTTTCTTTTTTATTAGTAATTTGACGGTCTGGATCTGATTCTCTTTCTGTGTCCGAAGTGAATGTATCCATGTCATCATCCTCACAACTCCCAGATGCTTCTAAAGTTTGCACTGCTTTCCTTTCATCACCATCACTCTGCCAGTTTGGACTATAAATAGAAAACAGCAAAAGGGTAATCCAATATAATATGCATTTGACTATAAACAATTATATTAAGTACCCAATGTTTTTTTAAAAAAATATAGAGGATGTTTTAGTTAGTTTTTCTGCATGATATGTTTTCTAGTCAGCAAAACAAAAGGGTTCCTGATCATATAGAGAGCCTACTTTATAGGCAACTAAAAATTCACAGTGCTTCTCATATTAATGCTTTTACTAGTCAGATATTTCTTCTGAACATTTGCCAATCTCAAATCAGTGGTTTTCATGGTGTTTTATGAAATACACAAACTACCACTTTCTGCAATATTCAGAATTTGGCAACTCTGTTTATTCTTTTTTTTTTTTAGGTAATCAAAGCTTTTATTTTATTTTTGTAGTTGGTAACAGTTTTTAGGAGCAACATCACACCATGTTTTCCTTATTTCATTTTGCTTTCTGCACACTGTTCAGAATCCTGGTGATTGGGGAAGTCTAAAATATTGGCTGAAAGCAGCCAACACATTTTTATGTGCTTTGAAGGAGACACCTCTGACCACCAACATACAGTCACAGAGAAGACCTTGTATCCGCTGATCATGGAGTTGCTGAAGGAGGTGGCAACTGTGATTAGCAAAAGCATCCATGCTAGAACGTGACTATGTTACGGCCAGGCGGGGGGAATCCCGGGCGGGGGGGGGGAAGGTGGAGGAAGAGACGAGTCGCGCGCCCCCGCCATTTGGACGCTTCCAAACAGGCACACACACACCCCGCCGCGGCAAGACCGCAACTCTGTTTATTCTTAAACTCTCTTTTTACAAAATGCAGTTTCCAAGACTTAGACCCCTAAAAATAGTTATTTTTAGAATCATTTTGTAGCACACAAAAAGGGAAGAAAGCAAAAAGTATAAAAGGGACAGTCATGTAAACTGTAGTTTGCATTTGAACTGGGCCATCAAGCTGGAACTTTGGACTTCCTTACTGGGGGGATAAATTATTTTATACCAATGGATTAGGGATGCCAAAATGTGCAATATTTTCTACCCCATTCGTAGCTCAGTGACAGTGGCATATGGTTCAATGCAGTCTTCCTGATCTTGCAAGTAGCTGGCATCACTTTCCGAAAAAGATCGCTGACGAGGCTGAGGGATGGCAACCGTTTGTCCAGTCAAGGTTGTCACAAGAATAGCGGCTGCTAAAGCAGACCTGGAAAAAAAATTCATTTTTAAAAATAAATAAATCAGAAGGCTGGGATAAGATAAGATAAAACACTTAATCATAATGAGTTCAAAATATAACTTAAATTAAATAAAATATACATCTTAATACAATTGCTTTCTGAATCTAGTAGAGTTTGCTTTCATCGGATCTGGGAAAAGAGCCAGCTTTATGCGTAGCTACTTACATATGTGACTATATACATAGTGGCACTACCCCTCAACTCTACGTGCATATGAATGTTAAAACATGAAGTGGTTTCAACTATCTGAAATAATAGAGAAACATTCACAATGCACACATATACACTCACACACAAGAAGAAATGTTTCTCTACAATAGAAAAGTATGGCAAACTGTGTTTAAATGTTGCATACAGTCATTTTTTAATGGGCTGATATACAGCTATATTGGATCTACTAAATCTACTGCTGGATTTAATCAATTCAACCCACTGGAAATAAAAGATTCATCAATGACAGCTTTAATACTGAACCATAATAGCGTATCATTCTTCTTCATTCTTATAGGAATAATCAAAACAATCCATTTAGTTCATTATTTTTGATTTTTAATAAGCTAAACTCTAATCCGAACTGCAATGCAAAGTTTGTTTGAGGAAAGCCACATTTCCTACTCTCATTTGCATTGTCATTTATACTCTGCATCCATCTGCGTTTTACTGCACATACTCGTGCTCTCTAGAACACGCCCGTGCAAAGGAGGATTCCAGCTGGCGCAACAATGGGCCTATACAATCACTTTTCAAAAGTGCCAAATATCTGGATAATGATGTAGTAGTAGAGCAACACTTGTCATTGATGGAGTGAGTCTGAATCTCTGCAAAATAATAAGAGCACAGCTGCAGCCCATATGACAATATTAAGCTGGCTATGATCTATAAATTCTTGGAAGCAAGTCTGTTTTTTCCTGATTCAAAGACAAGCTAATGACATTTATACTATAAAGTGGACTGTGTTCAATGCTGCCAAAAACCTCTTTTAATTACACAACATGCAATTATGTGGTACACGTTTCTCTTTCAAATGTAATTCTACATACATCTGGTATATACAAATGTACAGGCAAAATAAAGCCATTTTAAACATTCAAATATCCATTAATAATATTAATTCTAATACATAACTGCAAATCAAGAGATGACAACCTACCTGGGCCTTTCTGGAGAAGGGTTTGGACTACGAGGGGGAGGGGTACGGGGGACAGCAGGTTTAGGAGCTATGGTAGCTGCGGGGATCAGGCCATGAGCTATATGTTTCTAGATAATGTAAAATAAAGTTAGTTGGCAATGATTGAACTAACACAATGAAGAAACACACAAGTGTACATGCACGAGGACCGATAACATGAAAGGGAGGAACACGTACATGCAAATTAATGTACAACGGTAAGCCTAAATGGTTTTGAATGCGATGCGCAAAATGACCGTTATCAGAAAAATAACAGTTATTCCTGTAGCAACACACTGTTCCTTTTCTTCCACAGTCTACGTATTTATTTACATACATGCTTGGTTCTTGGATTACAATGAAATTTTTGAAATGTTCGTTCTTTTCTCTTTGTGGAAAATATCATATTCCAATAAAAAAGCTACTCTGTTTCAGAAAACAAACAAAAAAAAATCACTGGTGATGTTTATATCATTTCCCTAGATCAGGGGTTCTCAACCTTGGCAACTTTAAGACTTGTGGACTTCAACTCCCAGAATTCCTCAGCCAGCAAAGCTGGCTGTGGAATTCTGGGAGTTGAAGTCCACATGCCTTAAAATGGTCAAGGTTCAGAAACACTGTCCTAGATCCATCTGACCTTCTTTGAGGTCGTAAGTCGAGGACTACACTGCACTTCTCCCAAGTGCCTCCCTTGAACCCAGGGCTGGAAGGGACCTTGGAGGTCCTCTAGTCCAACCCTTGGCCCAGTGCAGAAATCCTCCCACCCTTCTGGACAAGTGACAGTCCAGGATTCAGGCTGCTCCATTGCTTGGTCCGTTTTCCCTCTCGGATCCCTCCTTGCCGGTCCAAGCAGGGATGCTCGGGAGCCAGCCACCTGGTTGCCATGGGAACCGGACCCACGCTTGCCATCCGGGACCGCCGGCTCACCCTCCTTGCTTGTTCCCTCCGATCTTCCCTCCCCTTGAAAGAATCGATCCCACACCCCCGGGAAAATACTCACAAAGAGGCCTCTTCGGCCCTTCCTGAAATAAAACGGCATGAGGGTGAAAAGGCTGAGAAAACAAAACGAGAATAAAGCAGGGAGACAGAACAGGCCACGCCGGCTCCCTCCTCCCCCTCCGGTACAGGAGGACGCTTCCCCCCGGCAACCACTCCTCAATAAGCCGCAAGGCGATTGGTTAAGACTCCTCGCTTTATCCAATCGACATCCGCCTTACTGACGCCGCCTTCGCCTTAGCAACCAGCGTCCGTTAGGCATCGCCACGCCCCTGGCGACTTTTGTTTTGTTTTGTTTCGGAGAGGCGGGAGGAAAAGAGAAGAGGGCTTTGATTGGCTGGCGGCGACAGGGCGCCATGGCCGCCGCGCGATGTTGAAAAAAAAAAGGCGGAAGCAGGAACTCCTCGCAATGGGAGCTGCCTCCGTTTGCCTTCCCGGGTTTGCCTGTGTGTTTGGGCAGGTTCGCACGTGTATTTGAAGGCGCTGGGGTTTCTTGGAGATTGCTGTGCAGGATCTTTAAGCGGTAAGGTAAGAAGAATGCTTTGCATTGATTCACATATACATTGAATTAATAACAGCAGTAAGCTGTTCTTTGCATAGTCCCCCAAAAGACTGGCTCTTTACTTGCTTAACAGAATAATAAAGTTGGGAGGGACCTTGGAGGTCTTCTAGTCCAACCCTGCCTATACCATTTCAGAACAAATGGCTGTCCAGTCTAACAACTTCTGCAGGCAAGTCGTTCCACTGGTTAATTGTTTTCACTGTCAGGAAATTTCTCCTTAGTTCTAGGTTGCTTCTCTCCTTGATTTGTCCTGCCTTAAGCTGTCTCTTGTCCCATAGAAATCTGATAAAGATTACATACAATAAAACCTTATACATTTTGTGGAAGATCTGACATTCAGGTCAGAATAACAGTTGGAAGGGATCTTGGAGGTCTTCTGGAGCAACCCCCTGCTCAGGCAAGAAATTCTAGGTAATTTCAGACAAATGGTTGCTCAGTCTCTTGTTGAAAACCTCCAGTGATGGAGCATCACAAGTTCTGGAGTCAAGTCATTCCACTAATTAATTGTTCTGGCTGGGGAAAAAAAACCCTATGGAAAGGCATCAGCTGGAAGCCACCTGGATTTCATGGGCAATTTCTGGTTATTGAGAAATGAATAGTTTTTACATTTTCAGAATAACAGATTTATAGTTTTTCTCTTGATAGGACAAATAAGCGTACAAGTACAAAGAAAGCTTAATAATGCCAAATGATACCACCCCAGTCAGAGCAGGAGCTGTAAATGTTCCTCTGGGCCACGTGATTGGCAATGAGAAATGGAAGGGCTCCCAGATTGCTCAGGAGATGCATGGTAAGTTGTACTTTGATAAAATTACAGAATTTTGCTTACCAACAAGTCATCCCAAAATCTGAAAATTAAAACAACATTATTTGTTTAAATATATTGGTCCCTCAACTCCAATGGACTCTTCTTTTTTTAAAAAGGAATCTGACAGATGCATTGCCTTTTTTGGGGCATTTAGTATAATTTAGTGGGTTGTTTTGAACTAGGATAGTGCGGTGAATGGCTTTCAGCAAATCAGAATATCAGTTACACTACAAAATATGAACTTAATGTTTTGGTTTGGTCTGGAGGTCTTAATTATAGTATTCTTAAACATCCAAAGCCTGCATAGGTTATCTAAACAGCCAGAAAAATTAGGATGTCTCATTTTATTAAGCTAGGATAATCAGAAGATACCACTTAATCATAAGGAGTATTTTATTATTATTATCAGATGGTTTTAATTCTCATTAATTTGAATGCCCGTTCTATATGCTATAAATGAAAGATGGCAGGCCATATATTTAAATGCATACTTTCACTCTGTAGTGCTAAACATACATGGAAATGATCAGTCTTGAAATCATTGGCATTTTCTTCTGAATAACTTGGAGATAAAGCAACAGCTTGATTTGCAGAGTGTGCTAAAGCATGGTTTGTTCACACAATATGTTAAAATCAAACTTAGCAAGATATGTAAACCCAGCCAACATTTCACCCCAAATAAGAATTATGTGTCTACAGTAGTTCTACCATTACTATACTTTCATTGCTTCTCACATTTCAAGGGAAAGTTAAGCTTATTCTGGAAGATGGCCTGGGACTTGTGGACTTTCATCTTTCAAACAGATGCTGCATCCTCTACATTTCTGAAGCAGATCTGGTGGCAGGAAATGGCTTCAAAAGAAGACTTGTTCGTTTTAGAAATGTAAGTACCCTCTGAAAGTATAATATGGATCATGCTTTTTAGGAACATAATATCGGCAAAGCATTAGATCAATTCATCACACTTCAAGGAGAATCTAAACTTTAGTACCATGCATAATTACTGTTATCAGCAATTATACCAGCAACCGAAATCCACCATTTTAAGAAGTATTTTTTTATCCTTAAAGGATTCTATGTGTTTTCCTTCCTTGTGTTGCTGTTTTTGATCTGATTTTGCTTTAAGAACAAAAAGATATTTTGCCTAGGTAACTGGCATGGCTTTCTATTTATCTTCAGCTCAGAGAAAGCTTTAACTGGTGCATCTATATCTAATTGGCTGTTGCAGGAAAAGATGAGGAATTAATGGCCATGTATGGTGTATTATGGTTCTCATATGCACTGTTCTGAATGGTGTCAACCCAGCCATTCATTCATTCTCATATTCATCTGTGAGGAAACGTTAGTCTTTAATCAGCGATTTTAAGCAGCATGGCTGAGTACAGTGAAGAGGAGAAAGAGTGGAGAAAGCACACCTTTTTACTTTCCCAGCCCTCCCAATGAGCTTACTCTAGGCCAGGGGTGTCAAACTGCCAGCCCATGGGCCGGATGCATCATAGCAAAACCGCGCCCACCTCATTGCCGGCAATTGGAAAAAAGTCGTGATATATTGTGACACATCACATGACGTTGCTCTAGGCTGTTGGTTTGTTCCTGTCACTAATACCTGTTACTCTCGTTGTTCCTACTTGTTCCAGGCTTGCAATCTTCAAGGGATTGTACTAGTTGAAAAAACCCAAATAAGTAACCAGTATTTTCCAGAAGTCCAGAAATTTGTCATTCTGGAACTCGGAATGACTTTACTTCCGGTGGCTAGCCAAAAAGAAGCAGCTCAACTTATTGCTCAACTGGTAAGTATCTTCAAGAGCTGCTTGTTCTGCTAAATGGGTATCTATCTGGCTGGTTGCTTTAAAGCAGTGCTTTTCAAAGTTGACAATTTTAAGATGGATGGAGTTCAGATCAGAACTGGTGTACAAGAGCTTCTCATGTTCAAGTGACTGCAGGAAAAAGAATGATGGACGAGACAGACCTTGGTTTGAGGCGGCAAAATAATTTGAAAAGTAGGGATGTGTGATTCCTATTAGTTTTGGAGGAAGTGCCTCAAAACGCTCAGAAGCTTGAATGCAATACCTGTGACTCATTAAACTAACTACATTTGTTTCCAGTAAAAAGTTGCAGATACCTTAATGACTGCTGGTCTGCTATCGTGCCCAGTCCAAAGTGCCACTTTCATTCTGCATCCAAAGCACTGACCATCCTATAACCAAACATTTTTCTGAATTACAGGTAGTCCTCGACTTACAACAGTTCATTTAGTGACTGTTCAAATTTACAACGGCATGGAAAAAAGTGATGTATGAAGGTTTTACACACAACCATTGCAGCATCCCCATGGTCACATGATCAAAATTAGGACACTTGACAACTGACTCGTATTTATGACGGTCGCAGTGTCCTGGGAGTCACGTGACCCCCTTTTGTGACCCCCTTTTGCAAAGTCAATGGAGGAAGACAGATTTGCTTAACAACTAGGTTACTAACGTAACAACTGCAGTGATTCACTTAGCAACTGTGGCAAGAAATGTCATAAAATGAGGCAAAATTCACTTAACAAATGTCGCATTGAACAACAGAATATTTGGGCTCAGTTGTGGTCGTAAGTGGAGGACAACCTGCAAATAATTAGCCACCAAAAACCACAAGAGGGCAGCCAGACTAAATTTGACTTTCATTTCAGGTGCACGAACAGACTAAAACCAGCAATCTCTTCCAAAGTAAGAAATGTACCAAGCTATTGGAACCGTCTATACTCCATACAGTTCAGCAGATTCCAGGAGTTGGAAAGACAAAAGCCCTTCTCCTCCTGGAAAACTTTGGGAATATCCATCAGCTTTGCAATGCCTCTCTCCAGGAGCTCGAAGGAGTAGTTGGCCGCAGCCTAGCTCAACAAATCCATGCATTCTTTGCCCAGACGAAATAATCTCGGTTTTCCAGCATCAGAGATAAGCTTTTTGAAAAGCTGGAATTTCCCTTACACACACGGTCAGATTTCAGTTTCTATGAAACTCAGAGAGCCTTCATTTCCATCTGAGGAGCCAATAAATCAGGGACTTATTTTTGAGCTCAAGTTTACTCCATCTGAGCTTTCTTAGGTATGCTTTTGGCTTTCAACTGCATACAGCTCGACATGATGCCACTTTTTATGAATAGCACTGAACATTTTTCCTGGAAGATTACCTGCAGTATCAACATCCTATTTGCCTTCCTTTAAACAGTTCTTGTTCGTTTATTAATAGTTTCCTAAGTACATTCTTTTTCAATCTCAGATACTTCTTAAAAGAGATGAAAAGTTCATCTCTTGTCTGTTCAGACTGTTGAAAAATATAGGGTCTCTGACTTTTAAAGCCAAAAAAAGAGGTTGTTAAATTACATTTGTTCGGTAGACCTTCCCTATTGCCGTATTGGATACAGAAGAGAAACCTAATCTGAGTTTTGCCTGCCATTCATAACTTGTTTAGGGAGAAAGTATGAATTCTAAGCATTGGAACTTCTGCCTTGAACTGATTATTTAATGAGTGTTGGGAACAGCAAGATTTAAGGTGTTTGATTTTTGTATCTGTTAAAGTCAGCAGGGTCAATTCCCTGTTCTGATTGGTATGAACAAGGCTTAGATACTGTAATGCTCAGATAATAGGAGTTGCTGGATAGATCATCAATTAACAAACTTGTTCTCACTTGGCCTTCAACTAATTGGCCCAAGGAAGTCGCTTTGGGCAAATAGCACCAAAAAAAAAACCCAGAATGAACCTTGTTTCTTTCCAGCACTAAGTATAACTCTGAAAATCCTTATTTATAGATGTCATCTAGGCTTTCCTCTACTCTTGATTGACGTTCCTCTGGTTCTGCTCTATCCAAAACATTGTATGACAGGTGGACCTGGTAGGAAACTGCTGTAGGAGTGGAACCTGAATATTATTACTTTTGCACGAGGCACCTGGAAGGCCGCCAAACTGAAATTATGTAGGAGTATCAGGGTGAAAACAGGGAGTGAGTCATCCTTCTTGGCTGCCCGGAGGGCTTTTGTAATCATTTCCAGCAAAGTTATACTTCTCTGGAGCTTAAAGGTTGTAACTTGGTCCTTTCAAGCAAAACTCCCACGTCTTTCAAAGAAAGTCCATGTACCCCACATCAGATAGAATAGTTACCCTTTTGACATTTGACTGCACCACCATCTAGTTTTACAGGCAGCCTGGGGCCAAGGGCTATTTCTTAGGGGATGGAATAAAGAGATAAAGATACCTTCAGGAATGGTTCTGGGTGCCTGCATCCCTGCAGTTTTCCTGGCCATGGGATAGGATGGCTTCCGATTGCTGCCTTGCAGCATTTACCTATTTCCAAGTCAGGCTGGTAACTCCAGAATTCCTCAGTTCCTCAGTGTTATTCCATTTTTGAAACTAGCTAAGACTGAGTAGGTACCGTCGCCTAATTGGGCAGAGAACAAGTCTGAAGCTGTTTTGGGCTTTTGGACAATATTATTACAGGTATCCCTTTTGTGACTGGGTTGACATTGTTTTAAGCCAAGGACAGACACTTTTTTTTCACGATTGGATGCTACAGTGAACAGCGTGCAGGCCAAGAAGACAAAACAGGTTAATGCGGCACTTCTGCTGAAGTGCCGAAGGTTTAGGCAGGTTTTGCAATTTGGAGGGGCAGATGTTGCAGACACATGCAGGAAGACACTGTGTTAAGATGGTTGAAATTCTTTCCCTCAACGCCCTCTGAGTCAACAGAAGGGCAAAACCTTTAAGGCAATCTTATCTTGTATGAAAGATAATAAACGGTGCCCTTGGGCATTTGTCTTTTTGTCCAGGAAGTTCAGTTGTGCTCATTTAACTTTAAAAAAAAAAAAAAGGTTGGACAACTGCTAGAATTGCAAGGTAACCACACCTTTATGGAACAGGCTTGGAACGGGTCTCAAGTTAATGGTGACTCCGTGCTACGATAGTAACATCTAATGTTTCCTAACCTTTTAATAATACAAATGTATTCATTTTAGAATGCCTTTTAAGTGACATTTTATGGGGTTTTTTTTACTGTATCTCTGAGTCAGGTAGATAGATAGAGATATTTTTATTTAGTCTGAGTTAGAACTGAGTAAGGTCATAGACATATCCATGATTCTAGGAGATATTTTTTATTTAGGAGTCTGAGTAAGAACTGAGTAATGTCATAGACATATCCATGTTATTCTGGTAACATTACAGCCAAGGCCTTTGTGAAATCTAAAAATACTGTACATTATCCAGAGGACAAAAAAAACCCCTTGGTTTTGGATAAATTGTCACGCACCAAGGAAATCAGGAGATCCAGGTAGTTCAAGTGTGTATAAGGATTTATTGTAGCTCTCTACAAGTATCTGAATACTAACGGTCAGGGGAAAGTAGTGGGAGTTAAGAACAGAAAGAAATTAAAAGTGGGCTGGACTGCGGGTGCGCAGGGACTCATGGCAGATGACATTTGATCTCTCTCTCAGGCTCAGCCTGATCATCCCTTACAAAATTACAATGTTTTATTTAAAAGAAATTGGCAAGCATAGCATTGTTACATACTGGAGGAATGACACTATTATATTGCTACAGGATAAAAAATCTTAGTTCTCAGTAGATTGAACTTGGCAAAGGAGCATTTTTTTTGCCACAGCAGGATAAATAATTGCTATATTGGCTTTATTTGATTGCCTAGGCTTTATGCCTATGCATCTACTGCATTTTTCTGACTTGTTATGCTTAGCGGGGTTTCAAACTTGCCTGTGTATATTGAAATCCCCTCATTTATTCTTTCAAGACCATGTATTGTTTAAAGTGAACCTATTATTTAAGACATTAAGTGTAAGGGTTGTTGACCGCTAATGAAGTTAAGTTCTTAGGCTCCTTTCTCGGAATTTCTGAGATAGCCCTGTAGATTTACAAGGTTTCAGTCCAAGGTACTTTTTAACGAAAAAGTACCGTAAACCAAGTCTAGAATAACCAGGCTATGTTGGAAAGACTTGGGAGAAGCAACAAAGAGAAGATAGTTTTGATCATTGGCATCTTTCTCCTATGTGTTCTCTAACACCTAGCACAGTGATGGCGAACCTTTTAGAGACCGAGTGCCCAAACCACAAGCCAAAACCCACTTATTTATCGCAAAGTGCCACGGCCGCATCAACATTGTGGTGCCCTTGGGGTGGGCATGGACGTGGGCCACTGGGTGGGCATGGCTGCGGTGGTCACGGCAGACTGAGTGGGCATGGCAGGGATGGGCGTGGCCACTTTGATGTTGCTCGTGGGAGGAAGCCTGTGGGGGCTGGGCAGGATTGGGGGAGATCCAGGGGGTCTCTGGTGGGTGGAACGGTGGGCACATCCTGCGGGGTGAGGCAGGGGGTAGGGTGGGGGTGCCATTGCTGCGGGACAAGGTGAGGCAGGGGTGGCTGCTGCCGGACACCATCAGCTCCCGCACACAGAGGCTAGCGAGCGCATGGGGGCATGCTCTACCACCTCTACTCAAGCTTGCTAGCCAGCTGCTTCGCCTCCTTTGTGCTGGGTGGGGCTGCCATTCCACACGCCAACAGGGGCCTAATGGACTTGCGTGAGCTGGCAGCAGCGGCACGTGTGCCCAGAGAGAGGTCTGAGTGCCGCCTCTGGCACGCGTGCCATAGGTTCGCCATCACTGACCTAGCAGTTCTTCAGTTATTTTGGATTATAGTCTCCATATCTCCTCTTTGAAGAAAAAAATTATCCTACTTCGGACGGATGCCCATTTTGATAGGCCTTAGTGAGGGCATCAACCACATGCATTCAAAATCCCTATGTTCCCTGCATCAAAAGGCTTCCCTATTTCTGCTTCACAGTGTTGAACTTAGCTAACCACGGCCTATTGTAGCACACGAATTCAGTCATTGCACATTTCTTTGAAGAACCCCAGAATCAAAACTGGAATAAAAATAACAGAGAATGAGATGTAAGTGAAGATAACAAGTCAACTTTCCTTCCAACCTACATTTTATTATTCACTAGAATTAGTTCCACAGCATTGATTGAATATTGCACAATAAGAATAAGCAGCCACTACGGTATTACATTCTTCCTTTTAAAAAAAAAAAAATAACAGACCTTCATTCTGAACAACCACAACGGTTAGGAAAAATTAAACTTATCTCATTCATAGTTGCAGTGAAAAGTTGTTCATCGTCACATAGAAGTCAAAACCAGGACTCATTCTTAAATAATTGTTTCAGATTTATATATTTACATCTACTGGGTAGAAACATTAAAAAATCCATTTAAAAAAAATGACATCGATAGACCGGCCTTTTCCATTTTTCCTTATTCTATGCAGTGTCTACCTTAGCAACTTTAAGATATGTGGACTTCAACTCCCAGAATTCGTCAGCCAGCTGTGCTGACTGGGAAATTCTGGGAGTTGAAGTCCACATATCTTAAAGTTGTCAAGGTTGAGAAACATTGTTCTATTCTAACTTCCTCTAAAAAAATCCTAAAATGGAGGGCAGTCTCAACTTCTGCTAATGGATTCAATGAATGTCAATAGGAACTTCAATTTCCCTTACTTAAATTTTTTTTTTTTAGCCTATCATTGTTAAGATCAACCCTGTTGGCAATATTTCAGCTTAACACACAACTATTTTGTATTAGCCTGCAACTTCAGATAGCGACAATAAAACTCCAAGCATCAACTACTTTTCCAGTTGGGCTTGTTCTTTAGTGCGCTGAACTCCTAAATTTCACTTAAGGCATAGTTAAGTTACTTTATCAACTGGTTGGAATGCATCTTCAAGGTGGTGCTCAAAAAAGCCCTCGGTTGATATCCTTCTTAAAAATAGTATTGGGGAGCTAGGCATATATATCTATTTAAAGCAGTGTTTCTCAACCTTATCAACTCAAAAGATGTGTGGACTTCAACTCTCAGAATTCCCCAGCCAGTATGCTGGTTAGAGAATTCTGGGAGTTGAAGTCCACACATCTTTTGAGTTGCTGAGATTGAGAAACACTGATTTGAATTGAAACCTGGCAGGGACTAGGGATTTGGTCAACAACCAAACTGATCTCTTTCCAAACTCTTATTTACATTAGCATATTTCTCTATACATGATTGTATTAGGAAATCCCCATCTTTACTCTTAATGCTCGGCAGGTGTAGAAAACGATACCCAGTTACATCAGATCTTGCAAAACAGAAGCTGGTTTTCGATGGATCTGTTCCGTGTCACCAGGACTGAGATTGGTTTCAAGGTTATCCATGGGAGATTTCTTTCCACAGCATCAGGTGCCATGTCAATGGATGGCTTTTTTTTGGCCGTTGGCGAGATGCTAGCATTTAGTGTGGGAAATTCTGGAAATTGCTATCCTACTTCATTTCCATGTTCCATCTGGAACACCAGAAACTGCAAAATCCAGTTGCCCGTGGTGATTTAATCCTGCATCTGTGGAAGGCTTCAAAAATAGGCCAAAATGCTGTTGTCTGAAATTCCTTTGTGGAAATCTCGGTCTGTTTATAGAACAAATGTCGGTATTCTTCTCTCTCAGTTGCTGCTTTCCACCCTGTTCCCAATCCTGGGCACTGAGTAAAGTTATTATTTTTTTAAAAAAAATGTTCTGTTTGTTTAAACCAGGAGTCTTCAAACGTGGTAACTTTAAGATGTGTGGACTTCAACTCTCAGAATTCTGGGAGCCAAAGTCTTAAAAGTTGCCACATTTGGAGACCCCTCGTTTAAACCACCTCAAAGCAGAGTAGAAAATAGGATTTTAAAACCTTATCATGTAGCATTGCTTCTACCCCACCCTGTTAGATTTATTCATTTACCCTGTTATTTTAGCATCACCCAGAGGTTCAATAATTTATTTAAGAATTAAGTTTCTGACTAGCTGTATACACTGTCAATTCACAGAACATTACAAACTGGCCTATAGCCTGTTTCTCATTCATTGGGCTTTAAAGTAATTGGCAAGAGAACCACATTGATCCTGCATCATTGTGGCCAACAGTTCTATTACTTCTCCCAACGTAGGTGAGATGGTCAACCATGGGGCATTACTATGGTACACATTCACATTTTTAAAACAAAACAAAAAATGAATCCTCAGTCTTCGCAGCAGAAGAGCTACAAAACCATTCTATTGTTTCTCAAGATCGCTCATAACTAAGCCAGAAATCTGGGCAGAAGTTTGAGTGGACTCCAAGAAGATGTAAGCACATGACGCGTTCTTCAAAAACCTTCCGATCCTTGCAAGTTGTACAACCGGAAACCAGTTTTGAACAGGTAGTTGTTGCTTTAAGTTGGGGCTGCTCAACTCTGGATTCCTAAAGGCTACATCGTGAATCCACAACGTCCATTCTGGGACCCTTTTCTGGGCGACGGTGCCCTTGGTCTCCAAGTCCTAGTACAATGAACTATCGGTATTGAAGAGTGTGAACGGGGTTGACAGTTTTTTCTTAATGGCGGAGGTTCCACTGACAGCCGAAGGCAGGCAGAGGGTGCTGGCGGCTTTCTGCCTATTTTTGGTTCCCCAACTCAAGAATGACAGCTTAGGCGTCACCTTCTTGGCTGTGTCGGTTCTCTCTTCTTCCATGGCCAGACATATCAGGGAGTAAGTTTTCTGCATGCCCGCTGAGTAAGTGGCACATTTGTTGTGCTGTAGGGGAAAGAGGGAGAGAGACCCGCATTTTAAAAAATAAAATAGATTCAGTCAACACAAAAGGGGAAGCAACGTTTAAACTACAGGTAGCCCTTGACTTACCGCAGTTCAAAGTTACAACGGCACTGAAAAAAAATGACTTATGACCGCTTTTCACACGACCATTACAGCCTCCCCATGGTCATGTGGCCATTTTGGACTCAATTGTGTCCGTAAATTGAGGACTACCTGTATATTCTATGACAGGAGGATATTCTTCTGCATTTCATTACATTCCCCCTGGGCTAGTCTCCAAGTCTATGTAGGTGGACTATTATTAAATTTGGACAGGAGATTTGTCTCCTTGTGACATCATTTCTGAACAGGTTTCTTTGCCCAAAGTGAAATTTCCAAAACCCGTAGTTGCAATGAGCAACAAAAATAATGAGGGTCATTTTCTAAGCAAAACCTGTGCAGGAAATTAGAACGATGTCATCTTTGTTATTTATTTATTTATTTTAAAAAGCAATTAAAAGTTGCAAAGCTTGAAACAATGCTGAAAGAATAGACATTTTGTCTCCCCAGTTCCCAGTTTAGTTTAATCTCTTTTTTATCCCCAAGGAAACCAATTAGTCTTTCGTTATTTGCTACGACAATTGGAGTGGAGGGTGGGGTTTTGAGAACTAAAATAAAAAGGGAAATGGAGGTCAGCTTGCTTCGGCTACCCAACTCCAAACAAATCTAGGTGGCTTATGCTTAAAATACGCAGGAACAATTAAAAAGTAAAAAAGCATCATACAGGGCCAGATTACAAGACCGCGCTGATGGTCTCTGTAGTGAAATTCTGTTCACAGCTTTACTTACCAAGGAAGGTGCATTTTCTTGACAGCTGATCACTTGGATCTCAATCTCCTGCTCTCTCAAGTTCTGGAGCTTTTCCAAGACGTCACTCGTCCCCAACCATTTGCAATCCATGCCTTCAACCGCAATCACGGTGTCACCTTCTTTCAAACCTGCCAACTAAAAAACCATGGGGCATTGCTCGGCATCAGCTAAGCCCAGGCAGAATCTGGTAGACTTTCCTAACCAGCTTTAACTGCCCAGCTTCACCATGGAAGTCAGATTAACATGATGGAGGATTTTAAACTACACTCCTATCTCTAATCACATAGGATCCGTGTGGCGCAGTGATTAGAATGCAATACTTCAAGCTAATTCTGCCGACTGCCAGCAGTTCGATCTTAATTGGCTCAGGGTTGACTCAGCCTTCCATCTTTCCGAGGTCAGTAAAACGAGGACCCAGATTGTTGGGGGCCATAGGCTGACTCTGTAAACCGCTTAGAGAGAGGAGTAAAGCACTGTGAAGTGGTATATAAGTCTAAGTGCTATTGCTATCTGTTGATTACTAAGGGATATAAACCTAATCACTCAGCCAATCATTTGGCAATAAACTCCACAGTGCTCAGTGAGACTTACTTCTGAATCAGCAGGTTCATGATTTCATTAATAAATAAACTTCTATATTGTGCTGTTAAGCCCTAATTTTTCCCCTCCTTAGATTTGGCTTAGCATGCTAAGTGGACTTAGCCAATTGGGATTTATCTGCTACTCCAAGGTTAAGCAATCTATGATTTAGTGGGATGTATAAACTCAGTCTTCAAGATGTTAACAGAGGATGAAGAAGGATTACTACTCCACTCTTTCAATGTCTACAAGGTACAATCAGGTGCATCTACCGAAAATAGACAAATGTTTAAATTGTACCAATCCAAAGAGTTAGGAAGAATCCCACTTTTCTTTTAGATTATAGTTTGCAATAGACTTTGTTTTTCAAATTCATTCAGTAAAATCAGTATCTGGGAGGGCCTTTCCAATTGCAAAATAAAAGCCCATCAAAGAAAGGCGGTTAAGTATCTGATGGATTCTAATTCATTTTTCTGTGAGTTGTGTAGAAAATTCCACTGAAATTAACCCCGGCACTGTGAACAATTCTACGAAGAGAAACCCCTGGATCTTACCGCTGCAGGAGAAGCTGGATCAATGCAGTCAATCTGTACTGGTGGGCCTCCTTTGACAGTGAACCCCAACATGCTGTCTTCACAGCAGAAACGAATGAAACGGGGAGGTGACCACCTCTGCTTGGCTGAAAACACCGTAGGTGGGCCCTGAGACACAGAGAGCAACAGTTAAATGATTTTTGCAAATTTAATGTAAATTACAGAGAGCTTCTCTCCCTACACTTATTCCCCCAGAATCTTCTGTTTTCTCCTAGTAGTGTCTGCAGTACGTATTGTTCTTCCTAGGCTCAATAAAGCCCCAACACACATGGTACTTTAACAGTGAAAGGGGGTCATCTGGCTTTATTAAATATAGTGTTCTTAATTATAATTTGTTCAATAACCCACAACTGAATAACAGAATAACAGCATTGGAAGGGACCTTGGAGGTCTTCTAGCCCACCCCACCGCTCAAACAGACAACCCCATACCATTTCAGACAAATGGAATATCTTCTTAAAAACCTCAATATTGGAGCACCCACAGCTTCTGGAGGCAAGCTGTTCCACTGATTAATTGTTCTAGCTGCTTGGGGTCACACTACAAATCACAGACATTTTGCAATCCACAATGGTGGATCCATACAATAGTCTAAGACAGAATGAACTTTATAGTGATCTGCATCCAGGCCACCGCTGTCACCATCATGGTTGGATTAAGTTATAAGCCCAGCCATGGTTTGTTGAATCAATCCCTCTCGCTGGCCCCACACAGCATATTAAGGCATTAAAATCTACAAAGGGCTGGGTTTTACACAGCATCCTGTTCATAAGTAGGCATGACCCACTGCTGGTTTGCGGTGAGGAGCCCTCCCAAGGGATAGATTCACATTTCAAGAAGCTGGACATTATTTTCATAGTCATTTTAATTCTGAGGCAAGAAGGCATTCACACATATTAAGGGCAACATGTCATAGTGACAGAACAGTTGGTTCAGACATACCAGCCTTTCGAAGAAGTCTCTCACTTTCACGTTAGAGAACAGAGGAGGAATCAGTTCTATTTTGTGATTTGTGTTGGCTGGAATAAAAGCAAAGCAAATAGATTTATTATTTTTTAACCACTTCTGGGAAGCAAAAAGCAACACGTTTTCTTTTGGTACCCCTCTCCCAATTTCATAGCAGCTGTGTGATGTAGCTTAGCTTGAAGATCACTGCAAAATCTTAAATCTTTGAGGATTTTTTTCTTCATAGCTTTAGAAGCTCAGCAATCTATACATTCCTAGAGCACTAAACCTGTACCCACTTAGAATCTGAATCATGTTAGCAAAGATTCTGATATTATATTATATTATATACTTTTTTCATTTCTTTTTTTTTTTTTTTAATTTATTTATTTTATTAATTATTTTTATTAAATTTTATAAAGTTTTAACAAATATTAACACAAAAATATAATAACTCAACTGATAACAGAGAAATAACAAATTTAACAAGCAATACAAATAGCTGCTCGGAACCCCCCTCACCACATCCTCCCACAACCTAACCCCTAACCTCCCTCGCCATCCAATGCGGTGTAAAGTTTTCCCGAGCACCTTAGAAAAAAAAAGAAGAAAAAATCTATTCCCTTAATATCCCCAACTACAGTTGAGAAACATAATCTATTACTTATTATCTCCCTCCCCCCTCCCCCCCAGGCTTCCCGGAGTGAATACAGAGTAAAAAAATGCAAGAAACCCCGCTAATCTACTATTTAGTAACTATTTATCTATATATCATATCTAATTCTTTCAATTGATATTTCTTTTGCATATAATCAATCCATTTTTTCCAATCCATCAAAAATGTTTCATTTGAGTGGTTCTTCAGGTAGGCTGATATCTTAGCCATCTCAACCAGATGGGTAACTTTTAATGTCCATTCTTCAATAGATGGTATTTCAGATGACTTCCAATATTGACCCACCAACAGTCTTGCGGCCGTAGTCAAGTTCAAAATCAACTTAGTCTCTGTGGTGGAACAATCCTTTGTTATACCCAACAAAAATAACTGTGGTACAAACTCAATACGTTTTTTCAAAATATTTTGAAGAATCCACCATATTTTTATCCAAAAAGCCTTAATTTTTTTACATGTCCACCAAATGTGAAAATAAGTTGCATCCAAAGATTCGCATCTCCAACATTTGGGTTTCAAATTTGGATACATAAGCGACAATTTTTTTGGGTCTAAATGCCATCTATAAAACATTTTATAAAAATTCTCTCTTAAATACTGAGCTTGTATAAACTTAACATTTTTCACCCATATTCTTTTCCAAGTTTCCATCCTGATTGAATGTCCAAAATTCCCTTCCCACTTGATCATACAGTCTTTAACTAATTCCTTTTCAGAATCAATTTCAATTAAAGCGTCATATATTCTTTTAATATGCATCGCTCTTTGGTCTCTAATCTGTATAATCAATTTTTCATCCTTTAAAGAAAAACCCATCTTAACATCTTTTTGCCATCTGGCTTGAAGTTGTGCATGATGATACCAATTATGAGCTATACCTTCCTCCCTTAATCTGTCTAGTGATTTCAATTCTAAGCTATTCCCATCTTTATTCAAGAGTTTATCATAGGGCTCCACGTCTTGAATTTGTTGTATACCCACACTCTGTATTGCATGTCTGGGAACAGTCCATAAAGGAATTTTACCATTTAATTTATAATAATACTTTTTCCAGACACGCATCACAGAGTTTCTTAATATATGCTCTTTAAAACCCCTATCCAATTTTTTATCATAAACTAAATAGGCGTGAAACCCATACACTAACCCATATCCTTCTATATTCAGTATTCTTTCATTTGTTAAATTAATCCAATCACTTATTGCCACTAGAACTGCTGCATAATAATATAATTTGAAATTAGGCACTTTCATTCCACCTCTCTCTCTTATATCTTGAATAATTTTAAGTTTAACCCTTGGTTTCTTGCCATCCCAAATAAAATTGTTTATACCTTTCTGCCATTCATCAAGATTCCCATCCTTTTTAAGTATTGGCAACATTTGAAATAAAAATAAAAATTTCGGTAATACATTCATTTTAATAGCGGCTATCCTACCCAGGATAGATAATTGTAGTTTTTTCCAATTCTCCATTTCTTTTTGAACTTTACTCCATAAGAACTCATAATTATTCTTATATAATTTACCATTTGAGGCTTCTATATAAATTCCTAAATATTTAACTTTTTTAACTATCTCACATCCCGTTATTCTTTCCAAATCTTGTTTTAATTTATTATCACAATTTTTGACCAACATCTTTGTCTTGGATAAATTTAATTTAAAACCAGATACTTTTCCATAGTTTCGAATAATTTCCATCAAACTCTGAACCGATTGCATTGGCTGAGTCAATGTCACAAGTAAATCATCTGCAAAGGCACATAATCTATAATCATGTTTTCTAATTTGTACCCCCTTTAATTCCTCTGATGCTCTAATCCTATTCAATAAGACCTCTAAGGTTAAAACAAACAATAAAGGAGATAAGGGACAACCCTGTCTAGTACCCTTTTCAATGTTAAACAAATCTGTTAATTGACCATTTACTATAATCTGTCCTGTTTGTTTCTGATATATAGCTGTTATAGAATTAATAAACTGGTCCCCCATTCCCATCCTTACCACAAGCCTTTGCAGAAATGTCCAATTCAATCTGTCAAAAGCTTTTTCTGCATCTAAAAACATTAAAACAGCCGGCACTTGAATATGTTTATCCAAGTATTCCAGTATGTTAACAAGTTGTCTGACATTGGTTTTCATTTGTCTCCCTTGTAAAAAACCAGTCTGATCCGGATGTATCCTCTGTATCAGAACTGTCATTAATCTATTGGCCAAAATTTTTGCAAAAATCTTGTAATCCGTATTTAACAATGAGATAGGTCTAAAATTTTCTACTTGTAAATTATCCTTACCCTCTTTAGGAATCAAACAAACATTAGCCGTTTTCCAGGAGGGTGGAACCGGACCACCTTCTTGTATATTCACAAATAACTCCCTCAAATGTTCGACCACTTCCTCCTGTAAACACTTATAATAAATCGTAGTAAAACCATCAGTTCCTGGAGATTTTCCCAATTTCAATTGCTTAATTGCGTCAATAATTTCTTCTGATCTAATCACAGCATTTAATCTATCTCTTTGTTCCAAAGTAATTTCCATAACATTTTGATTTTGTAAAAAGGCATCTACCTCTTGCTCTTGAACTTTTTCTTCAGCATACAATTTGGTATAGAACTCTAGAAAAGCCTTCTTAATAGCATCCTGATGAAATACTTCTTGCCCCTTATATTCTACCTTCTCAATTAAACGAGATTTTTGTTTCTTCCTTAATATATAAGCCAACCATCTGCCAGGTTTATTAGCATTAAAAAAAGTATTATGTTTAGCATATTGTATATTCCTGGCAACCTGATCGGCCATCAAAATATCAAATTGTTTCCGTAAAACCTTTATCCCTTCTTTAATATTACTATCATCCGGTTTATCTATTAATAATAACTCTTTCTTTTTTATCTCCGCTTCTAAAACTCTTCTCTTTTCCTCTTGTTTACGTCTATGTCTTGCATTCAATTCAATTAAAATACCACGCATATGGGCCTTGCTAGAGTCCCACACCGTTTCTATTGGTAAGCCTATATTCAAATTTAACCTGAAAAATTCCTTGATAGCCTTTTTACATTCTTCCACATACATTTCATAATTAAACAAATTTTCATTAAGTCTCCAGGATCTGCATATATATTGACCAGTCCTTAGTTCCATCATAACTGGGTTATGATCAGACAATACATTAGGTAAAATTTTAACTTTCTTTAAACTTAACATAAAATCACTCGTAGTTAGAATAAAATCAATTCTAGAAAATGATTGATGTCTATCAGAGAAAAAAGTAAATTCTTGGTCCCTCCCATGTCTTTCTCTCCATATATCTAGCAAATTAAAATCGTCTTTAATATCAAAAAAAGATTTAGGCAATATTGAACGCGTTTGAGGAACAGATAAGATTTTTTTCTTATCCAAACTAGCATCAAGAACTCCATTCCAGTCTCCCATTAAAATACAAGATCTATAATCCAACTGTATTAACTTTCTATGCAATGCTTTATAAAATATACCTTGTTTTTGATTTGGAGCATATATACCCACCAACAAAACTTTCTTCCCATCCAATAAAATTTCTATAGCTAAAAATCTTCCATGTGTATCTGCTTCTATTAATTTAGCTTTTATATGATTTTTAACATAAATAACAATTCCATTTTTTTTGTCTAAAGATGATGCGACAAAGTGTGTACCCAATTTGTTATTAATCAAATATTTCTGGTCCAAAGTTCTTATATGAGTTTCTTGTAAACAAATTACGTCATTTTTACATTGCTTCAAATAATGAAATATCTTCTTCCTTTTTTGTGGAGAATTTAAACCATTGACGTTCCATGTCAAATACTTATTTGACATGATCTTTTCGTGAAAGCTTCTGCAGGGCCAAAGCTACCTCTTCCTTCCTCTTAGGCCTTGCTCCCATGGCTTCCAAAGATGTCAGATCAGCTTGCTTGGTTTGAATTAATTCACGTGAACCCCTTGGATCTTTGGGCTTATCAGCTACCAGAGGTTGAAAAATATCAATTAACTGCACTGGTTGTTCAACTGCTTTATCCATATCCGTCAAAAGAATTGTACGAGGTTGTTGAGATTCCAAAATTTGCAATGATTCTAGATCTTTAACCAAAATTGCCCTCTTAGATTTTGGGGAGGTAGATCTATCAGCCATCAATATATTATCAAAGAAATCCTTTGCTTTAGCAACAGTAGTCAGACGATATCTATTATTTTTAAAAAACAAAGAAAGTCCAGTTGGAACCTCCCATCTATATTGTATCTCTCTTCTTTTGAGCTCCTCTGTCAAAAAAGCATAATCTTTCCTTAACCTCAGCATTTTAGGAGGTATCTCTTTCAAAACCAGTACTTCTTGACCAGCAACACTCAGTTGTTTATTGTAGGCTGTTGAGAGAACCCAATTTCTGTATTTTCTTGTATTAAAATATATCACAATATCTCTAGGCAAATTTCTTTGTGCTGCAATGCGTGAGTTCATTCTAAACAACCGTTCAATCTGCCAGTCTACATTCTCAATTGAGTCATCCAAAAATTTTGATAAGGCTTCAATAACAATTTTTCTTAAATCCTCTTGGATCCCATTTGGGGCTTCTCTAAGTCCCCTGATTCTAACTGCAAACTGCATCTGATGAAATTGTGTCAAAGTAGCCTGATCTTGTACATCACTTTTAATTTCTTCTAATTTTTCTTCAAATTGCTGTTCAATATTCTCTAATTTCTCTTCAACACCGATGGTATAATCCCAAACACCCTTGATAGCCTCGACAATGTCTTGTCTCATCTCCTGGTTAGATACTTCCGTCATAGCTTTAAAATCTTTTTTCTGTTCAGCCATCTTTTCCTCTAACTTATAATCCATTTTATCCATTCTGTCTTTAAGTGAGGATAATGCAGCACTTACTGGGGATAATGCTACTGTTAAAGCAGTCTGTAGATCTTTAATTGTAATCATTTCTGAAGCAGGCTGTACAGGCTCTTGAGACTCTAAAGGAGCAGACTGTGATTTTACAAGCTGCCCTGGAGAGGGCATAGCCGCCTTAGCAACTGCTGCCTTATGTCTCGTTGTCATAATTAAAAAAAAAAAAAGAAGGAGAGAGGAAGAAGAAAAAGAAAAAAAAATAGCTTGAAAAAAAAGATTGCCACTTCCTCCCTTTTAAATTTCTTTTAAAATCCAATTAGATCAATTTCTTTTAAAGTCCAAATAAATCCAATCCAAATAATCACTCAAACTTCTCTTTAGAAAGAGGAAAGAAATTTCACTTTCATTTTCCTGCGCAATCCACACTTTAGATTTTTCACTTTCACTAGGTAGAGAAAGCGATCGCCATTTTAAGAAAGTTTTTGTTGATTCAAGAAAAGTTATAAATACAAAGGCAGAAACAAAATAGCAGTATACTTGCGATAATCAAAAGACTTCTGTATTCAGACCGTCTGTTTAAAGTCCTTGTAAGTCAATCTTAAGAGCAGAGGCGGTCACGGCGTCTAATTCTGTCAGCCGACAGAAGCGTCTCTGAGCAGGAGCATTTCAAGTGCCTGGGGAGCACACCTTCTCTGCCCCTGAAAACTTGTTCCAGGGGTCTTGGAAGGGCTCAACCCGGCTCTTGAAGCTCTACTCCCCTTCTTTGCCCGAAGAGGAGTTTTCCGCTGCAACGAACAGCTGGTGAGCGCTGTTGTTGACAGCTAACTGACACAGAGATCGGAGCCTCACGTTAGAGACTCCTTCGACGCCGGTGAAGCCACCGGAAGCCCTACTTTTTTTCATTTCTTATGGCACTACTCTTTATGGATTCACATCTACCAACGGCGAAATTTGCAGATTGGTACAGTTGAAAATATCATGGCTTTAGAAACATTTTAAGATCATATTTTTTCATGCTGTAAAATACAAGATGATTATGACAGGATCAAAAGAGCAGCAGGGAAGCATTTGCTAAAATTGAGCTCCCTCCATTGATAGGAGCTTGTTAGTTTCTACTTGCAATTTTAAGAGTGTGCTTTGATTTTTGTTAATTAATTCTTAGGCATTTTTACAGTATGGTAAGAGGATAAGATAGATTAATAAACCACCATGGGAACACTTAGCTTAAATGCAGCATTAAAAACCTGGGAATTAATAACACAATCAATAAATGGCAATAGCTGCCTTGAAAGAGTAGCTTCCAGCTACTCAACATAAGAATTGAACTGAGGTTTCATCGTCCAAGCAACTAAACAGCTTTAGCTGAACATAAAAATTGAATTGAGACTTCGTATTTCTAGCAACCAAGTAGGCCAAAAAGTACAGAAAAAAGCCCAGCAGAAATGGTACATTGTGAGTCATGTCAGCCAGGAGGGTGTTGTATGGTAGGACCCAGGAAAAGATCCTTTTCTGCTGTGACCCCAATATTCTGGGACATCATCCACTCTGCCCCATCCCTGGAGATCAAACTGGCCCTTTCCTGCAGGCTTTTCGTAAGTCCCTGAAAACTTGGCTTTGCCAATAGGCATGGGAACCCACAAATGTGCTGTGATAAAACTGGTGCACTGGCTGTATTGATTGTTTGAATGAATGAGTTTTACGTATTTTATGTGTTTTTTTTAAATGCTTATACAATATTTTTCTTGTTAAGTGGTTTAAATGGCAGTGTTGTGCTTTTTTCTGTTTTTATAAGCTGCCCAAGATTATATACTATGTATGAAATTGATAGCTATATAAAATTGGATGATAGATAGATAGATAGATAGATAGATAGATAGATAGATAGATAGATAGATAGATAGATAGAAATAGATCGATAGCTAGACCGATTGTTAGATGACAGTTGCAATAGATGATGGACAGATAGAAATGATCTGATGATAGAGATGATATATAGATAATAGACAGATATGATCACAGACATACATCAATAGATGTTAGATTTGAATCTATCCATGTGATGAAATGTAGCAAGGAGGCAGATTCCTCAGAGGGAGGTGCATTCCTGAGGAATTAAAAGACAACTTCATCTGGATATTATGTGTGAGAAAAGATGAGTGAAAACAGCCCCTCCCAAATAGTTCCCAGAGTATATGGTAGATGCAAATAGTAGGTTGCTCTATCTGGGCAGATGTTCTTTATAGGTGTGAATCACAAGTTATTCTGTCTAAACATGGATTCACTCCTGGGTCACCCCAGGCTGAAAAGGACTTACACTGGATATTGGGTGCCAGCACCAAGCTAAAGAAGTCTTCTTGTTGCTCGTGCTCGGTATATTTGAGAAGGGACCGCTTGTGTGCAACGGACAAAATCTCTTGAAGGATCTCTATATTCCGGAGCTTTGTGCATAAGCTGCAAACCCTTAAGGCTTCTTTGTGATAAAGGAGAGCTCTGTGCAAATGTAGTCTTCCTGGAGAAGGAAAAAAATGAATGAAGGAATGGGATGGATTTTTGCACCATAAAAACCCAGGATTTTTAAGCCACAACAGCTCAGTCTATCAAGAATCCTACAAATCACATTGCTTAGTGTGATTTGTTACTCTGTGTGTGAACGCAATTATTCTAATCGAGTCAAAGCTGTACAAATTAATGATGATGTGTCTACTATGACAGTGTTCTTTCAACTTCAACCACTTTAATGGAACCCATGCTGGCTGGGGAATTCTGGGAGTTGAGGTCCATGCCTCTTAAACGTGCTGAGATTGAGAAACAGTGACTGCAGACAAGCCTTTCTTCCCTAAAGCATAAATGTTATCAGTTTGGGGAAGCTAAAGTGTTGGTTATTACCTATAAAGCCCTTCATGGCATTGGACCAGGATACCTATGGGACCGTCTTCTGCCACATACTTCCCTTTGACCGGTGAGAGCGCACAGGGTCGGCCTCCTCTGAGTCCCGTCAGCGAAACAATGCCGTCTGGCAGGTCCTAGGGGGAGGGCCTTCTCTGTTGTGGCGCCCACCCTCTGGAACCAACTGCCTCCTGAAGTCCGCGCTTCCCCCACTCTCCCGGCCTTCCGGAGGAATCTTAAGACCTATCTTTGCCGGGAGGCCTGGGGTTGACTGTGGAATGTTGAGTGAATGATGAATGCGTCTGGGGTTGTATTTTTTTAAAATGATTTTTAGATTTGGACTTAGTTTTGAAGTATTGTTTTGTTTATGTTGTAAGCCGCTCCGAGTCTTCGGAGAGGAGCGGCATATAAGTCCGAAAAATTAAATTAAATTAAATTAAAATGACATATCCTGAAAAAAAAGAATGCTTGGAGGTTTTAATCCACAATTTTATCAACCATGGCTACTTGGGTGATATCTTAAAAAGAGTTCACTCTTACCTAGTTGTTTACGCTGGCTTCTATCTCTTAAGACAGCTAAGGGTGTCATCCCCTCGGGCATGTGGTTGTACAGCTGGCCAAAAGCCTTTTCCTGTTGATCTTCATCATCAGTCTGATGTACTGGGGTTGTAAGAACAAATACAAAGGAAAGAGAAGATAAACACCACTTTACTTTCATTTGCTGCCCAGGTGAGATGCCTCCAGGCCTGATGAACAAAAAGGGACACTCAATGGCAACCATCAACTTCAGAACCTGTTTTTCTCCTGGATTATGGCTTCTCACATTTCAGTCTGTTCCGAAAATTGTTGCCCAGAAGTGATCTTTCAATCATCAGGTTAAAAGCCCCTTTTCCAACATTGGTGGACCAGAATGCACCAAGAAAAATGGAGCATTAGGGAAGTCTACTTGTGCCTATTCCAACGTATTTCTTATTAAGGGCCAGTCATGTCATGCTTTACCTTTTCCATTAAGTAGAAACAATCCTAATGAATTTATAATCCACCTAAGTTTTGTTTTAGGGAGAGATAGATTCCCCCCCCTCTCCTATCACTTGCTGAAAGCTCACACTCCAACACTGAACCTTTTCTTTAAGTAGGACTAGGAATATCAAGTCTTTTTACATAAGTTAACGTGAAAAGCAATACATGTTTGCCATCTTCCTGTTATCCTCATTGTAGTTCAGACAAGGGACAATGGGTCTTTAGTCGAAAGCATCTTACCAGACCTAAGGCTGCAATTGTGCTTCATTAGCAACGTTCCTCAATCATAATAGGAGAATAATAGAATGCATTCAAAGGCTGAGCAAAAATGGAATTCTTTGGCGGGGAAGTAAAATCAGCTATCATAACATTAATAGTAGGATATAGCACAGCCTTATTCAACTGGTATCACCAGATCTGTCAGTATCACCAGATGAGCGTTGAAATCATTCTAAAAA
This sequence comes from Bothrops alternatus, assembly GCA_034064705.1. Lineage (NCBI taxonomy): Eukaryota > Metazoa > Chordata > Lepidosauria > Squamata > Viperidae > Bothrops > Bothrops alternatus. The sequence continues at coordinate 632,450 of JARGCV010000666.1, forward strand.
TGACTTCCCCCTACTGTTTCATTCTTATTCTAATACTTCAAAGAGGGATACAAAATATTCAGCGAATTGATTTTCTTCATTTTGGAGGGAACTTGCATTGCTCTCTAGCTTTCAACCACTGAATTTTGATGGTGTGAACTTCAGAGAGAAGGGCTCCAGGATTCATAAGAGTTGTGGGGACTGTGCAGTGGGCTCCAAAAAGTCAAGATTGCGAAGTCAATCCCATAATCAAAGCTGCCATCTTAACTTTTTTTTAAGGATCTCTTCCCCCCTGTGGATTCCCCAAACGGAAATGAATATGGGTATATTTTCAGAATAGTTCCATTTCTTGGTTCCCAATAAAGGAGAATATTTGTAGCTCAGCATTGAAATGAGGGGTCCTTGGTGCTCTCTGAGCTTGCTTGCTTTCTTGCAGACGTTTCACTACCCAGCACTGATGAGGTTACCTAGTTTGGCTAATGAAAGGTCTGCAAGAAAACAACCAAGCTCAGAGAGCACCAAGGATCCCTCCTGTCTTGATCCATTAATAGGTAGGCCAATGAATGTACAAATCTGACAATCTTCTTACATTGGTGGTCACTCAGCATAGTGGCCACAAAATAATGTGCCAGAGCTCTGAAATGATCCGATTTGACTTGAGCCAGTTTTGACCAAGAATAAGGGATGGTCTCCTTGACTGGCGCTTGACTCATCGCGGTGTCCACAAGCATGTACCTCTCTCCAACCTTAAAAACAAAGCACAAGATCCATGTATGAGCTACTGACTCTACATTAAAAGCTCACTCAAGGCACTCCGTATTGGTGCTGATCAACTTTATACAGTTATTGGAATCTATACTTAAAGATATTGTTCTCACCAAGGATGAAAAAGAGAAAAGAACTTTAGCAATAATTACATAGGATCTTGTTTTCTTCACTGACATTCATCACTGAATCTAAAAGGCTGAGACTAACTTTCAGAAAGAAATGCAGCCTTCTGGTCTTCGCTGTTGAAATGAGTTTTGATCTTTTGATCTACCATGGAGGGGAGGCTCAGGGCAGCATTACAAGACCCTCTTCTGCCTCCCTTCACATCCCATAATAGGAAAAGCGCCATCTCTTTTGATTCTTGGAGGGCTGTTGCACAGGCAGTCATCCTAGTGTCCCAATGCCAGCAAATGACAAAAGATCCATGTATCACTCTACTCTCACGCAGCTTACCTTCGCAACTTCCTGGGCCATTTTTATAAGCGTGAAAAATTCATTCCGTATCCCAGGAAGGCAGATCTGTTCAAAGATGCACTCCTGAGCTTGAGCGAGCATCATCTTGACCAGCACACTCAACATGGCAGGACTCATGTCGTAACTTGGAGTGTGAGTAAAAGTTTCTTTTAGATAGTTCAGAACTCCTGAAATTGGGGAAGAAGCAGAAAAGAGGACTCATAGAGCAGCGGTTCTCAACCTGTGGGTCGCAACCCCATTTGGGGTCAAATGACCATTTCACGGGGGTCGCCAAACTACGCAGTCTGCCATTTTTTCCCCCATTTTCTTCATCCGGCGCAGGGGGCAGCACCGTGCATGCGCGATGCAGGCCATCGTGCCGCGTGTGCGCATGCGCGATGCGGGCCGTCGCGCCACGCATGCGGGGTGCAGGTCGGGGTCGCCGCCAGAAAAAGGTTGAAAACCGCTGTCATAGAGCATCAGTTCCATAGCCTCACGGAAAACACAATGGTGGCTGCATTTAGCCAGTCATCTCTTAGTTTAAATTAGATTTACATGTTTGGGTCACCCAAACATTATTGAGGCAAGTCAAAACTTGTCTTCAGTACTATTACTTTATTATAAAGATTGTCTGGGGATTCTAGAAGAGCATTTCCAAAACTTGCCAACTTTAAGATGTGTGGACTTCAACTTTCAGGATTCCCCAGTCACCATGATAGCTGTGGAATTCTGGGAGTTGAAGTCCACCCATTTTAGGGTTGTCACGCTTGAAAAGCACTGCTCTAGAAGATGCCATAAGATGTCCAGTTCTCCTACTCCCAACAACGCACTTCTATAAAGTGTTTTCAATGTTTTCATTTATTATTATTTATTCATTAAATTTGTTTGCTGCCCATCTCTCCATAAGGGCAAGATATACAATTTTGGAAACAGCCAATTTTCAGCCTCCATTAATGAGTTTATTAATGATGAACTTCTCAACTCCTTAAACCTTTTCCAGCTCAATGGTATTGCTATTTATGAGATAAGCTACTAACAAACTCTACTCTTATCTCTTGGCTATTTTATGTTCAACTTTCCTTCTGTTACTTCTACAGTCATTTATACATTTCTTTAGCAGGTAATCCCTGGCTCTCTAACCACAACATGGCATTTAAAATTAGGAACTAGGCGACTTTAAAAGAAATAAATCCAAAATTTGGACAAGGTGATTCACTGATATTTGATTATATAGCAATAGCACTTAGACCAGGAGTTCTCAACCTTGGCAACTTTAAGACTTGTGGACTTCAACTCCCAGAATTCCTCAGCCAGCTTTGCTGGAATTCTGGGAATTGAAGTCCACAAGTCTTAAAGTTGCCAAGGTTGAGAACCCCTGACTTAGACTTACATGCTACTTCACTGTGCTTTACAGCTCTCTCTAAGCAGTTTATAGAGTCAGCATATTTGCCCCCAACAATCTGGGTCCTCATTTCACTGACCTTGGAAAGATGGAAGGCTGAATCAACCTTGAGCCAGTCACAACTGAACTGCTGGAAGTCGGCAGAATTAGCCTGCCATACTGCATTCTAACCACTGTGCCTCTTACAAGTTGAGTTAACTCTTTTAAACACAGCCCATGCCCACAGCTAACAAAATAACAAGCTACATTTGAAATGATTTCAGCTGTCAGGGAAAACCCTTCAGAATAAGATTATTTATCCTTGGGTTTCCGGCTGAAGCATCAAAGGCTCTTAATGACAGGATGGAGAAGGTAAACATTTTTTTCTGATGTAGCCAAGTTGGACATGTGCAAAAGAATAAGGTGTACATAACTATATAATTCAGTTTACATATGCTTTTGGTTTCCACCTGACCCTAAACGAGCAACAAAGGAACAAAAAAAGACAAATAATGTTGGTAGATAAGTTTTAAAATATTTTCCTCCTTATTTCACTAGCATGCTGTGTTTATTATTCATGATCTAATGCATTTTTAATAAGAGAAAGGTAAGGGCCCAAACAGGGCAGAAGACCTCAATTATTTTCAAATTATTGGAAAACAATTGCAATTATGCAGTTCCGATTATGAAAGATGGGGACCCCATCTCTATTTTTTCATCTATAATTTCTGTTACGAAGCTGGCAGAATGACTTTACTCCTGATCCTCTCACCCTATCTAGTTTGCTTCCGATATTGGGTTGCATGAAAAATATATATATTAATTCATCAGTTCCATCATCATGACAATTGAGAGGAGAGAAAAACAAAACAAAGGGGCATTTGTGAAACTGAGAAATCTGTGAGCAACTCTGTCAACCTACACTCAACTTTCCCTACAGGGAAACTAAAAGCTCATTCAAGGCTGCGACAATATGACAAATCTGTCAGCAAGCAAACTTTGCCAGACCAAACCAAGTTGGACCTAATTCAAATAAATTCCAAACAAACCAATTCTTTGGAAACCTGAAAAGCAAACATTTGCTGAAGCTTCAAATCCGTAGTAGCACTGAGATCAGATAATCAGAAAAATGCATTGTTCCCAACTGGTTTGTCAAGTTTTATTGGCAAGTTTTAATTCCACAGAAATGGATCGTTGCCCTGAGCCCTGCTGCAAACGTCCTCTCCCACCCATCCAACATTGAGCTATCAGTGTGAAATTACTGTGAAATGCAAACTTGAAGGAATGTCAATCTTTAAAGAAAGTCCTCATGCCCCACTCAAGCCCATTCTGTCAAATACTCATGTATGCAAACAAACTGAGGGTTGTTGAGGAATGGCAAAAGGCTGAAATCCTTGACCTACCATAAGCTATAAATGGAAGCTATGATAAGCTATAAATGGAATAATAGAATATCAGAAACTGGAAGGGACCTTGGAGGTCTTCTAGTTTAAACCCTACTCAAGCAGGAGACTCTAATCCAGTGATGGCGAACCTTTTAGAGACCGAGTGCCCAAACCCCACCACCCTCCACCCTTGTCCCCGCTCTGCCGTGCCTGCTGGGCCACCCACCAACTCCACAGCCCGCCACAGATCACCCAGGCAGCCCAGCAGCACTATGGCGGCCACACCCTCCGCCTGTGCCCTGCAGCATCATCTATGCGCGACAGGGGCGCAAGGGCGGAGTCTTGTCCCCGCTGCCTGGCTACCATGTCCTTGGCTGCGCTACTTCGCAGTGGGCCATGCCCGGGGGCGACTCTCCTCTGGGGGGCTGCTGGTGAGGAGGGGGCTGTGGGAGGAGGCGGGGCTGGGGCGATGGTGCGTGTGCCCACAGAGAGGGCTCCGAGTGCCGCCTCTGGCACGCATGCCGTAGGTTCGCCACCACTGCTCTAGTCTATACCATTTCAGACAAATGACTGCCCAGTCTCTTCTTATAAACCTCCAGTGATGGAGCACCCACAATGTCTGAAGACAACCATTGTCTTGCCTTCAGGTGCTTTGCAGAATAGGTTGTCCCCTTCTTCTTTGTGGCAACCCCTGAGATACTGGAAGACTGTTATCATGTCACATCTAGTCCTTCTTTTCATTGGACTAGACATACCCAATTCCTGCAACTGTTATATGTTTTAGCTTCCAATCTCCAATCAACTGGGTTGCTCTTTTCTGCAATCTTTCCAGAGTCTCCGGTTACCATTGTAATTTGCAAACCATGGTTTGCAAATTAAAATGATACGGTTCACCCAACATCCTAAGACAAATCTGGACAAATCAAAGTACAATTTGAATCCAACTAGTGACTGGGGATGCTTGCAAATGTGGGTAGCCTTATTAGCAAGTTTGTAGTTCTGATCACCAGATGTCATGGGCTGTTTTATATCACAACTCTGACAAAATGTTTAAAAAATCCCAGAGGGAAAAATTCAGAAACTTCAGATAACGTTTAACCAATTCTGCCACTTCTTAAGGATTTGAGAAATGTTTATTTTATTAATCAGAACCCATAAGAGAACGTTTGTTCTTTCACCATCTGCTCTTTGTTTAATGCCTTCCGGTATGTTTGTATGCTCAGGGTTGTGTTTATAGATGAAAACCTTAGCAACAATCTTTCATTCTGTCCACAAAGGTCCATGGGCAGGGTTGGCACAATATGGCATGAATTTTGTCATAACTGAATTCTCAATGTCTCCCTCCCCCTTTTTTTTTCAAAAAGCACCAACATGTTTTCTGCAAACTTCTTTTCTTCAAAAAATTAGTAATTATTTTCATTAAAGATTATTATCTGGTGGTGATACCGGTGTGCTCCATATTCAAAACCATTTTGCACATTATATATACCTACGTACGAACTGGCTTCCTCAGTTGAAGGTGGTTGCTCCTAAGATTTTACTATGAAGAGGAACAGGCCTCTGGACTGACAATAGTAGTAATTATGGGCCTCAGGAGGATTCAAATAAAATATGGATACCATGAACTGAAACTGCAGTAAATTATATACCGATTGATATAAAGCCATTGGAACTGCAGTATATTACAGCTAAGCTCCCCAGTGAGATAGATATAGTCCTCAACATACCACCACAATATTGAGCCAAAAATTTCTATTGCTAAGCAAAACAGATATTGAGTTTTGCCCCGTTTATCAGCTGCAGGGATTCGCAACTGTTAAGCAAAGCAAATCCATGCAGCTGATAAGTTAGTAACCTGGTTAAGTGAATCTGGCTTCCTCATTGATCCGGCTCGTCAGATTTTTATATGTTGAGTGAAAAATGTTTACAAGTTGAAAATGTTTGTATTAAGTTGAGTTGCACTCAACCTGATTTTTACTTTGTTTCTTTTGTTTATATTCATAATTACATAATTAATAAAATAAAATAAAAGTTGCAAAAAGGGGGCCGGGTGACCCCAGGACACTGCAATCACAATAAATATGAGCAGGTTGCCAGGCATCCAAATTCTGATCAGGGGAGCATGAACATGTCGCAATGGTCTTGTGAAAAATAAGTCACTTTTTTCAGTGCTGTTGTAACTTTGAATGGTAACTAAATGAACTGTTGTAAGTTGGGAGCTACCTGTCCCTGCTGACTCAGGGTTTCAGGGAATCCTCTTTTGTCTAACCCCTTTTGCAATTCATGAGTGAGATGGTCATAGAATTGGAGCAAACAAACAAGTACTGTATTGCTGAAAATCCACAACAGCCAGAAAGGCACTGGGACTGCTGCATAAGATTGCACAAGAGCGTTCCAGACCAGAAAATTTTTTTTGCAGATGCCTGCAAATAGCTAGGGGGGAAAAGTTTGATTGCCAAGAATGGAAAGCAGTTAATGACGGACCAAAATTGTACAGGAGGTCAAATTGTAAGTTATTAATTCTCAACAACAACCATTTTCTCCGGCTAAATAGCCTACTTAAGTGCCTTCCATAAATCTGACAGGGAGGAGGCAGAAGGAGTTAATAATAAGTTTTGAAAATAATGTTTTCACTAAAAAAAAAAAACTCCCCAAAAACATTCCTTGCTATTCTTGCTTAAAGTTCTTTGGGTGTTAATTCTGTCCAAAGAGTTTGAAATTAAGCTCAGACAGTCACATGACCCGGAACAGAGACAAACCAGAGGAAATCACAATTGCAAACAAGTGAATTAAGCCAATCTCCAGGCATTTCTTTAGGGGAGGGGGCTGTGGGGGGAAACCCACCCCCCCTCTGGCTCCTACCTGCTGCCTTTTGAAAAGCACTGATGGCCTTTTGAAGCCCAGCTCCCGTTTGCCGGTTGCATTTTGTGCCAATCTGTGTGTAGAGGGCTCCGATGTTAAATAAAATGCTGGCTTTTTCCAGCAACAAATTCTTCTGACAAACAGGGACGCCTGTGAAAGAGTCATACCTTGAATAAAAAAACAAAGAGAACATAAATGTTAACAACCCAGGGAGATAAAAAAAAACAACGGGGAGAAATGATTCATTTTACAATGCTTTTAAGATGTCAAAAAACCCAACAACGTTCTTTTCCTATTCACTCCAGTTTAAATCCAAACCTAGTTTGCATGCCAGTTGGTTCATTCATCTCAGTTACAGACTGATTTCCACAATGGACTAAGGCAGTGGTTCTCAACCTTGGGGTCGCGACCCCATTTGGGGTCGCGTGACCATTTCGCGGGGCTCACCGGGCACCGCCGGCCGCCATTTTGTTTTTTTATTTTTATTTTTATTTTATTTTTTTTTTATTTTTTTAATTTTTTTTTGTGCGCGCGCACCGCGCACGCTCAGATCCGCCCGTCGCGCCGAAAAAAATAAAATAAAAAAAAAATTAAAAAAAAATTAAAAAAATTAAAAAAAATAAAATAAAAAAACCAAAATGGCGGACCACGACGGGCGTATCTGCGAATGCGCGGTGCGTGCGACGGGCCGATCCGCGCAGGCGCAGATCCGCCCGTCGCGGCCGCCATTTTTTTGGGATTTTTTTTAATTTTTTTAAAAAAATAATAATAAAAAACAAAATGGCGGCCCGCGATGGGCGGATGCGCGCATGCGTGGCGCGTGCGATAGGCCGATCTGCGCATGCGCGGATCCGCCCATCGCGGCCGCCATTTTGTTTTTTTGTTTTTTTGATTTTTTTTAATTTTTTTTTAAAAAAAATTTTTTGGGCGCGCACGCGCACGCACGCCCAGGTCAGGGTCGCGGCGTGCATGGGCGGGGCAAGTGGGGTCTCAACCTGAGAAAGGTTGAGAACCACTGGACTAAGGCATCCTTGGTTTAACTAGGGTGGGCTGAATAAAATAGTCAACACAACCCATTAGTTTACAGGTAAAGAAATCACTTTGTAATTTAGCACAAACTGTGAACCAGGCCACCATTCCAAAAGGCAACTGGATTTTCTTTGTTTTTTAATCAATCAATCAAAACAGAACTGAAAGGGACCTTCGAGGTCTTGTAGTCCAATCCCCTGCTCAGGCAGGAGACCCTATACCAGCGGTTCTCAACCTTTTTCAGGCCGAGACCCCACCTGCGCCGCCCATGTGCGGCGCGACGGGCCGAATCGTGCATGCGCGGCGCGCGCGCGACGGCCGAGGGGAAATGGGGAAAAAATGGCGGACTGCGGTGTTTGGCGACCCCCGTGAAACGGTCGTTTGACCCCAAATGGGGTCACAACCCACAGGTTGAGAACCGCTGCCCTATACCATTCCAGACAAGTGGCTGTCCAGCCTCTTCTTAACAGCTTCCAGTGATGAATCACCCACAGCTCCTGAAGGCAAGCCGTTCCATGGATTCATTGTTCTAACTGTCAGGAAATTTCTCCTTAGTTCTAGGTGACTTCTCTCCTTGATTAGTTTCCACCAATCCATTCTTTGTCTTGCCTTCGGATCCTTTGGGAAATAGGTTGACTCCCTCTTCTTTGTGGCAGCCATTAAAAATTGGAACACTGCTATCATATCACCCTAGTCCTTCTTTTCATTAAACCCGACAATGTTCAGTTTTAAGAAAGGTCTTACCAAGTACATAAAATGCCCAGGTTTCTACTGGGTGAGAAGAACCGATTCTCAACAAAGCCCAGCTGCACGTAATAACTCATCAACATCTCAACTCCGGATTCGTCTCTGCTGGGTGTCCGGCAGGCCTTTGAATAATAGGACAGGTATTAGCTATAACGTTGATATGCGGCCCATCTGAATGGTCTTATCTGCTTGGGATTCAGGAAATAATTAAAAACAGGGCTATTTAAAAGGGCCTTTGGGGTATTAGTGTGACCATCTACTTGCATGGTCTTCTAAGACTATCTGTGGCTTAGTTATAGTCTATTTATTATATACTTTATAGTCTATTTATATTATATTTGCATATTTTATGCACACACACACAGGTAGTCCTCGGCTTCTGACCACCTTTCAGCCCAACATTTCTGTTCCTAAGTGAGACAGTTGCTTAGTGCATTTTGCCCCATTTTACGACCTTTCTAGCCACAGTTGTTAAGGGAACTTAATATGGCTGTTAAGTGAATCAGGCTTCCCCATTGATTTTTTTTTTTTTTGCTTGTCAGAAAGTCATAAAAGAGGATCATATGACCCCTGGGACACTGTAACCGTCATAAATATGAGTCAGTTTCCAAACGTCTGAATTTTGATCATGTGACCCCAGAGGAAGGCTGCAATGGTTTGTAAGTGTGAAAAACTTTGATCGGTCACGAAACGTTGTAAGTCAAGGACTACCTGTAAATGTACAATATATGTATATTACCGGTATACACAAATAACATCTCTATAAAATTATTTATATAATCCTAGAATTTTTTTTTATCTTGTTCAAATTATGGACTAAACTTTGGGCAAGTTCCAAAGAGTTGTTTTAAATATAACACTGCTGTTTTCCATGCAAAACAGATCTTGGATGCTGAAAAGTCTGTTTTCGTCTTTCAAGGTCAAAAGAGCTTCAAAAGGAAAAAAAAAAAAAAGAAGAGAAGTAATAATCATTTATTTGCATTTTAAATTTGTATGCCACCTGGCTCCCAATGACTGTGGGTGGTTCACCACAAATAAAATAACTATAACAAAATTAATTAAAGATAAAGGAAGAGAGGGGAAGGAGTGGTGGCCTGAAAACTAAATGCACTAAAGCAGTGGTTCTCAACCTTGGGGTCGCGACCCCCTTTGGGGTCGCGAGACCATTTCGCGGGGGTCGCCGGGCACCGCCGGCCGCTATTTTTTTTTTATTTTTATTTTTTTTTATTTTTTTAAATTTTTTTTAAATTTTATTTATTTTTTTTATTTTTTTTGGTGCGCGCGCGCCGCGCACGCTCAGATCCGCCTGTCGCGCCGGAAAAAAAAATTTAAAAAATTTTTTAAAAAATTTTAAAAAATTAAAAAAAATAAAATAAAATAAAAACAAAATGGCGGACCGCAACGGGCGGATCCGCTCATGTGCGGTGCGTGCGACGGGCCGATCCGCGTAGGCGCAGATCCGCCCGTCGCGGCCGCCATTTTGTTTTTTTGTTTTATTTTTTTTAAAAAATTTTTTAAATAAAAAATAAAAAAACAAAATGGCGGCCTGCGACGGGCGGATGTGCGCATGCGTGGCACGTGCGACGGGGCCGATCCGCGCATGCGCAGATCCGCCCGTCGCAGCCGCCATTTTGTTTTTTTTAATTTTGTTTTGATTTTTTTTTAAAAAATTAAAAAAAAAACAAAATGGCGGCCCGCGACGGGCGGATGCGCGCATGCGTGGCGTGTGCGACGGGCCGATCCGCGCATGCGCAGATCCGCCCATCCCGGCCGCCATTTTGATTTTGTTTTTGTTTTTTTTAAAAAATTTAAAAAAAAATTTTTTTTTGTGCACGCGCGCACACGCGCGCACCCCCGGGTCAGGGTCGCAGCGCACATGGGCGGGGCAAGTGGGGTCTCAACCTCAGAAAGGTTGAGAACCACTGCACTAAAGAGGTGTTGTATTTCCCTTTTATTATATTTAATTAAAATGAGAATAAAATAGGGACAGGCTCTTTCTCCCCCCCCCGACTGAAAATCAAATATAGCCTTCTTAAAACAGAGCCAGCTTACTTGTCTTAAATCCATAAGATCTGCAATTTCATTTTCATATTCTGCACCATCTTCACTATAATGTTCCAGAATAAAGTCCTGAAAATAATTAAAATAATCCATTAAAATAATAATTATTTTTTTAATAAAAGTCTCCAAATCACGTATTTGTTTCATTCCGGCACAGACATAAATTAAAATATGCAACATTCCTCCAAAAGGAAGTGAAGAAATCTACTTAAGAGATTTACCCAGAATAATATTTTGAGTTGAGAAGTTGGATTTAAATATAAAATTCCATTCCACTAAAGTGCGTTTTGTCTCCCTGACCTTCAGCATTTCATTGCAGTACATACCCTCAAACTTGATTTAAACTTCTGGACAATCAATGCTGCATTTTTGTGCTTACATTATAAACTGCCCAGAGAGTGCTATAAATCTCTAAGGCAGGAGTCTTCAAACTTGGCCCTTTTATGACTTGTGGACTTCAACTCCCAGAATTCCTCAGCCAGCATGCCTGGCTGAGGAATTCTGGGAGTTGAAGTCCACAAGTCATAAAAGGGCCAAGTTTGAAGACCCCCTGCTCTAAGGGGTGATATATAAGTCTAAGTGCTACTGCTATTATAACTGAAGTTCCTTGGCATCAGTAGTTCTTAAGCTTGGCAACAACTTCCAGATGTTGTGAATGTCAGTTCTCAGAATTCCCCAACCAACGTGGACGTTGGTGAAAATTCTAGAGTTGCCAAACATTGTTTACCTCCACAACTGGCCAGGTAAAAGGGGGTCATCCCAAGTTCCAAAGTCTGCTGGACTTGTTTTGTGGTAGGACAGATGACTAGCAGGTCTGTCCTGTCATTAGAAGAAGAACGCTCAAAGGGCTGGATCCTACCCTTCAGCCAACTAGCTTCCATAGCTAATTTTGACACTTCCTGGCCCTTCCCAAAAGATGGGCTGCTCTCTTTTATCATCTAGTTCAAAGCACAAAGTCTGGCGGCAATCTCCAATTTTAAAAACAGAAAAGAGACAAAAGAATAAAATCCTTAAGTCAGAAGTATTCGGCAGTTAGGGGAGAGGGAACTCAGATAAAGGCATTGAGAAAGAACTAATTTAATGCAGAGTCTATAAACATTTGCATAGCTACCGGTCAGCAGCTTCTGGATAAATCTAACAACAACAAAAAAAGGAGTTTTGAAAGACAAAGAAGCCATTTTAGGCAAGGAATTCCCATGAAGCCCTATTGTCCAAATTTAATCTGATCCGGTTTCTATTGTAATTTGTTAGCTATTTCATTCCTAGGAGAAAGTTTAAATATTTCAGAAGAATATTGGCAATTTATTTTTATTTTTGAGCAAATATTTCTTTTATCATGCTTTTTAAATTTATTTATGGGCAAAAGAGCTTAATTCCCTTGAAACAAAATACCTTGAGGGGTACTGCAAAGTCCACATCTTTCGTCTCTTTCAGGCCAAGGGGTATCAGAGGAATGCTAAAAGTTTCCCTGTGTTAAAAGAAGAAATGCACATTAATATCTTTGATTTACACAGCTTTGGTGGAGAGTTGGTGGCTGAGGAATTGCTGTATATAAATCACTGTCCTGATCTGGACTTCCTCATTTCATTCAGCACTGGCACAAGACACACCCGTCCCCTGTGGCTTAAAGAACACAACTTTTTCAGGCAAAAGGCCACGCTTTGACTGGCATAGTGGGGACCATGCTCCAAGAAACATGTGAGCTCCCCATACAGAATAAAGCAAAGGCAGGCTTAAAATTCAGCTTGCTTTGATTTAGTTTACATTCAGTTCAATGAAAAAATAAATTCCAGCAATGATATTCGCTTTGTGCTATTCTTCCTTATGTTTTAGTCATGTTTTGGGGTTGTCACAAATATTCACAAGTCTCAAAGGCAACTTTTGCAGAACTTCTTGGAGCCACAGCAAGAATCCAGGGGCTAAGTGTAACCTGGGACCACCTCCCACTGGCCCATGTTTAATTAGCTGCAGCTAATTAAACTATAACCTGGAGCCAGCCTATTTAAGATAAAAGGATTCCTAAGTAACCTTCCAGAGTTTATACTTTTGTTTACCCGCCTGCCCATCTTAGAACATCCTGCTCCTTACATCCTGCAATCTAGTTACGGTACTTAGTTTACAGATGTAATCTTCTCCAACTTCCTAGAAAACCACTGGATTCTAAAAGTTGCCAGTGGAAATACTCACAGGAAAGGGGAAATGACCCATCACAGTGAGATGGACTTAGGAAGATAGCCAATGCAGCAAGGATGGGGAGGATAATGACCAATTAGCATGAACAGCAGGAGCAACTGAGCCCTGGAGACTTCTGGTTCTCCAAAGAGATAGAATGACCCCAAAGAACAAAGAATAGTCAGGCTACTATAAGGAATATTCCTGGAATCTACTCACAGTCAAGCATCCTTATCTGTTCCTTTGTAAGAAGTAAGGACAGATCTTCCACCTACCGGGGGTGTCCAATCTTGGTAACTTTAGGACTGGTGGACTTCAACTTCCAGAATTCTGGGAATTTCATGGGAAATTCTGGAAGCTGAAGTCCACAGATCTTAAAAGTTGCCAAGGTGGGCCCATACCAAGAGATCCAACTATTCTAGCAGAAATAAGCAGAGATTCTAAGCATAAAACCATCGCCATCATTTGCACGGGAATATCTATGCATTCTGACGTAACGTTGCTCTTCCCTATTTTCTCCTGGTCCTTCTTTGCCACTGGCAGGAACAATCCTAAAAGCCATCCCAACAGGAGCAATCTACTGCTACCGGTATTATTTTGAGGCAGCCTGCATTGGAAACAGAAGCACGGCTTTTCTTTTGATTTTCAACGTCCTTCTTGTGACCATTTTCATGAAGCTGCCAACGCTTCTGCACCAGCTTTCTAAGGTCACCAGTGCTCTTGCCAGCCCTTGAGATGAATGTAAAGGGCATTCAGTTCCTCCTTCTGACTCTCTGAAATGCCAAATTCACAGGGAGAAAAATGGCAGACATCCTTCTTCTAAATATTTAACTGAGCTCAGAAACAACCAGGCTCAGACAGCACTCAGGACCCCCTCATTTCAACTCTGAGCTACAAAGAGAATTCTTTCCCCAGACTGCTACTACCGGTATGAGGAGCTGCCCCAAAGTCCTTTGCCTTAATCTCTGTAGTTGATGCCACTGAATGCCAGCAAAATACACTCTCCCCATCAAAACCCCGAACTATCGGATGGACTTTTTACAGGAACACTAAGTCCGGATGTTGTAATGGGAGAGAACCCTCTCAAATGAGCAAGACCAACAATTAGTAAAGGCCATTTTGCATTTGCCATATTGTAGTACTTGATATGATAGCAGTTTTCCAATATCTCAGGGGCTGCCACAAAGAAGAGGGAGTCAGGCTATTCTCCAAAGTGCCTGAAGGCAGGATAAGAAGCAACTGGTGGAAACTAATCAAAGAGAGAAGCAACCTAGAACTAAGGAGAAACTTCCTGACAGTTAGAACAATTAACCAGTGGAACAACCTGCCTTCAGAAGCTGTGAATGCTCCAACACTGGAGGTTTTTAAGAAGAGACTGGACAGCCATTTATCCAAAATGGTGTAGGGTTTTCTGCCTGAGAAGGGGGTTGGACTAGAAGACCTCCAAGGTCCCTTCCAACTTTATCATCATCATCATCATCATCATCATCATCATCATTATTAAATCTTCTGCTGCAAATTCACTCTCTGTTTTTCCTCTTCGCTTCCAGCAGGAGAACTGTCTCTGCCTTTTCTTACTGCATCCAAACCACTTTTTTGGCAGTATTAATTACTTTTGAATACTTTTATCAGAAGCAATTTAAAAAGCTCTGCCTTAATCCTTGGGCACAGCAGGACCACTTCAGTAATACAGCTTGTTCTTTTTGTCCAGTTGGGTTTTTTTTTTTAAATCTTTCTTCAGTCATACATTCTTTGGCTTGTTTGTTTTTGCATCAGTTAGCAAAAAGAAGAGAACACCATTGCAATCATTTTTCCTTTCACTTACTCCATGTTCTGATATACCTCCACGGATATATTGAGTCCTTCTAATTCTTCCTTGAGGATCTGTAGGTTGGAATTGACGTAGCTGAGTTCCAGCAACACCTGTTCTCGCACTTTGGGGCTGGTTGTTGCACTGCCAAAGGAAAAATTAAAAGCTTGGAGAACAATCATTTAATAACAGAATGGAGCCTTGCACACATTTTCTCTATTTTAAAAAATTATTTCCTTATATATATATATATATGTATATATTTCTTTTTATGACCCTGTAATCCCTTTTATTGGGATGGAGTCAGGGCAACTGAATGGAGCTGAACATTTGCCAGCCAAATGCCCTTCCTGACCCCTATGCAGAGTTCACAGCATATATTCTCTCATTGCACTCTGTCGCTGCCTAGAATTGAACTCTCAACCTTCCAAGTGGGAGGCGAGCTTCTTCACCTCTAGGCTGCTGCGCCACCCAGACTGTTTCATAATATTTCCCTATTATTTCCCTTTCCTATTTTCTCTATTTTTCAGATTATTCCAGCACCGACATATTGATAGTCCTCAAAGGGACGTATGATTGTTTTCACACTCATGACTGTTGCAGCATCCCCGCGGTCACATGATCAAAATTCAGAGACTTGGCAACTGACTAGTCTTTATGACAGTTGCAGTGTCCTGGGGTCATGTGATCACTGTGGTGGCGCAGTGGTTAGAATGCAGTACTGCAGTACTGCTGGCTGCCAGCAGTTCGATTCTCAGCAACTCAAAGTTGACTCAGCCTTCTCCTTCTGAGGATGAGGGCCCAGATTGTTGAGGGCTCATATGCTGATTCTGTAAGCTGCTTAAAGCACTGTGAAGCGGTATATAAGTTTAAGTGCTAGTCCTATTTTGCAAACTTCTGACAAGCAAAATTAATGGGGGAGCCAGATTCACTTACCAGCCGCGTTACTAGGCCAGTGATGGCGAACCTTTTAGACCTGAGTGCCCAAACTGCAACCCCAAACCCACTTATACATCGAGTGCCGGGTGGGTGTGGCCCATTGGGTGGGTGTGGCCCATCGGGTGGGCGTGGCTGCAGTGCTAATGGCAGACTGGGTGGGACTAAAAAGTTCAATCAATTCCAACTTTGCAAGATCTTTTTTTTTTCCTGCGAGAAGTTGAAATTCACTGAACCTTTTTTTTTTTTTTTGCACATGGCGGCGGAGGCCTAAAGCAAAAAGGTTTTATAAAACCCAGCTGAAGGTCTAGGACTGGGGCGACGGCGCGCATGCCCACAGAGAGGGCTCTGAGTGCCACCTCTGGCACCCGTGCCGTAGGTTCGCCACCACTGTACTAGGTTAACAACTGAAGTGCAAAACTCTCTTAATAACTGTCTTGCTTGGCAGTGGAAATTTTGAACTCAGCTGTGATCCTAACTACTGATAACTACTGTAAACTGAAGAAGGATAATGTGCTCAAAACCATCCCATTGCATCACATGGCACACAGCAAACGGGCCTGTTTTGAAAGGAAACCATATAGAAAGAGAAGCAGGAGAAGGTCGGTGGGAGAGCAGATAGGGAACTTTGAGAGGGAACAGTGAAAACATTATGTAAATTGGCATGCCAAGCTCTTGCCTTCTATTTATTCTCAATAAGGTGTTGGAGCGAACGAGCTGCTGGCTGGGAAGTGAGAGGCTGTTCCCTGTTGAGAAGGACAAAGGCTGCATTTTGTGGCTGTGGGCATAAAAGAGAGGGAACTCGTGGGAACATACCGGAGTAGGTTTTCTGCGCCAGCTCTCATCCTCACCGCTTTCAGAATCTGCTGGTTCAGGACAGCTCTCCGGTTTTGCAATTTACTCCGGCCGGTCTCTGCGAGGGGGTTGCATCCCTGAATAACAGGAAAGATATCCTTTATCAAAAGGGCAGGACCACAGAAAGAAAGAAGGAAGCCCAATTCTCCCCCCCACCCCCCCCAAAAAACAAAGCCTATCTCTAGCCGTTCAGAAACAACTGGATTCATGCAGAAAAATCTTCTTGAGAAAGAAGATGCAATAGGGGACGGTGACTGAAGTCCGGCATCTGTAGCAAGAGGGGGAACTCCAGATGAGGGGGAATTCCAGATGTTGCAGACCTACTGCTCCCAGCAGCCCCTGCCAGAATGGGCAAAGGTGAGGGATGCTTGGAATTGAGGTGCAACAATTATCTGAGCAGAGTCAAGGCCAGTCCTTCTGGAACTTTTGGGAAGAATTTCCAAAAATGGGTTGTGCAACAAACACTCTGAAAGATATTAGTCCATTTCCTTCTCTTCTGGTTTTCTTTTTTTTCTCCCAATAATCAGCTTTTGCAGCCACTCTTCTGATGTAGGCATTTTGCTTCTCCATGGTTTGTGGGTTTATTCCTAGCACACGTCTACTCTTGAAATTTCCTGTTATTTTCCACTAATGTTTCCCTGATGTTGTCAGGAAAACACGCACACCTGGAGAACTGACCTACCCATCACTTTAATAAAGGTTTTAAATATTAGGAACTATTAAGAACTATAATGCTATTTCCTTTCTTTTTCTCCTGAATTTATGAGAACCATAAGCTGCAAATGTCCTGTGATTTAAGATGTTGCATTACAGGCGAGCCTCACTTAATGACTGACCGTCACTTAGTGGCCAATCAAGATACAATGGACTTCCCCAAAGCTACTTACGTTGTATGGCTGTACTATTATTATTATTATTATTATTATTATTATTATTATTATTATTATTATTATTATTATTATTATTATTTTATGCTTCTCAGCTTCTTTACTACCCTCTTATTGGTATCATTACAGGTAGTCCTTGACTTCCGACACAATTGAGCCCGAGATTTCTATTGTTAAGTGAGACATTTGTTAAGTGCGTTTTGCCCCATTTTACAACCTTTGTTGCCACAGTTGTTAAGTGAATCCCTGCAGCTGATAAGTGAGTAACCCGGTTGTTAAGTGAATCTGGCTTCCCTGTTGACTTTGCTTGTCAGAAGGTCGCAAAAGGGGATCACGTGACCCTGGGACTCTGCAACTGTCATAAGTACATGCCAGTTGCCAAGCATCTGAATTTTGATCACATGATCCTGGGGATGCTGCAACAGTTGTAAGTGTGAAAAATGGTTATAAGCAGTGGTGGGATTCCAATATGTGAACAACCGGCTCTCTGTGTGGATGTCATTTCCGGAAGTCCGTTCTGGGCCTGGGCAATTAAAAAATTAGCGACCGGTTCTGCTGACGTGGTGCAAACTGGCTGAATCCCACCACTGGTTATAAGTCACTTTTTTCAACTTTGAACGGTCACTAAATGTGATAAGTGTGGTAAGTCGAGGACTACCTGGATTATGATCATTGTTACTGTCTTGCTTTGCATGTATACTGAGAGCTTTTTGCACTGGAGACAAATTTCTTGTGTGTTGAATCACACTTGGCCAATGAAGTATTCTATTCTATTATGAGCCATTTTCTGAGTTTGGACAGCCACACACACATACCCCTCCTGTGTGTCTGCTGTCCCTGATGGAGGATCTCATGCAGTCTCACAAAGACTGGGTCTTCACATCTCACTAAACCAAGATGAAATTCAGCATTTTGTACTGAATTAGAAGCTACCATTGGCTGACTCTACTCTTTGTGTTATGCCATAAACATGGCACACAAAGTGCAAAGATTGGCACATTGCAATTATGCCAGTAGCAACAAAACCACAAGTGAGGCCAAGCTAAATGTTAGCTCCATCGCCAGCAAATCCAGTCTTCAAGATCTGGAAGTCTTCAAAATCCTCTTATGTAATGGCATAGGATGACAGAGATTGAACAAGCCACATCCTGAAAACTGACCTATGGATTGTGGTCCTTCCAAAGGAAGTGTTGCCTTCAAATGACCTGGGGTTTCATTTCATTCAAGAGATATTATCAAACCTCACTGCCATAGCTCCAATACCTTTTACTTTGTTTTTCATCAACCAGACCAGAAACAGATCAAAACAGCAGATAGTTGACCTCACTTTTTAAAAAAAAAACCTCTCTCCAAATGTAAAGGCTGTCACCTTGGTATGTGAGAATATTTCACTTTTACCTATTGTTTCAATCCACAAACAGGAATTCCAAGCATTTTTTTTTTTAGCCTAGGCTAAAAAAGCCTAACTGAAAGCCTAACTGAAAGCCTAACTACCCTAGAAAGACTTCCTTAAGTTTCCTTTACAAAATCTTGCTTAGGTAAAAAAAAAAAAACACCTTATCTTCATTCATGACACGATATCACAAAAAGAAAACTAGAAGACACTGCACTTCTGCTGTTTGTGTGTGTGTTTTAAATAAAACAGTTTTATTTTGTGGCTACTCTCTCACCCAAAGATAAGAAATTCAAACATGGTTAGGACTGCAGAACAGGTTAGACAGTTTGCTTAACTAGAACAAACATCAAATGAAGGGCAGTAAAGCTTCAAAACCAAGGAAAGATCAAAAGCCAAGGCCACCAAATCTGGCAGACCCTCAAAACCTGGTTCCAATCTCTAAAGGGCTGCCACAAAGAGGGGGTGGGTGTCAAGCTATTCTCCAAAGCCCCTGAAGGCAGGACAAGAAGCAAGGGATGGAAACTAATCAAGGAGAGAAGCAACCTAAAGAGAAATTGCCTGACAGTGACACTGGAGGCTTTTAAGAGGTTGGACAACCATTTGTGTGAAATGCTATAGGGCTTCCTGCTTGAGCAGGGGTTGGACTAGAAGACCTCCAAGGTCCCTTCCAACTCTTGTTATTTTGTTATTCTGCTGATTTATTTCAGTGGTCTTCGAGAGCTGGAAGTCTCTTCCCTTCTCCAAGTCAATGCTATTCCCTTGTTACAACTGTGGTTCCTTTATTTATTTATTTATTTATTAATTGGATTTTTATGCCGCTCCTCTCCAAAGGACTCGGAGCGGCTAACAACATGAACAAAAAACAACATTACAGCATTTAAAAACCAAAAACCGAGTCGACAAAGCATTTAAAAGACCCCCCCCCAAACACATTCACCATACAGACACAATCACAATCATCCCCAGGCCTGCCGGCATAGATAAGTGTGTTTGTGTGTGTGTGTATGTGTCTGCCTTCAAATCAGTTTTTGATTCCTAGTGACTCCTGAACTAGTCCCCTGCAGTTTTCCTGGCAAGATTTTGGAGGTGGTTTGCCACTGCCACTTTTATAGGGCTGAAAGAGAAGGACCGGCTCAAGGTCACCCAGCTGGTTTTGTGCCCAAGGCAGGACTAGAACTCCCAATCTGCCAGTATCTAGCCTGGTTCACGAATAGTGCTCTTTTCATTTTCTATGCAATTCCAGATGGACACTACAGGTAGCCTTTGACTTACAGCAGTTCGTTTAGTGACCGTTCAAAGTCACAATGGCACTGAAAAAAGTGACTCGCGACCATTTTTCACACTTACGACCAGCATCCCCACGATCACGTGACCAAAATTCAGACGCTTGGCAACGGGTTCATATTTAGGACGGTTGCAGTCTCCCAGGGTCATGTGATCCGTTTTTGTGACTTTCTGACACGCAAAGTCAACAGGGAAGTAACTAAACAACCCTGTTACTCACTTCACAGCTGCAACAATTCACTTAACAACTGTGGCAAGAAAGGCTGTAAAAGTGGAGCAAAACTATTTAAGAAATGTTTCCCTTAGCAACATAGGTTTTGGGGCTGAGTTGTAGTCGTAAGCCGAGGACTAGCTGAGTATCAGTGGCATGATGGGAAATAGAAATGGGTAGTCAACATGGCCCACTAAGACTGGAGCAGAAGCCGTGGACAGTAATCAGGACCGACAGACTCTACTTGACCTTTGACAGATAACCAAGGATCTCGAACCAGATTCTGAGTCCATAAGCCAAAGTGTTCTCATTGAGTCCTTATTTCTGAACATGTTTCTGATCAGTCTCTACATGGACCATGGACTGATCTTCAGTTCCTCCCTCTTGATCCAGTCTATATCCCATGTCAACGAACGGAGATATTACTGTTCCACCTTATTCCTTTCGGAAACACAGAAAGCAGATCAACCTGTTGTTTAGAGGTGAGCTGTTTTCTTTTCAAAAAAGGGGACAGCAAGAAGGCTTGGCCTAAAAAAGATTTGATGAAAAACAGGGATGTCGAAAGAGGCATCAGAAGGCATGGAAGGATGATCGGAAGAGGACTTTTGGATTGATTTGGGATTGGCTAAACAATGAAGCCCCGATCTATCAGGTTCTTCAAAAAAATTCTAGTTTTGGAAATTATTGGAGTTCTGGGGGCATACGCTTTGTATCACAAAATGAACTCAAGTGAAGATTTCAGACATAAAATGAAACGAAGGTGGCCATCTATTCTGGAAGTTTATTACAAGAGTAATGAGTGGGCTGGTATTTATGGAATCAAAGAGAGGGATGAAGAGAAATGGCTTACAAAAAAACACTAAAAGTAAGTAGTGGCTTGTGCCTGAACGTCTTTTTCTGCCTGATGATACTTTTCACATCTTTATTGTGAATCCACTTGTCGCGCGTTCTGCCTCCCACTTGAGCTGTTTGAAATCTAACAGAGGAAGACAGTGAATAAATTAGATGAGTCAATCGAATAAGTACTCTTTAAATTTGAAAGCGGAAGTTTTCTATTGGGATGCAAAGAATTTCTTAGGCAAGCATTCAAAAAATCAAAGCATGAATACTCTTGTTGCATTTTTTCATTAAAAAAAAACATGTAAAAAGGCAAAAAAAAAAGAAAAAGAAAAACAGGGATGTCCATTGAGGTACCTTTGAGAAAAGAATGGTATTCTGCTTGCAGGAGTTAAAGTTACCATTGGAAGTTAATGACTTGCATCGGAAATCTAGTAAAAGCAAAGCTGGGCAAATATTAACCAGTATATAAAAGGAGAGTTCCTGTCTTCCTTAACGCGTCCCCCTTGGAGAAAAAGCTGTCCAATGTCTTAAAATGCCCCCCCCCCGAAGAATAAAAGACAGAGTCTGACATGACAATCTTATCTCCAAGAAATGAACAATAGAAGCAAGAAAGTTAATGTGTGCCCGGCTAGGCCAAGCATTTAAAAATTACTTGCCTCCCATTTAAATAAAGTCCAATGTATTATTATTTTTCTTTCTTTTTTAGGGGGAAGGGTCCTTGGGAATAGAAAGGTCCATGTTGCAGATTTGAATTCTGAAACCAGTCAAGTTTTTGTCTCTAAGCCTTAGAAATAAAGAGGTTATTTGTTATTGAAATCTCTGCAGAGCTTGACTCAATATTCACAGTTAGCAACTGAACTAAATCGCTAAGCAATCAAGGTGCCATTTTTTAAAAAATTCTTTTTAAAAATAACCATTGGGGAGAAAAGGAGAAAGTGATGCCTGCAGACAGATTGACTGATTGGGTCTATTGAAATGTTTATTGATGGAATCAATGACTGATGGAAATGCAGAATACAGTCCATTAGGACGTGATTTGCAACAGATATGCCAGCAGAAAGAAAATTTAGCCTTTCAGTGGATGCAGATCTCAATTAAAAAAAAACACACAAAAAACTTCCTAATGTATTATATTGAAAGAATGAAGATGTTTGTGTCCTAGCTCAATAGAAAAACTTCCTAATGCATCACATTGAAGAATGGAGAAGCCTGTGGTCTACCTAACATTTATTATTATTAGCATTTATAGCATTTATTATTATTAGCATTTCCTTTAAACAGAAGGGCACACAATTGTGGGGACAGAAGGCTGCACCTAACCTTTGAAGAAAATGGCAACATCTTTAGAGGTTTATGTGGAGCTGCATGCAATTCTGGAACCGCAGCCTGCACACCACAGGCTTAATATTTAATTTGAGTGCAGTAATTACAATTAGTCCTTGACTTACGACCACAAGTGAGCCCCAAATTTCTCTTGCTAAGTAAGACGGTTCTTAAATGAGTTTTGCCCATTTGCAATTTTTCTTGTCACAATTGTTAAGCGAATCTCCTGCAGTTGTGATGGCCTCAATCTGGCATCTCAATTGACTTTACTTATCAGAAGATCACATATGACACCCTCCCCCGCCCGGGACACCGCAATATGTCCTAAATATGAACCAATTGCCAAGTGTCATGTGACCACAACGGTGCTGCAACAGTTGTAAGTGTGAATAATGGTCATAAGTAATTCTTTTCAGGACTATTGTAATTTCAAAGAGTCACTAAATGAATGATTAGAACAGTGGTTCTCAACCTGTGAGTCGCGACCCCATTTGGGGTCGAATGACCATTTCACGGGGGTTGCCAAACACCGCAGTCCGCCATTTCCCCCCCCCTCTTTTTTTCACACCGCGCATGCGCGGCGCAGGTCAGGGTCGCAGCCTGAAAAAGGTTGAGAACCGCTGGATTAGAAGTCAAGGACTTCAAGCACAGAAGAACTAGCCAACCCATTTGGTTAAAGGCTGCCTGGAAAAACCAAACTTTTCTGCAATATGTCCTCAAGAGTTGAAAAAGATCTTTATTTGCCAGGGAACTGCCAAGCAAGTGTCAGTAAACCACATCTCAGCAGGCACTTTGGGGTGTTCAATGTCTTGCGCATTTGTCACAAGGTACATCTGCTAACCTGGACCAAGAGATTTCATTTGCTTCAGGTTAGAAGTGGATGAAGCTTCCCAAGTGCAGCAACACACACACACACATACACACACACACAAAAGCAAGCAATGTTTTAGAACATCAGGGAAATAGGATTATTGAGGTCCTGGTGCTCTCTGAGTTTGGTGGTCTTCTTGCAGACGTTTCATTACCAAACTAGGTAAGATCATCAAGGATTAGAGCCCATTCTTTCCATACAGGTTCCATACACATGCATATACAGTCTATAAATCATTGGAAATTAAAAAAAAAAAAGAATAAGACTAAAAGAAAGAAACCACACGGGTTCCAGAAACCAGGAAGTGTTCTGAAGCAGAGTCAGAGCCCAACAATTTCTCCAATTGGCTCCAGGAAGTGCTGTGTTTGCCAAACAGTCATAAGCCAGTTTCTACAAATTAAACTCAATTCACTGATATATTTTCCTCCAGAACAAAGGAACAAGAGGGGCCGGTTTGCCGAATCACTGAACTGCATTCAAATATTGTTCCCAGAAGAGAAGAAAAAAATAGTCAATCCAGTAAGAGTGCTAGGTTCACATATCGCACAAATACGGTAACTTTAGATTAGGATGGACCACTAGGATGGATTTGAACGTGGAAACAGAGCACGGAGAGAGTATAACAAAATAATAGAATTGGAAGGGACCGTGGAGGTCTTCTAGTCTAGTTCCTCAACCTTTCCAGCTTTGCAGACCAGTGGGGGGGGGGGATGGTTGAATGGATGCTCATGCAAAGGGGAATGCACGCACGTGCATGCGCACTCAGCTGTCACTTTGGGCAGCCCGGTTCTGAACAGCTCACAGCCTAGTAGTGGACCACGGTCCAGGAGTTGGGGAACCCCTATTCTAGTCTAGCCCCCTGCTCAATTTCAGACAGTCTCTTTTTAAAAGTCTCCACTACTGGAGCACCCATAACTTCTAAAGCAGTGGTTCTCAACCTTGGGGTCGCGCGACCATTTCGCGGGGGTCGCCGGGCACCGCCGGCCGCCATTTTGTTTTTTTTATTTTTATTTATTTTTAATTTTTTTTTAATTTTTTTAAAAAAAATTTTATTTATTTTTTTAAATTTTTTTTTATTTTTTTGGCACGCGCAGGCCGCGCACGCGAAAGATCCGCCCGTCGCGCCGAAAAAAAATAATAAAAAATAATTTAAAAAATCAAAAAAAATCAAAAAACAAAAAAACAAAATGGCGGACCGCGACGGGCGGATGCATGCATGCGCGGCGCGTGCGACGGGTCGATCCGCGCATGCGCAGATCCGCCCGTTGCAGCCGCCATTTTGTTTTTTTTATTTTGTTTAGTTTTTTTTTTTTTAATTTTCCGGCGTGCGCGCATGCGCATGCGTGCACACCTGGGTCGGGGTCGTGGCGCGCATGGGCGGGGCAAGTGGGGTCTCAACCTGAGAAAGGTTGAGAACCACTGTTCTAAAGGCAAGCCATTCCACTGGTTGATTGTTCTCACTGTCATATATGGTTTATGTGACATGGAATATGGAATATATGATTTGCCCGCTGAAGATAAAGTCTCGCTCCCTGACATTCTTAGTTGAAAAAGCATCAGATAATATAACATTCCACTAAGCCAAGGCTTGTTTAATTGTGGTTTACTGAATAAGCTGCAGGTGGCTGAGTTTGGACAATTGAGCCATGCGTAACACCTGGTCAGGTTATTAATCGGTAGCTGTGCACACTTTCAAAATAATTCAGAAGAATTACTCTGATACTGAGCATATTTCTTTACTGTTCATTTTAGCACGTGGTGTTGATTTAATCAACAGAATCATTAAACAGTCTTCCTTTCAATGACTTTTTAAGAGCTCTAGAGACGGGACTACCCGTATGTTAAGACATGGAATGAAGTTTTTAAAAAAGACAGGTTAAGATGAGGAAAACTACAACTGTCCTTGTTGGGTTGAATTGCTCTGATAAAAAATTAATATGTTTCCTAGAAAGAAATTTTTGTTTCAGACAATACCTGTATTGACAACTGTTGCACCATTTAAACAGTGGCAAAAGGCTATAACTAAGTTTGTGTGACAGGGGGAAAAAGATGAGCTAAATGTAGGATGTGACAAGGTGCAAAAGAAAAGAAAAGATTCCGAGTTTACCTGATTTGAACTTGTATGTTGCAGCTTGCTGTGTGGTTTGGATGAAAGAGTGGGTGCTGTTGAGAAGGCTTGTTGAGTTAGAACAGTGGTTCTCAACCTTTTTCAGGCCGAGACCCCGACCTGCGCCGCGCATGCGCGGCACGACCCCGACCCGCACCGCACATGCGCGGTGGCCCGCACTGCTCATGCGCACGCGACGGCCCGCATAGCACATGTGTGGTGTGCACGATGGCCCAAACCACGCATGCGTGGTGCGTGCGCGATGGCCCGAAGTGCGCATGTGCGGCACGACGGCCTGAATTGTGCATGCATGGCGCGCGCGACGGCCCGAATCACGCACATGCGGTGCGACGGCCCGAATCGCACATGCGCGACGTGACGGCCTGAATCGCGCATGCGTGGCGCGACGGCCCGAGCCGCGCATGCGTGGTGCGACGGCCCGAGCCACGCATGCGTGGTGCGACGGCCCGAGCCACGCATGCGCGGCGCTACCCCGTGCATGCACGGTGCTGCCCCCTGCGTTGGCCGAGGGGAAATGGGGAAAAAAATGGCGGACTACGGTGTTTGCCGACCCCCGTGAAATGGTCGTTCGACCCCAAATGAGAACCGCTGAGTTAGAAGAACACGACCTGAGATTTGGGTGGCATGGGTATTTCTGGTACAATAAATCAAGACAAATGTGGATTTTAAAAAGGATTGTGTTAGACGTGGCATAATGAGAATATAGAATAAAAACTCAGATGGTTCCCAAAAACATCTTTGGGGCTCTCAGCACAAGAGGCAATTTATAGATAAGGGGGAAAATACAGACAAACACAAATGGCTAATTTATCATGAGATACTAGAATTTTGTCAAAGGGAGCAAAACAAAAATGAAAGAAAAAGAAAAACTGGTGGCAGAGGAAGAGTGTGGCCAGCAAATCTGGAACTGCCCAGCCGTGATTTTATTCAATGGAGAAAAATGAATATTGCTGCAATAACCAAGCAGACGGGAAATGCCTCCAGCTAGCTGAATGTCAATTTGCGTCAATTTGCTTTTTCCGTAAACAGTTTTGAATTCCGAAATCAGATCTCCTGAACGACAGAAATACATTTCAAAAGGCTCTGCAGAAAAGGTTATTTAAGCAAGCAGGGACAGGGGTGGCAGCGGCGGTGATGTGTGTGTGTGTATGTGTGTTTGTCACTTCATCTGTTACCATCTGCCAATAACACTTAGCATAGCATAAATTGGATCCACAGCAAGTTAAAGCAGAGCTGAAGGTGAATTTTCCTCGGTGGCTCCCATGAATCCTGAAGCTCCACCAATGTTACAGTCTTTCCACCAAAGCAAACAAAAGATTGAAACACTAATTGCTTCTCTGAACACAAAAGATACTCACTTTTGTGCTTGCAAAAGAGGAATCTCCCATTCTTCCCCAAATCCCTGGATTTACATACCGGTAGTTCACAACTCACAAAATCTTCAAACAGAGTCTGGCAGTTCTCTGTGAAGGAACATTCTTATACTGGATGGCCTACATAAATCAAGCCGATGGATTAGATGAACATCTTTCTATTCTGTACCCCACTATTCTGACATTATGCTAACCCAGGCTCTGGGTTAAGAGGCTGGATTTGTAAAGCTAATCCAAAGAAAAGGCAAAGCAAAACCAAAGAAACCACTTTATTATTTAGTGTGTTAAGTTATCTGAACCCAACCCCTGTTTATATCAACTTGCAAATTCAGTAGAGCAGAACAGGACTTTCTCCGAAGAATAGAATTTGGGGAAGGAAAAATGAGAAAGGACGGTATTTTTCATGCTTAGTGAACCATACTAATCCTATAACTATCTCTTAAAAACTGAAGGATGGTACGGTACAGGTTTCTGCAAAAGTAGCAAGTACCGGTATATTCAGTAGATCAGTTTTCCAGCTTCAATTCTCAGAATTCCTCAGCCAGCATGAAAATTCTGAGTCGAGATCTAGGTAAGGCTGGCATAAAGACACTCAGGGAGGGGGCTTCTAAACCCTAAAGCAGCATTTCTGAAACTTGTTTAAGATGTATGAATGTCAACTTCCAGAATTCCTCAGTGCTCCGCTTTCCCCCCCTCCATGGCTGGAGAATTCTGGGAGTTAAACTCCACACGTCTTAAACTTATCCAACTTGAGAAATGCTGCCTGAAGATTCATGACGCCAAGGTGAAACAGTTCCTAGTTCACCCAGATCCTGAATAATTTGAATGTATAACTGACTGCCACAAAATGATGGCGTAATTGCCATCAAAATAAAAATCAGAAATAGTCAAAGGAGTACAGGTCAACTCATGGTCGCCAGCCAGGACATAAAGCAACTGACACAATCAAAAGTCTATTTTGAGTTTTTGACCCCCTCAGAGAAGGTGCGCAACTTGGGCGTCCTCCTCGATCCACAGCTAAATTTGGAACATCATCTTTCGGCTGTGGCGAGGAGGACATTTGCCCAGGTTCGCCTGGTGCACTAGCTGCGGCCCTATTTGGACCGGGAGTCTCGTCTCACAGTCACTCATGCCCTTATCACCTCGAGGCTTGACTACTGTAATGTTCTCTACATGGGGCTACCTTTGAAAAAGTTCGGAGACTTCAGGTAATGCAGAATGCAGCCGCGCGAGCAGTATTGGGCCTACCTAGAAATGCCCACATTTCAACATCACTCCGCGAGCTGCATTGGCTGCCAATTGGTCTCTGAACGCAATTCAAAGTGTTGGTTATGACCTATAAAGCCCTACATGGCATCGGACCAGGTTACTTACGGGACCGTCTGCTGCCCCATGAAACCCAGCGACCGGTTAGGGCCCACAGAGTCGGCCTTCTCCAGGTCCCGTCAGCCAGACAGTGTCGCCTGGCGGGGCCTAGGAGAAGAGCCTTCTCTGTTGCGGCCCCGGCCCTCTGGAATCAACTCCCCCCCGGAGATCCGTATTGCCCCCACCCTCTCCGCCTTTCGCAAATTATTGAAGACACATCTTTGCCGACAGGCCTGGGGCAGTTAACACCTTGCCCCAGCCAGTGTATGTTTGTTTGCATGTCTGTCTTGGATGATTGGTTTTTAACTAAGGGGTTTTATAATGCATTTTAATGCCAGATTTCTTCATGTGAGTATCCATGTTGTAAGCCGCCCTGAATTCTTGGAATAGGGCGGCATAGAAATCTAATTAAATAAATAATAAATAAAATAAATTGTAGTATTTACAGAGGGAAAGTCATGCTTTATCCAAAAGTGTCTTAACTAATCTCTGAATTGAACTGAAGAAGATTCCTGGATGAGATCTGAAACGTTTTCAAGAAAACAGCAAGAAAGTCCAGTTGCCTTTTGGAAGAAAAAAAAAACCACCTTTGGGACTTTTGAATGTATCAAAGACAAGTGACTGGAAAGGAACAAAGCATCTTTTTCTTCTTGTTATATAGAATGTTATACCAGCTTGTCAGCTTTGTCCATTCGAGCTCCACAAAAAACACCTTTTTTTTTTTTTTACATTTGTGAAATGAGTCCTTCCTTTCACATTATCTCTGCCTTCTGGATCTCAGGGGGATACTGAAAACCCAACGGTACCAGGCTCTTCTCTTTACAGTGCATCTTTGCCTTTGAAAATGTGGTCTCTGGCCAACCTTAAAAAACCCTAGCAGTGCTTTTTTTTTCCGGTAGAGACCATGGCGGCCGAAGAAGGGAAAAAGAAGTTGCCTTCAGTGCCAGAAAGCCTTTTAAAGAAAAGGAAGGCTTTTGCTGATTTAAAGGTCAAACGCCTGAAGAGACTGTTGGTCCAAAAGAAGTTGCGAAAGGAGGAACGAAAAGTCATTTATAAAAGAGCCCAGACCTATCATAAAGAATATAGGCAGATGTACTGTCGTGAGATTCGCATGGGACGTATGGCTCGCAAAGTTGGCAATTACTATGTACCTGCTGAACCCAAATTGGCATTTGTAATCAGGATAAGAGGAATTAATGGTGTTAGTCCCAAGGTTCGTAAGGTACTGCAGCTCCTTCGTCTACGACAGATTTTTAATGGGACTTTTGTGAAACTCAACAAGGCATCCATTAACATGCTGAGGATCGTTGAACCTTACATTGCTTGGGGATATCCCAACTTAAAGTCTGTGCACGAGCTGATCTATAAGCGCGGTTATGGGAAGATCAACAAGCAGCATATAGCTTTGACGGACAACTCTCTGATTAAGAAATGCCTGAAAAAATATGGCATTATTTGCGTGGAAGACTTGATCCATGAAATCTATACTGTTGGCAAAAACTTTCTCTGGCCATTCAAGCTATCTTCTCCGAGGGGTGGAATGAAGAAGAAAACAACTCATTTTGTAGAAGGTGGTGATGCAGGAAACAGAGAGGACCAGATTAACAGGATGATTAGGAGGATGAATTAATGAGGCTCAGAAGATGACTGCTATACACATTGTTAATAAAGAGAACTATGAAAACTGGAAAAAAAACCCTAGCAGTGCCCCCCACCCAGCTTAAGCCAATGCAAAAGTGCCAGGAAATTACAAAGGCACAAGCACATGTCTTGGAAATGGAAATAAGAACTAGAGAAGCTGATATGGGGGGGAGGGGGAATAGAATCTTACCAAACCACCCATTGCTCTTGCAATGACATGATTGTAAGACCCATCAACACAAACCCCATAAGTCGGATGGCTCATCAATGGAATCAGATAACTTTACTATAGAAATAAGAAAGTCAAAAAGAATAAGAGGCAAGAGTCACCTCGAGGATCGACTACTGCAATGCTCTTTACATGGGGCTACCCTTGAAGAGTGTTCGGAGACTACAATTAGTGCAAAATGCAGCTGCGCGAGCGGTTGTGGGCCTGCCTCGTCGGGCCCACATTTCGTCAACTCTCCGCATGCTGCACTGGCTGCCTATTGGTCTCCGAGCGCAATTGAAAGTGTTGGTTATCACCTATAAAGCCCTTTATGGCATTGGACCAGGATACTTACGGGACCGTCTTCTGCCACATACTTCCCTTCGACTGGTGAGAGCGCACAGGGTCGGCCTCCTCCGGGTCCCGTCAGCGAAACAATGCCGTCTGGCGGGTCCTAGGGGGAGGGCCTTCTCTGTTGTGGCGCCCACCCTCTGGAACCAACTGCCCCCTGAAGTCCGCGTTTCCCCCACTCTCCCGGCCTTCCGGAAGAATCTAAAAACTTATCTATGCCGGCAGGCCTGGGGATGACTGTGATTGCGTGTGAATTATGAATGTGTTCGGGGGGTTTTTTAAACGTTTTGTAGATTGCTTTTTGATTTTAAACTCTGTGATGTTCTTTTGTTTATGTTGTTAGCCGCTCCGAGTCCTTTGGAGAGGAGCGGCATAAAAATTTAATTAAAATAAAATAAATAAATAAATAAATAAGAGTGCCCTGAAGGGAGGGGCTATTTCTTATCTCATCTGCATATTTCTACTGCCCTTCTGTTTGCCAGAGTCCACCTTTCTCTTTCCCATCTACTGTAAGCCAAGGGCTGGGTTCTTAATCATAAAATGAATAACCTGCAGCAATTGCTGGTACATTTGGCTAAAAGGCTCCCCCAGCCCTATCCCTGGAGCGTGACTAATGCCTCAGCTATCTGCTTTATGAACGGGAGTATGAATGATAAGGTCAATTTAAACCTCCCATCATTGGAGACCAGCCTTTAAGTGAATCAGCCTTAAGTCTATTTATTTATTCATGAAATATACAGGGCCACCCATGTCACCCAAAAAGTGACTTTGGGCGGGGTGTGACAAGACTATAAAACAATTAACACATTTAAAAAAACTATTATTGAAACATTTAAAAATCACAAAGGCCAAGATAAGAACATAAGAACATAAGAAGAGCCATGCTGAATCAGGCCAAAGCCCATCGAGTCCAGCATTCTGTGTCACACAGTGGCCCACCAATTGTACATGGGGATCTTGAGCAGAAAGAGAAGGCAAAACCCTCCCTTTCCCTTGACTCCCAACAAATGGCACCCAAGGGAATCCTGCCTGCCTCAACCAACATAGAGGCGGCACATGGACATCCGTTTTAATAACCACCGATACACTTTGCATCCATGAATCTATCTGACCCTGCCTTGAAGCTGTCAAGGCTGACAGTTGTCACGACCCCTTCAGGTAGTGAATTCCATAAATCAACGACCCTCTGGGTGAAGAAATATTTCCCTTTATTTGTCCTCACTTTCTTAGCTATGAGCTTTAGGGAGTGCCCCCTTGTCCTGGTATTGTGTGATAGAGAAAAGAATTTTTCTCTATCCACCTTTTCTATCCCATGCATGATTTTATACACTTCGATCAAGTCACCCCTTAAACGCCGTCTTTCAAGGCTGAAGAGACCAAGGCGTTGCAATCTGGTTTCATAAGGGAGGCGCTCCATTTCCATGATCATTCTTGTTGCCCTTTTTTGCACCTTTTCCAGTTCCATTATATCCTTCTTGAGGTGCGGTGACCAGAACTGTACACAGTACTCCAAGTGTGGTCTCACCATCGATTTGTACAGAGGCAATACAACACTTGCTGACTTATTTTCGATTCTCTTCCTAATCATGCCAAGCATGGAATTTGCTTTTTTTACTGCTGCTGCGCATTGGGTTGACATCTTCATCGAGCTGTCCACCAAAACCCCAAGATCCCTTTCTTGGGTTGTCTCAGAAAGTTTGGTCCCCATCAGTTGGTAAGTATAATTGGGGTTCTTTGCCCCGATGTGCATAACTTTGCACTTGTTTAGGTTAAAATGCATTTGCCACTTTGTTGCCCACTCACACAATTTCGAGAGATCCTTCTGGAGCTCCCAACAATCAAGATGGAGAACAGCAGATGTTAACAACAATGGGGATACCTCAGTATCTTCAGGGGACCCTGGAACCCCGAAACCTGATGGCATAACCAGGTTTTGAGGGACTTCCAGAAAATCAACAGATAGAGGCAGCCATATTTCAGGACCTGGGTCTGTCATACTTATAATAGTCTTCTCCTTGGGACCCCTTTGCCCCCCATTATCTCGGAGGAGAGACCAACTGAGGTGTTGTGGGTGTGTTCTGAAGTTTGGAAAAGATTGTGAAGTGTGGGACAGTCAAGATCTGTGATCTTCCATCGCTAGTCAACCTCCATGAAGAAGATACTTCCTTCCCAGGGATTGTCTTTTCCATTAGCAGCCTTTGACCCCCCCCCAGTCCTTTTGAACTCATCACCCCCAGCACCCATAACATCTGACTGTACTCAGATTCTACAACTTTCATGTGGAAATAACCTGTTCTGCCCTCAGAAGAGCTGGACTCCTGCTTTCTTAACAGTTGGCTGCCTTATTATTTGGATGGGAGGCCTCGTTATGGAGGTTTACTTGGTTAAAAAAAAAACCTAGAATTGTTTGAAGAAATGAAATTTAAAATTGTATGTAAGGAATTATGGGTAATCTAAAATTATGGACTGAATTAAGGACTAAGATTATGAGTAAGATGTAAGAGAAGATGATTAATGGTTGATATAATTAAATTGATGAAGAATGTATTTGTTTTGATGATCTAGGTTTGACATTAGATTGATTTATTGATGAGATAGATAAGCATTAAGTGATTGGATAAAGTTGAAGGAATGTAAGTTAGAAATGGAATAAATAGACTGTATTTGTTATGGAGGTTTATTTGACAGATGAGAGAGCCCAGAAGTCGATTGATAATAATTTATAATTAAATGAAAGGAATTAAGGCTAATCTAAGACTATGGGTTGAATCAAAGATCAATTTTATAAGTAAGTTGTAAGAGAGGATGTTTAAATGAAGACATATTAAGATATATTAAGATATATTAAATTGATTAAGAACATAATTCTTTTTTTTTGAATTGAGGGATTTATTGTTATTGATATTATTTATTTTTTTTTAAAAAAAAGAATGGTATATATTAAACTTGATGGTTTGGATGATTTCATATAACCTCTCAATGGATTGAAGTGATTTAAGATTTGACTTAGATTGATGGTTTAGATGTAAATGATAATTATTATTCTTAACAAGATGAGTTGTTTGTTTTGTTTAATGGATTGAATTGATTTAGAGAGTGTATATAGTATATAGTTTAAAATTCTTGTTAGGATTATATAATAATTTTGTTTGATGTAGTGGGGTTTTCTTTTGTTGTACCCTGTACTCACTCTGGGAAGTCGGGGGGGGAGGGTTAGGGAGGGTTTATAATTTTATATATGATGTTTTCTCAACTGTAATTGGGGTTGGTGGAAGAATATATGTAATTACTGTTATTAAGG
Organism: Bothrops alternatus; assembly: GCA_034064705.1. Taxonomy (NCBI): domain Eukaryota; kingdom Metazoa; phylum Chordata; class Lepidosauria; order Squamata; family Viperidae; genus Bothrops; species Bothrops alternatus. The sequence continues at coordinate 666,067 of JARGCV010000666.1, forward strand.
GGTTGCTCGGGTGGCCTCTGGGCACCACATCTGATGGAAAAGAGGAAGGAGGAGTGAAGGCTGATGTAAGTGGAAGTTGATAAGAAGGGGGAAGAGTAGGATGGAGATAGAGAAGGATGAAGAAAGAAGGAGGGAGGAAGATAGGTAGTTAGTTGGTAAGTGAGGGGGGAAGGATAGGGTTGGGGGGATGTGGTGGTGGGGGTGCCGAGCAGTGATGTTAATTGTTTGGGTTGATTATTTTCAGTTGAGTTATTAGTATTAGATGTATTGAACAATGTATTTATGTTTTGCTTATGGATGATTGTTTATTTTAATACTATGATTTGATCTGACTAATTTTTTTTTCTGTAAAATTTTAAAAAAACCAATAAAAATATATTTAAAAAAAAAACAAAAAACAGTTGGCTGCCAAATGCAATGCTAAAAACCAACTTCGTAGAAATAATATCCGGCCAGAACCACAGCGGCCATATAGGCAATCTGTACATAGATTGCAGTATTTGAAACTCTTCACTTTGCTGGATTACCTAAGCCTAATCTTTCACTTCACCTAACCATCATAACTGGGTGGAGAGTTTAGCCAGACATGTATGTATATTTATTTACCTGATGGAGAGAAAGAGGGAAAGAGAAAGACTCACTAGCTTTTGCACAACTTTCCGATGATGAAGATGAAACCTGTTGATGTCAGTCACTCTCAGATGAGTTGCCAACCCTGCCAATATTGTTGTTAGAAGTGCCCTAAATTTAACCTGGTAATCTAATACACAGGCGGAGACTCTGCCAATTTGTAAACTCTCACCTGACTCCTCCGTTGTCACATTCCTAGCTGCCGGAAAATGCAAAACCCAGATCTGACATACCTTATTAGATTTCCTTCCTTTGAAAACCCAAAAAGAAGAAATAGGAAAAAAAAAAAACCTCCAAACCCTGATCCTGACAATTGCCTTGATCCATAAAGGAGAGAAATCCATAATCAGGAGAATAAATAACTGGGGGAAATGTAAATTATGGCTGACCCAAACAGGGCAAAATATAGTTGGCAGTTGTTGAGGATGGTTGCACATTCTTAAAGTGTCGTTTCAGTTAGACCTAATAAGGGCAATGTGACTCTACTTATTGTTGTCTTTTAAACAATTTCCTTTCATTATGTCAGGACATCTACTTTTCATTATTGGTTTGTAGCTGAAGGAAATACTTCCATACTGCTCTCAAGAGAACAACATCCCCCTGTATCATTAGAAGTTGAGCTTAATCTATAGAACCTTTACTTTTAAACTGAAGTTGGTGGTCTAGCTTTGATAACTCATCATTATAGAGTAAACATGAGGGATGGGGGCAGACAGAAAAAGCTCTGATAAATAACTGATTTCTCATAAATCATTAAGTCTTGATATATTTTGTTTTGTTTATGGCTCAGACTGTTGGTTACACTTGCTTATAACTTTATAATAATAATAATAGTAGTAGTAAAGTTGGAAGGGACTTTATAATCTTTTAAAATTCAAATTTAACATTTTAATTCTCATACACTGTTTTATATTTTGGTACAGCACAGCATACTGTATACTTTGAGTGATTGGGCAGTCCAGAAATGAGAAATATAAAAAAATAAATACAAGCCCAGCTAAAGTGGCTTCTTCAACAAATACACTTTTGCGAGATCCAGTCTGGGACACGTATATTTGCTTTCATTCATAAACGAACTTTTAAAAAAAAAAAAAAATCTTGTTTTTGTACAATGCATGAACCCAGGGATTGGTTTATTGCAATACTTGAGTTTGTCAAAGACTTGTTCTAAAGCTCTCCTAATTATTTTAGTTAGTGGAACTACCCACTAGGTTTGGCCTGGACATTGCTGTTATCAATGACAGATTTAGCATGAGGAAGCCAAAGGAACAGAAAGTTCACCTATCTCTGGGAAATCTGGTGAAGTCAATTGTTTGTAAGGGACTATAATTTTAAATGGTCTGTGATTCTTATCTGGAAGTACACTATATGAAAAAATAGGAAGTAGAAGTTGCTTCTGTAGGAATGTTAAATATGACACTACCAAGAGCAGAAAAGGCTTCGGCAGAACAGGAAAAATGCATTATGTTGCTCCATTTAGACAGTGGTTATTTCCACCACTTACACAGATGTAGCAATTGCTGGTATGTATTAAATGAGCATGCAATGCCACGTAATTAAGTTGCTCCTACTAACTGCTATAATGAACACTTCTTTACTTTAAAATAGGATTTCATAAAACTGAAGGTATAAGTTTTGTAAAGAAGTTTTGTATCCTGAATATTTTGAGAGCATTTTTTGGTTTGTTTTTTGTTTGTTTGTTGCACGGAAGACATTTAAAGTGCAAAGTCACACTCTTAAAGCCAAGGGTAAACCATTTGATTCTGGGAGCATTACTTCCAAAGGCACATGTACATCTCAAGGAAGGAGTTGTTTCTGCCTACGGTGAAGGTGTCCAGCTTGAGACCCACCAACACATACCCCCCAAATGTGGGAATGCAGCCTCAGAAGCCCCCTTAAAAGTTGCTCAGAATTTAATTTTTCACATGTGCAAAGGCAAAAATGATTCACCTTATTCACGCTCAGTGAATATTATCAATCCAATTTCAGTAAATTGAATTGTTTGTTTATTTCATGCTGGCCTTTGTCACATGCCACAACAGGTTCCTGGGACATTAAAGCCCAATCCTACCCCAGTGGAAATTAAGAGAAGCTAATGAACTTTATTGAAATAATCTCTTTCCCTTTGGTAGATATTAACCAAGCGGTAATCCTCCCTTGTGGATTCAACCCACAGGTACATCCCTGAGACTCAGTTCCTGAGTCAATCTAGCAAGAATTTAAGTAAAACAGCCTAAAATTAGGCCAGGCCTTTTTTCTTTTCTTTTTGCCTACTAGGTTCCCAGCAGAGTTGAATAAAATACTAACTGTTGGCCAGAGAATAAACTGTCAATATTCACTGTTGGGCTATAGAATTAATTTTGTGAATTCATTCAAGGCAGGTTTCTGAGTTCATTCAATACTATACCTTGAACAAGAAGCTGATTAATCAGAGGTTCCGGGTTTCCCATTAAAATTCTCTGATCAAGGCAGGAGGGCATCAATGAAGTGGTCTGACAGAAAGCCAAAACCCACCCAGTCCCCATTTCCCATAGAAGTCACAGGCATGGCACCAGGCAAGAGAAGGCTTCAGTTTCTTCCAGCAAAGTCTACCTACCCCAGATGCCACTCTATTTTCTATTTTTCTATTTATTTGGGTTTGTATGCCGCTCCTAGTGCCCCGTTTATCACCAACGGGGAAAGAGAGGCCAAGGCCTTGCGCCTATTTCTCATCCATAAATGTATCCCATGGCGTGCAGTTGGCAGCCCGGGGGTGCAAGAAGCAGACAGACCAAGAGCCAAGGGCATTGCTGGGTGGGAGTCAGTGTCTCCCCCACCCACCCAGCCACCCACCCCCCAATTCGATTTTCAACCACCAAGCAGAATTTACACTCATTTCACAAGTTTACAAAAGGGGGAGAGAAACGCGGAACTTTTTTTTTCTTTTTTTCTTTTTTCGTTTTGGCGAGATGTTCACTTCGCCCAGAAGGGAGGAGGTGGCTGGAGGAGGTTGGGTAAGGCTTTTCTCTCTCTGTCTCTGCCTCTCGGCCTCTCCGCGGAGCCCCCCTTGGAAAGCAACGCTCCAGTTCAGCCCACTCCCCTCTGACTTTTTCTGCAACTTCGCACGAAACGAGGCTGCGAATCGGCGGGGGAGGGAGTGGGGGAAATACCTGTAAACGCAAGTTGGGTGTATTTGGTTGTTGTTTTGGTTGGGTTTTCCCAAAAAAAAAAAAAAAAAAGTCCAACGCCAACAGGATGAGATGAGAACAGAAGTAATCCGAGTGGGGGGGGAGTGTGGAAGCAAAGCCCCCGCCACACACACACACACACACACACACACACACACACACCCCACACTCGCGGGAAACCTCGCGAAGAGTCGGTAGCCTCCCCCCCTTCCGAGAGACCAAAGGGGTCCCCGCGCGCCAGGAAGGACCCCCAACCCCGCTCCTGCCCTGCGCTCACCTTGCGGAAATAGCAGGCGCCCCTCTGGTCCGAGGCCGGACAGGCGGTGGGCAGCAGCGCCTCCGTCATCTCCACCGGGGCTGGGGGCGCCCGCTGCCTCCGTGGCCAACTCAGCAGTGCGCCCTCGCCCTGGCCGCCGCCTCGCTTGGGCGCCCGGGCGCAGCTCCAAGTGCGCTCTCGCCGCTCTCCGAGCTCTGCTCCCCGCTGCCCTGCGCTCCTCCCTCTCTCTACCTGGGAAACCCGCAAAGGGGGGGGCGGGGAGAGGAGGAGGAGGAGGAGGAGGAGGAGGAGGAAGCCACAAAAGCGCTTCCTTGGGCTGGTGCCTTTTGGATCCGAGGCGCGGTCCCTCCCAGCAAGGGCTGGGCAAAGAATCAGACTCAGAAGGGTGCTGGAAGGGAGCGTGGAGGTCTTCTAGTCCAACCCCCTGCTGAAGCGGGAGGCCCTATATTACTTGAGATAAGTAGCTGTCCAGTCTCTTCTTAAAGAGCTTCAGTGATGGAGCAGCCACAAGTAAGAAAGGCAAGCCCTTCCCCTTGCTTGATTGTTCTCACTGTGTTTCATCCATCAAGGAGAGAAGCAACCTGGAATGAAGAACGGTGGGGTCAGAGTGGTGGGGTCATCCCAAACTGGGGATGCATTTTTATTTTATTTTATTTATTTATTAAATTTCTATACCGCCCCTCTTCCGAAGGACTCGGGGCGGTGCACAGCCTTAAAATTTAAAAAAAACATATAAATATACAGAATTAAAATAATTAAAAATGAATTAAACAAATTAGGCCATAAAATCCCCATATAAAACCCAATATGTACAAATCATAAAATTACACAATCCCTCTAAAACATTTTAACCCGGCTGGAGCCGGAGCTTCTATGCCAGGCCGGCCTGTTGAAAAAGGAAAGTTTTCAGTTCCCGACGGAAGGTGTGTAAGTCTGTCATCGTACGGAGTTCGGGGTGGGGGAGCTCTTTCCATAGCGTAGGAGCTCCCACAGAGAAGGCTCTCCCCCTGGGGGTCGCCAGTCGACATTGTCTGGCCGACGGCACCCTGAGGAGGCCCCCTCTGTGGGAGCGTACCGGACGGCGGGAGGTATTTGCTAGCAGTAAGTGGTCCTGTAAGTATCCGGGTCCGATGCCATGGAGCGCTTTAAAGGTGGTCACTAACACCTTGAACCGCACCCGGAAGACCACCGGCAACCAGTGCAGCTCGCGCAGGAGTGGTGTTACATGGGAGCGCCACGACGCTCCTGTTTCCCACCCATCCCTGTCTCCAGGCTCCTGGTCAAAGGAACGACCTTCCCAGGGCTGGGGGTTTATTAGCCAGGAAGATCGGTGCCCGGGATCCATATCTTTGCACCTAATCAAGAGGCAGACCCCATCCTACATTCGTAGATCAAAGGATCAATCGATCCTGTTAAAGGGGGGGGAAAGGGATCCGCTTTTGGATTAAGTCCATCCGTGCACCCTTAGCAGGATCCCTGGTTTTGTATTAAACCTTGGTTTTCTTTAGTTTAACTAAAGTGGGATTCACGAAACAGGTAGGCATAAACTGTGATTTTACAAGAGTGGATGGCTTCGCTCATTAGAATGATTAGATGACATAGCCCTGCTCGTTGTCTTTAATGTATGGCTATTTGTTTTGCAACCGCTTGAAATTACAACGACACAAGAAAAAGTGTCTTGGAATGACTCCATTTTGTACATGAAGGGCATTGAGTCGTTGCTACCTGGAGGAGGCAGCGGATAGAAAACGCGATCAAGCAATAATGGCACGACATGATTCTGGAACAGAACACCAATTTAAAGGATTTAAGAAATACTTCAATAGCTATAAGAACATAAGAAGATCCCTGCTGAATCAGGCCAAAGCCCATCGAGTCCAGCATTCTGTGTCACACAGTGGCCCACCAAATGTACATGGGGATCTTGAGCAGAAAGAGAAGGCAAAACCCTCCCTTTCCCTTGACCCCCAACAAATGGTACTCAAGGGAATCCTGCCTGCCTCAACCAACATAGAGGCGGCACATGGACATCTGTTTTAATAACCACCAATACACTTTGCATCCATGAATCTATCTAGCCCTGCCTTGAAGCTGTCAAGGCTGACAGCTGTCACGACCCCTTCAGGAAGTGAATTCCATAAACCAAGGACCCTCTGGGTGAAGAAATATTTCCCTTTATTTGTCCTCACTTTCTTACCTATGAGCTTTAGGGAGTGCACCCTTGTCCTGGTATTGTGTGATAGAGAAAAGAATTTTTCTCTATCCACCTTTTCTATCCCATGCATGATTTTATACACTTCGATCAAGTCACCCCTTAAACGCCGTCTTTCAAGGCTGAAGAGACCAAGGCGTTGCAATCTGGTTTCATAAGGGAGGCGCTCCATTTCCTTGATCATTCTTGTTGCCCTTTTTTGCACCTTTTCCAGTTCCATTATATCCTTCTTGAGGTGCGGTGACCAGAACTGTACACAGTACTCCAAGTGTGGTCTCACCATCGATTTGTACAGAGGCATACAACAATAGGCAGAAAGAATTATGTGCTACTTACATATGGAAGCATTCTAATGCTCATCATTGGATTTAAAATGAGGAAACCTAAGGAAATTGCACACAAATAAATTCTTATTGTTGGACTTCCTTGTATTGCTGTCTATGAGTTGCAGAAGCAGATGCACAGTTCAGTAAATTATGAAAAATGACTATTAAAAAAAAGGAAAAAAAAAGAAAAGAAAAAGTGTCTTAAAATTGGTCTTCCACTGTTATGACCATCACAGCATCCCTATGGTCATGTGATCAAAATTCCGCTGCTTGGCAACCGATGGATATTTACGACAGTTGCAGCATCCCAGGGTGACCAGTTGCAAAATACCTAGCCAATGGAAATCCTTTTTCCAATTGTGGTCCTAAGTCAAAGATTACCTGTATTGTGGTTTGGCTAGGTTTGACCTGAACCTTGCTTATCCCAACATCCCAAGGGTTTCAGCCGATCAGCAAAGTGCATCATAGAGCTAGTATCTAGCAAATACATAAAAAGGCAGGCCTTTGTTGTTCTTAAGCCCCAGCATTAAGTTTCCTTGTCCAATTGGTTTTGTCAGTTATTTACGTTTGTTTAGAATAAATAATGGTAGGAGTAGAGAGATAGAGCTTTTAAAAAAAACAAAAAAAACATTGTCTTTGCTTTAACTGCAGCTCAATCTCTTCTGTGTCTCTGTAGAAAAGGATCTGGTTGCCAGGAAACCATGTCCCAGTGGAATTTTATCTTTTTGTCCACTGAGTCTTTCAACATCTTTTTTTTTTTTTTTGTCTTTAGTTCTGGAGAGGAATTTTCTTTCTCTTCTTTTTTCTTCCTTCCTCTTGTTTCTCTTTTGCCATCCAAGGGCTGAGTGTGGGTGGGAGGGCTCTCTCCTTTGGGAATAATTGCTCTGGGGTGTGGGGGGGGAGAGAATGCTTTTTTTTCTTTTAAGAACAAGAGAGATTTGGTACAAATAGCAGTGGATTTTTTTTTTCCCCCACAGCATTTTTGGGGCATTCACGCAAATGGCCAGTTCGTGGGCATTGCTCACTGGTGGAAATCTTATATTGTAAAAGTAAAAAAATAACTGGTGGATTATTTTACAACCACACAGCAAATATGTGGAGTGGCAGGTTTAGAATGTGTTATCGAAACTTCAAGACGGCTATTTTCGATGTGGTAAAATGAATTGTGCCTGAAATATGGGGCAAAGTAAAAAGTTCTTTCTGTATTAGATGCTTCCCAGAAAAAAGGATCTTTGAACTTTCAAGCCCATGCTGAAGCTTTCCCAAAGGATTGGCCTTGTTTTGGAATACATAATATGGATTTAAATTAGATAATTATATCACGAGCATAATGTTAATTGTCAACAAAACAATCTATCAACACCTAGCTTGTTTTTCTCAGTACAGATACATACGAATGGGAAAGCAGAATAGTGTTTGAGGTTCCCGTTTTATAGATAAGAAGTTATTATTATTATTAATTTTATTTCTATGCCGCCCTATTCCAGGAACTCAGGGCGGCTCACAGCATAAATAGAAATAGAAGTGTCTTCTCCAATGCTTCATGCCTTTAAAATCAATGGCATTATGTTTCGACCAACTGATTTTGCTTTCTTTAATACAAATATTGATCCATTCGATAATTTAAAATATGGAATTGTATTTTGATTAGAAGTCCTCCTTCCGCATGCAACTGATCCATTTCAAAATGCCCATATTATTGTACATATAACGTTATTTCCTTCACATTGAATAACTGCATTAAACCCACATGGAAAGGGAAACAAGGATAAAAACAACAACAAAGAGTTTCGAGATGGGATATGTTTAATCAACTCAGCTATAAAGCTCCAGAGAGGGTGTGTGATGTAAATAAATATATATATATATATATATGACGAAAGTCTCAAAGGTCAGCTGAGCTTGGATATGTCCAACTAATTCCACAAAAGGAATGTGAATGAGTCAGTGATAAGGTGACCAACCTGTCCTCCATTAGGGAGGACAATCCTCCTTTTGTAAGTTCTGTCCTCCCTCAAAAAGTGTCCTCCTACATGTCCTCCTTTTCGATATTTGAAGACTAATCTGCAGGGCTTTTTTTTTCTCATGGAACGCTTAGTATGGCGTTCCGGCACCTTTTTTTGATGGTGTTTTTTTTTTCAACTTTTGCATGTGCTGTGCTACTCCCGCTGTTGGCTTTCGAAAGCCAATAGGAATTGCTGCTGAGCGCCCCAAAACACCCGGCTGGCAAACTTTGCACATGCAAGTTGTCTGTATTATTGTTGCAATGAATAAAATGTTTCTTTTATTTACGATATTTTTTTCTTCAATTTATTTGTGTCCTCCTTTTCATTGTAAAAAAGTTGGTCACCTTATCAGTGAGATTTTCTTCTTTTACTTTTGTCCTCTTTGTGTTTGTGTGTGTGTGTGTGTGTGTGTCAACCAGAATAGAAACAAAAAGGGAAAATGTCTTTGAGATAGAGTTAAAGAAAGGCAAAAACTACAAGCATCCCTTATTTTAAATTACTTATTTTTTTAAATCACTTAATTTTTGAAAGGGCACAGTTTTAAACATGCTGCTGTGTTTTAATACTTCCTGCATCTGGTTGGATGGTAGCACCAAAGTTAGCCTGACTGATTTCAAAAACTAAGCTGGAGCAGGCCCAGTTATATATTAGTGGGAGACCAGAATCTTAAACTCCCAGAATTCCCCAGCCAGTTATGATGCTGGCTAGGGAATTCTGGGAATTGAAGACCACATGTTGCCAAGTTTGAGAAACATTGTACTATAACTTTATCAATACTTTATTGCTTTTTAAAATTTAAAATCCTTATAACAGTATATAACAGTGGTGGCGAACCTATGGCACGCATGCCAGAGGCGGCACTCGGAGCCCTCTCTGTGGGCACGTGCACCGTTGCTCCAGCCCCGCCTTCCCTGCGGCCCTCATCTCACCAGCAGCCCCCCTGGAGGAGAATCACTCCCGGGCATGGCCTGCACGGAGCAGCACAGCCAAGTACATAGCCGGGCAACAGGGACAAGACTCCATCCTCACACCCCATAGCGTGCAGGTGATGCTGAGCGGTGTGGGCGGAGGGCGTGGCTGCCATGGCGCTGCAGGGCTGCCTGGGCGATCTGCTGCAGTGGGCCACGGACGCGGTGAGTGGCCCTGCGGGTGGGTGGGGCAGGGGGCAGGCGGGGCAGAGCAGACGGGGTGGGAGGTGGAGCAGGGGCGGGGGGCGGGTTTTGGGCACTCGGTCCCTAAAAGGTTCGCCATCACTGGTATATAAAGATCAAATCATAGAGTTGGAAGGAATCATAGAATGCATCTACTCCAACCACTATCAAAAGTTCTCAATGTGGTCCGTATGCCCCCCACCCAGGAGGCCATATTATATTTTTAGGGGGTCACAGGGAACCAGCCAAACTTAAACAGGATGGATTTTACAATAAATACCTTAACAGTGACTATGACTGGGTGGGTGAGCCCCAGAGGAAAATAGGGCTCCGAACGGGGCCGTGAGCCATAAAAAGTTTGAGAACAGCTATATTAGAGCACAAGGTGATAATCTTATATATAAAATCTATATATATAACAATCACATTCTTCAGAGCAACAACTCAAAATGCAAATTGTAACACCCCCACAGAGGTATAGAAACACCCAGGTATGCACACAGATATATTTCAAGCACTGTGGATAAATAATCTTGGTTTAGCCTCCAATTCCAGATAATCTTCCGCCAATTATGCATTCAGGAATTTCTAGCAAATCCTGATTTTCTGCAAGGCACAATCTGAACCACTCACAAATCAGACATCATTGGCTTTATTTATTTATTTTATTTTTCGGATTTGTATGCTGCTCCTCTCCGCAGACTCGGAGCGGCTCACAACATACAAATAAACAATTCAATATAAATCCGAAAAAAAAACCCCATTAAAAATAAACCCCACACATACTCCTCAGTCACACCACAATCAACAAGGCTTCCCATAACTTTCAATTTTTCCTGTTTTATTCATTGGGGGGGAGGGATATTTGCATGCTGCCAGGCACAGCACTTGAATTTCATCTTGATTTCCAAAAATACCTCTGCAGCCTATGGGGGGGCTTTAAGGGCATTGTTAGAAAATAAAAATAATTGTGACTGCACAGTACAGGTATGCACATCATGTGCCCAGGGGAAAAAATACATGTGAAGGTGCCAAAGAATATCCAGGTATTGCATAATGTTTATGCAATGTGCATAAGTGTAAAGCTTTGATCATTCTGTTGAATGAAGGCGCATTAGATACGTTCATCGCCTTGACTTATTTATAAAAATCATAAAGATAGGATTAAAAACATCTGAAAATAAAAATGCAATACGCAATAAATATAATAAAAATGATGCCCTTTGCCCTTTTTCTATTGAACCATTAGCATCTTAAGCTTTCCCCCAAACGTTTTGTCTTTTTTCATCCCCAAATCCTGAAACTGTCAATTTCATAACCACATTTTCGCACGATGGCGTCACTGCAGGCATGTCCTTCTTCTGACATCATAGCAGTTCCGGCAGATGCCAGGGCTGTGATTCATATGGAAAGCTGTGGTCACGCCCAGTAGCTTTTTTAAAAATAACCTCTCCAGATCCATGTTTTTCAAGCTGGGCAAGTTTAAGAGCCATGGGCTTCACCTCCCAGAATTCCATGCACACTGGCTGGGGAACTCTGGGAGTTGAAGTCCACAGCATCTTAGAAGTTACCAAGCTTGAAAAAACACTGTTCTCAGTTAAAGTGTGCAGAGGCGCACAGCACTTTACTCACACTGACCTCTTCTGGTCAAGATAGCCCTGCGGATTGCCATGCAGGTGTGCTTAGCCACGCCTCCCGGCCAGGTAAGGATACATTCAGTTTCAAATGCTTCTGAAATGGAGATGCTCTCCACTTCCTAGGCTACACCTCCAATCTTTTTTAAGACACCACATCCCTCCCCCCCACACACAGACACCACACAGACACACAAACGCATGCACGCCGGCTGCCTTTTCACTTCATCTTTTTTTTTTAATGTAAGTGACATTTATTAACATTCTGCTATATTTACAGTTTTACATAATAGAATTCTGAATTACTGCTTTGCAGAAATCACAGAAACGTACAATAAACTATATTTAATTGTAACATAAATTAGAAAAACAAGAAATGTTAATTAGTAAAGGAACTATCTTAAGACCCCTAAAATCATCAAACATAATAGTCTGACTTTACACATGGCAGTATCAAATTATTTGAATTTTACGTTACCAACATATACTGCAAGGATCCCAAGTCAAAATGGATATAGTACAATTGTATAAAGGACTTATCATATATTACTAAAAATTAATACATATCTCTACCATCTTCTTAGCAATACTCTCACAGTTATTCTTTAAAAACATTCAGATTGTGCATGTATGCTTTACTTCCAAGTTGTTATCATTTTATTTAATAATAGATACATATTATGTGCAGAAATACAGTCAAAACAAGTTTCTAGATCCAAGAACATCCCTTCACAATGGCCAGCATTATTACAGTATCTTACACTAAGAGAGTATACTCCAAGCTCATTTTAAGGGGAAAAAAAAGCAAGACTGACCCCTTCACTGTTCATCTTTAACAGACAATATTATTCATTGTTTTAACAACTCCTATGTTTTCCTCCCCCACCTCCCCCCCAAAAAAACAAGAAATCTACTTTACACAAGATCAGGATTTATTGAGATCAAGAGAAAAGCTCTATTTAGAATCATTCGGGTATGCTCAGCCCCTGGCATCGGGCAATCTCATCCAAACTGACGGGGTTCACACAAACAAGCTTAAAACGCGCAACCCGCTTTGCAAATCACTGCCCTCTCAAACCTTGACAATTTTAAGGCATGTGGACTTCAACTCCCAGAATTCCACAGCCAGCATTGCTGGCTGTGGAATTCTGGGAGTTGGAGTCCATGAGTCATAAAAGAGCCGAGGTTGCCTGCCCCTTGCCTTAGCTTAGGGCAGTGTTTCTCAACCTTGACCATTTTAAGGCATGTGGACTTCAACTCCCAGAATTCCACAGCCAGCAATGCTGGCTGTGGAATTCTGGGAGTTGAAGTCCACATGCCTTAAAATGGTCAAGGTTGAGAAACACTGCAGGCTTAGGCAAAGCTGGGTCAGCGCGCGCACGCGCACACAACGGAAACGCGGCGCGCTCTTCTCCCTCCCTTTCTTCCGGACAGCCACGCCTCCTCTCGGGCTGCGCGCGCCTTCCGGGGGCGGGGCGGGCGACCGATCGGGTCCCGCCTCTAGCCCCTCCTCCTTTAGAGGCCTGTCAAGATGGCGGCTGGCAGCAGCGAGGAGGAGGATGAGGAGCTGGTGAGCGTCGGGACCCCGCTGGAGCTGCTGGAGGAAGGTCAGTCCGCGTAGCCCGTCCCTTTCCTTCCCTCTTGGCCTCTCCTTGTTAGGTGGGGAGGGGGGCTGTCTCCCTCCCGGTGCCCTTCGTGGGGTCTCTCTGAGCTTGGTTGGTTTTTTTTGTTTGCAGACGTTTCATTACCCGACTAGGTGACATCATCAGTACTGGAAGGAAGGGGCGCTTGCAGGGAGGAGGAGGAGGACTGGGGGGGGTCTTTGGTGCTCTCTAAGGCTGGTTGTATTTTTGCAGACGTCTCATTATCCGACTAGGTGACATCATCAATGCTGGAAGGAAGGAGCGCTTGCAGGGGGGAGGAGGAGGACTGGGGGGGTCCTTGGGGTCTCTCTGAGCTTGGTTGTATTTTTGCAGACGTTTTATTACCCAACTAGGTAACATCATCGGTGCTAGAAGGAAGGGGGCTTTCAGCAAGGAGGAGGAGGACTGGGGGGGGGTCCTTGGTGCTCTCTAAGGCTGGTTGTATTTTTGCAGATGTCTCATTACCTGACTAGATAACATCATCAGTGCTAGAAGAGAGGGAGGTTGTGGGGGAGGAGAAGGAGAAGGATGGAGGAGGAGAAAAAAGGTGGTGGTGGAGGAGGAGGAGGATGACGACTTTCTGAACTTGGTTGTATTTTTGTAGATGTTTCATTACCCGACTAGGTAACATCATCAGTGCTAGAGGGAGTGGGGTTCGCTCCACCTTTCTAGGCAGCAGTTTGCCCTGCCAGTGTTGGAGAAGCATGATCTTCTCCTTGGTCATTCCTTGACTATTAGGCTATTGCTTACTGCTTTATTGTTTGTCTATATTCTATTTGGTACCTGTGCCTCCTTTTGGGGCTGCAGCTCCCAACCTCCACAGCGGCCGGCTCACAGGCAGTCTCCCTCTTCCCTGCTGCCTGGGACAAGGAGCTGTCGTGTGGGGCAGTTGGAGGACCCCCAGGTTCGGGAAAGTCTGCTGCAGGGGATGCTCCAGATGGCCTGGAAGCTCTTTGCAGACTGGGGAGGCAGGGGGCTGGGAGAGGGGAAAATGGGGCATAAGGAGGATGGATGGGGGGGCTGCTTGGCTGCAGCTTTGGAGGCAATTTGGTGTAGTGGTGAAAGTCTTAGAAACTAGGAAATGGTGAGTTCTAGTTCCATCCTAGACGTGAAAGCTAGTCTAGCATTCAACTGCATGTAAACTTCCTTCCTTCCTTCCTTCCTTCCTTCCTTCCTTCCTTCCCTCCCTCCCTCCCTCCCTCCCTCCCTCCCTCCCTCCCTCCCTCCCTTCCTTCCTTCCTTCCTTCCTTCCTTCCTTCCTTCCTTCCTTCCTTCCTTCCTTCCTTCCTTCCAGGTGAGCGCATTAAGAAGCCGGTTCCTCTCCAAGACCAAACAGTCAAAGATGAGAAGGGGCGGTATAAACGATTTCATGGAGCATTCAGTGGTGGCTTCTCAGCTGGCTACTTTAACACTGTCGGATCCAAAGAAGGTTAGTAATGATCTATGTCTGGAACTTATTTTGTTCCTCTTGACATAAAACTGGGCTGAGTTTTAAAAACGTGTCCAAGATGGTAAAATCTTGGTCAGTTTTACACGCTGTGTGAAGTTACATGTGTACTGTGACTCCATTGTGGCTTCCAAATGATCGTAAAAGTGCTTGATCACGAGAATATCTTATTTATGTAATTTAATAATAGTTTAAACTGCATAGACCAGACTGTCAAACAGTATAGAGACTGCAGTAGATAAAACCCCACATAGTGCTGATTCATAATGCAGCACTTTCACTTTAAACTTTGCATGCTGTGTGAGCTTGTGTACTCTTTGCAAGCCAGTCATTGTAGCTTGTCAATGCTATTTATTTGGGATCCCAGCTCACTGACATGTTCAGAAAATGTGATGAAAACAAGTTAGCGTCTTAGTGCAATGCTTGACATAGCAAAAGGAACAAGAGGATCAAATAAACACTTTTAAAAATTGAAGTAATAACAGCGTTATTGTCCTAAGCTAGGAAAAATCAAATGCAAAATCATTTGTCATGCAATTAGTACAATGCTACACAAAAGTCCACTCAAAAGTAATTCAGTAGTCAGTGAAAGAAGTCCGGAGTGAGTAGGTATAGGAATTGTAGTTTCAATTGGAAATTTAATCTTTCTCAGTTCTGCTATAAACTCGCATCTTATAGCAAAGCATTTGTCTTTCAAGGATGGGCACCGACAGCTTTTGTATCCTCTCGCCAAAAGAGGGCAGAACAGAAAATTCTTGAGCCAGAAGATTTTATGGATGAAGAGGTAAGAAGATGCAGATTATTGCATTTTTATAATTCCAGATATCTATGTATATTTGTGCTATATGTATGGTAAATAGATATATAAACATAGTTATATGTATTGCTGCACGCTACCAGAACCACTTCTGTGAGATAGAAACGTGATAAATAAATATAAGTCCTGGTGTGTTGTACGCAATCTCTTACGGCATGATTAATAAACAGTATAGCTTTCTTTAGATAAAGAACAGTGATTTTTCTACAAAAAAAGTACATCTCTGGCTGTTTTGTTTCAAAGTTACTTTTGAATTTGTGGACTTGGAAAGAAAATATTCTGATTCTGCTACTCCCCCCCCCAATCTTATTTTCCCTGGAAGGATCTTAGTGAACATGGGATTGCACCAAAGGAAATTACAATTACAGATGCATTTGCTTCCCAAAGCAAAGACAAAATCCAGAAGAAGGCCAGACAGTTAGCAGGAATAGTTGCACCCATTCCTGGAGCTACAGTATTGGATGAATTCATTACACCTGCGAAGTAAGTGTATTGAAAAATAATAAAGTAACACCTGCTACTTTAGAGCATTGCTTATGTTATATTTCTGATTTTTGGCACACCCGAAGGACTGTTTGACTCATTTTTACCAGAAGTAAACAGGCAGGATTTCTTTTTTCCTCCATAAACAAGTCTTCCTGATGCTAAATCTAGGACTTTTGTAGAATTCATTCATTCATTTGATTTATTGAACTGCCCAGCTCACTTTGACCTGACTCTAGGCAGCTTTAGACAACCGAATCAAATACATAAAATGTATAATGTGAAAAAGCACATAAAAATAAAACGCACAGCAGCTGGCGTCATCTAATCCAGCATATCTCAACCTGAGCAAATTTAAGACATGCAGACGTCAACTCCTAGAATCCCTCCACATAACCAGGGGACGGGCTCTGCCCAGTGCACAGGCTCAGACACAAGACTAAATTTTCAAGGCCTTAGGAAAGGCCAACAGAAACGAGACCTCTCAAATCTCAGGGGGGTGAGACTGTGTTTAGTTTGTGTTTCCACTGTTGTCTGAATACATTGTTTATAGAAGTATTTTAGTTGAGTACAGATAAACATCAAAACATCGTGAGCTGTTCCCTGACACCACTGGATGACATCGCCAGGGCTCGTTGCCTTGGCAGAGTGAGGAAAATTCTCAGGGATGACTCACACCCTGGTTGGTACCTCTTTACTCTCCTACCATCAGGTACATAAGAACATAAGAACCTAAGAAGAGCCATGCTGAATCAGGCCAAAGCCCATCGAGTCCAGCATTCTGTGTCACACAGTGGCCCACCAATTGTACATGGGGATCTTGAGCAGAAAGAGAAGGCAAAACCCTCCCTTTCCCTTGACCCCCAACAAATGGTACTCAAGGGAATCCTGCCTGCCTCAACCAACATAGAGGCGGCACATGGACATCCGTTTTAATAACCACCGATACACTTGGCATCCATGAATCTATCTAGCCCTGCCTTGAAGCTGTCAAGGCAGGGAGTGAATTCCATAAACCAACGACCCTCTGGGTGAAGAAATATTTCCCTTTATTTGTCCTCACTTTCTTACCTATGAGCTTTAGGGAGTGCCCCCTTGTCCTAGTATGGTGTGATAGAGAAAAGAATTTTTCTCTATCCACCTTTTCTATCCCATGCATGATTTTATACACTTCGATCAAGTCACCCCTTAAACGCCGTCTTTCAAGGCTGAAGAGACCAAGGCGTTGCAATCTGGTTTCATAAGGGAGGTGCTCCATTTCCTTGATCATTCTTGTTGCCCTTTTTTGCACCTTTTCCAGTTCCATTATATCCTTCTTGAGGTTCGGTGACCAGAACTGTACACAGTACTCCAAGTGTGGTCTCTGTGTACAGTTCTGGTCCAATTGTACATGGGGATCTTGAGCAGAAAGAGAAGGCAAAACCCTCCCTTTCCCTTGACCCCCAACAAATGGTACTCAAGGGAATCCTGCCTGCCTCAACCAACATAGAGGCAGCACATGGACATCCGTTTTAATAGCCACCGATACATTTGGCCTCCATGAATCTGTCTGACCCTGCCTTGAAGCTGTCAAGGCTGACAGCTGTCACGACCCCTTCTGGAAGTGAATTCCATAAATCAACGACCTTCTGGGTGAAGAAATATTTCCCTTTATTTGTCCTCACTTTCTTACCTATGAGCTTTAGGGAGTGCCCCCTTGTCCTGGTATTGCGTGATAGAGAAAAGAATTTTTCTCTATCCACCTTTTCTATCCCATGCATGGAGATATAGAAATATAGGAGATACAGAAACATAGCCAGCCGTGCCAACAGTCTGAAGAACAACTTCCATCCATGGGCTGTCAGGCTCCTGAACGGGACATAATTTTATGCATGATAGACTCGTGAGGCCGGCGTGCTGTGCAATTAGCTCACAGGGTGTAATAAGTTGGTGGGTTTGTAGCCACTGTGAGTTGTGGAGGGTTGGCACGGAGGGAGGCTCAGCCAATCTCAATGTATACATGTTATACTTTGATAATAAAGGTTCGTTCATTCATTGAAATAATCCTCAACTTACAACAGTTCACTTAGTAACTGTTCAAAGTTGCAACGGCCCTGAAAAAAGGGAATTATAATAAGAACAACAACAACAACAATAATAAAGTTGGAAGGGACCTTGGAGGTCATCTAGTCCAACCCCGTGCTCAGGCAGGAAACCCTACACCATTTCAGACAAATGGCTGCCCAGTCTCTTCTTAAAAACTTCCAGTGTTGGAGCATTCACCATCTTCTGGAGGCAGGTTGTTCCACTGGTTAATTGTTCTAACTGTCATGAAGTTTCTCCTTAGTTCTAGGTTGCTTCTCTCCTTGACTTACAACCATGTTTCACACTATGACCATTGCAGCGTCCCCCATGCTCACGTGATCAACATTCAGACGCTTGGCAACTAGTTCATAATTTTGGACTCAATTAACGGTCGTACGTCAAAGACCACCTGTAGTTATAACTTCTTTATCCATTTTTTCCCCCCAGAATAACAATTGGGATTGACTTGTTGCGAAAAATGGGCTGGAAAGAAGGACAAGGCGTTGGGCCTCGGGTAAAGAGGAAGCCGCGGAAGCAAAAACCTGGTACATGCCTCTGAATCTCTTGTTTTGCAGCAAGATCAGAATAAAATGAATTATCTAGTTCAGGTAATTATGTCCCTGCTTGATAAGGCCTTTGTGCCTCTCTTTGAAGCACAAACAAGCAAAGAGCCAATTGTATTTTCCCATTTTGTCCAAATTAGGAAAACACCGTTATTTTGGCATAAGTCAGAATGTCGAATCGTGGTTTGCAATTATGTAACATTGTGACTTGTTTCAAAACAGATAAAAAATTTTTTCCTGGTTTGGGCCAATTATGAAATTAGGGTTATTTTTTTTTATTATAAAAATTCTTTTATTAAAACAATCAACATTGAGCATAAAAACCTATTATGCAGCAATCATCATTGGTATACAGTACTAAGTATTAGTCTTCGAAAACGTCTGAGTTAGTAAGCCTTTTTCCCCACTCCTCGCGTCTAGCCTCAACTATACTCCTGTTACATTTTATTTTGATTGGTGTTTCCCCTATCTGTTTCAATATTAATGTGATCAACATTAAACATAAGGTCCTATTGCTAAGCAATCATCCTAGAACATAGCATACAGCATTAGGTATTAATCTTTGTAAACATTTGTTTTAGTAAACGTTCTCCCCTCCTCCCTTACATCTTCAAGTATACTCCGAATACATTTTGTTTGATTGGTGTTTCTCTTATATTATTAAAAAGTTCCCTAATCTCTTTGCTTCTGCTATAAAGGGAGAAGCACAATAATGCAAAGTGCTTGTTCCTGTCTTCACATTTAAGATATGGCTGCTTAAATACATAGTTTTGATGCATCTATTCCAAGTCTGCTGTTGTACAATTTGTTACTCATATACTGGAGTAATTTAAGTGACTTTGAATTTAGTGAGATCGTAGCAGCATGGCCTGTTTCTTTCTTGAATGAAAGAAATGAAAAAATCCAGCATTTTAATCATGAGTATCACTGTTTGGTTTATAGAGCCTGGAGTAAAGATATATGGCTGTGCTTTGCCTCCAGGATCCGAAGATTCAGAGGTAATTGTAGGGCATTGGTTGTAAATTTTAACACTTTTTTAAAATGGAATTGGAATTATTCAATAAATACCAACCGTTTGTGGCTATAATAATGAATATTACAATGATTCTTTTATCTTAATGCCTTGTAATTTTCAATAAGTGGAGAAATATTGGCCCTTGTCTTGTACTGCCTTTTCTGCAAAGGCATCGGTAACATCACAAAAGCCTTTAATATAAATGATTCTGTGCCCTGGACAATTTTCATGTAAATTATGCAGACAATGACTCTATAAATAAAGTGGCAAGGCATAAAAATGAGTTCTTGTTTATTAATTGCTGTTGATGATGACAATGGGAAATATGACAGTGATGAAAAAATAATTTTGGGACCAATACCTACATTTACAACAATAACAACAAAATAACCTTCAGTGAGAAACGGATTACAGTCTGGTCAGTTTCAGGCAGCAGTTGGCAGAAGTTCTGGTCACAGGACTGAGCTTATTAAGGCATTTAGCACTTTGTAGGGAAGCACTGAATTAAAAAAACAGCTCAGAAAGAGATGGCTTGTTTAGGCAGTCTATCTACCCTACCAAGAGCCAAAAAACAGGAAGAAAAACATTGGGTCAGGCACAGGACACTGGGAGAGAACATTATTGGGATGAGATGTCAGCAACCAGCAATTTCACGGTGACATGATTTTCTTGGAACCAAACACAGTCACTAATTGAGGACTAGCTGTAAAATATTGCTTTGCGGAGGAAGCAGAAAGAGTAGAATAGAACTCCGATCTTTTCTCTTGTAATTGTTGTTTTGTTAGAATCTGAAACAATAGAATAGAATAGAATAGAATAGAATAGAATGCAGAATAGAATAGAATAGAATGCAGAATAGAATAGAATAGAATAAGTAAAGTAGAATAGAATAGAATAGAATGCAGAATAGAATAGAATAGAATAGAATAGAATAGAATGCAGAATAGAATAGAATAGAATGCAGAATAGAATAGAATAGAATAGAATAGAATAGAATAGAATAGAATAGAATAGAATAGAATAGAGCTGGAAGGGACCTTGGAGGTCTTCTAGTCCAGCCCTCTGCTCAAGCAGGAGAATCTATACCATCTTAGACAAGTGACTGTCTAGCCTCTTCTTAAAAACCTCCAGTGATGGAGCGCCCACGATTTCTGGAGGCAAGCAGTTCCACTGGTTAATTGTTCTCACTGTTAGGAAGTTTCTCCTTAATTCCAGGTTGCTTCTCTCTCTGATCAGTTTCCAACCATTGTTTCTCGTCCTTCCCTCTGGTGCTTTGGTGAACAACGTGACCCCCCCCTCTTTCTATTTCTGCTGCTTAGCATTACCAGCACACGCCACTTCAAAGAATTGCCAGTGGGGAAGAAACGGGCTTAAAATTTCACCAACTTGCCACTTCATTCTAAATAACATATATTTATTTTATAAAGGAAGAAGAGGATGAATATCAGCCGGACAATGTGACCTTTGCTCCCAAAGACGTGATGCCGGTAGATCTGACTCCGAAAGAAAACGTCCATGGATTGGGTTACAAAAGGCTGGATCCTAGCAAAGCTTTATTTGGCACTTCAGAGGAATCTTTAAATGTTTTCAGCCTCAGTCCTGAAGATTTAAGCCGTCTTGGTGATGTACGGCATAGTAAAGGACGAAAACTGGGCATTACAGGACAGGTAAAAGACTATTCAGGTTAAATTTTTGGACTAGGCTTTGAGAAATGAGTAGGCCAAATCTCCTAAAACCTCTAATACAGGGGTTCTCAACCTTGGCAACTTTAAGACTTGTGGACTTCAATTCCCAGAATTCCTCAGCCAGCAAAGCTGGCTGAGGAATTCTGGGAGTTGAAGTCCACAAGTCTTAAAGTTGCCAAGGTTGAGAACCCCTGCTCTAATACATGCTTCAGAAGGATTGTAATTTATTCACATAGAAGTACAGTCTGCTAGGGGAGCAAGTTGGGAGCGCCTTTATGACAGCCAGTTTAAGCAAATTGCCCCCTTTCCTCCTTCAGCCTGAATGCAGACCTTTTGCAAATACAGGTAGTCGTTGACTTATGACCACAATTGAGCCCAAAAGTTTCTGTTGCTAAGCAAGACAATTATTGGGTGAGTTTTGCCCCATTGTACGACCTTTCTTGCCACAATTCTTAAGCAAATCCCTGCAGTCGTTAAGTTAGTAACCCGGTTGCTAAGTGAATCTGGCTTCCCCATTGACTGCTTGTCAAAAGGTCACAGACAGAAGGGGATCACATGACCCCGGGACGCTGCAACCGTCATAAATAGGGGTCAGTTGCCAAGCGTCTGAATTTCAGTTATTTGGCCACGGGGCGTGCTGCAACGGCCGTAAGTGTGAAAAACAGTCATAAGTCCCTTTTCTGAGTGCTGCTGTAACTTTGAACAGTCACTGTTGAAAATCGAGGGCTACCTGTACAGTTGGGCCAGTGGTTCTCAACCTTTTTCAGGTTGAGACCCCACTTGCCCCGCCCATGCGCGGCGCGACCCCGGTGTGTGCATGTGCGGCGCGTGCGCGCCGAAAAAACAACAAAAAACCAAAAACAAAATGGCGGACCGCGACGGCCCAATCCACGCATTCGCGGCGCGCGCATGACGACCTGATCCGCGCATGCGCGGTGCACGTGCGCGACAAAAAAAACCCAAAAACAAAATGGCGGACCGCGACGGGCCAATCCGTGCATGCGCGGCGCGCGCGCGACGAAAAAAACAAAAAAAAAATGGCGGACCGCGGTGTCCGGCAACCCCCACGAAATGGTCGTTTGACCCCAAATGGGGTCGCGACCCATAGGTTGAGAACCGCTGAGTTAGGCTTTTAAAATAGTGAAGACAAATTTGACTGTATGCTGTGCTGCTTTCTTTTAGGCCTTTGGGGTTGGCGCTTTGGAAGAGGAAGATGAAGATATTTATGCAGTCGAATCCTTTTCCAAATATGACAGTGTTCTGAAAGAGGAAGAGCCGGGAGACGGGCTATATGGCTGGACAGCCCCCAGGCCTTATAAAAGTAAGCCAAGTCTGGAAGCCTCTGAGTATTTTGTTATTGGTCGAGCCTTTTCAGGAAGTGTCACCTGATCGGTTTACTTTGAAAGGGCTAACGAAGTTATCTATTATTTTATAGGTCGGGAGAAAGAAAAGAAGTATCTCGGAAAAATTTTGGATGGCTTCTACTTGGCGTCTAAGTCAGTGAATCCTGCCAAGGTTAGTCAGCTTGTTTTTCTGCCAATATATCTACCAATACATGTACGGAGACCTCCAAGAATATAAAGTTGATTCTTCAATCTGCTTGTCATTCGAAATGTATTAGATTTTTTATAACGGATGACAGTGACAGTGATTTGTTACTGCCGTTTTATTTTCAATCTACTCCAAAATGAAACAAGGAGACTATCGACTTTCACTGCCCTAACCTGATCTTTGGACTATCGAGGAATTTTTTTCAAATCAAATCTGCCATCTGCAGTGTTTTGCCAATGAAGTCTGCTGTGGTGATCCTTTTGCAATGCGTTAGATATGATATTTACTATGGCAAAATAGTAAAAAATATGACAACGAATGTATTGGGGGCAATGGGAGGCAACTGGTGATGTGAGGGGATTGGATTTCAAGCTTGATCGCTACTGTAATTCTGAAACAAATGGTACCAATATTTTAAAAAGAACAGGGAACAGCTGGTTTGATATTAGTTATTGGTTTATATTAGAGTCTTTCCCAACCTTGGCAACTGGAAGATTGTTCAGTTGTTGGAATTGGGTATGTCTAGTTTAATGAAGAGAAGGGCAAGGGAGGACATGATAGCAGTGTTCCAGTATCTCAGGGGCTGCCCCAAAGAAGAGGGAGTCAAGCTATTCTCCAAAGTGCCTGAAGGCAGGACAAGAAGCAACGGATGGAAACTAATCAAGGAGAGAAGCAACCTAGAACTAAGGAGAAATTTCCTGTCAGTAAGAACAATTAACCAGCGGAACAACCTGCCTCCAGAAGTGGTGAATGCTCCAACACTGGAAGTTTTTAAGAAGCAATTGGACAACCATTTGTCTGAAATAGTATAGGGTTTCCTGCCTGAGCAGGGGGTTGTACTAGATGACCTCCAAGGTCCCTTCCAACTTTTATCATCATCATTATTATTATTATTACTATTATTACTATTATTACTATTATCACTATTACTATTATTAAATCTTCTGCAAATTCACTCTCTGGCTTATACATTTGAGTTCAAATTTAATGTTGCCTAATTCCCAGTGCCCAGTACATGCTTTTGAGATATATGAGGACTGCCTTGTCTACAAAGCTAGCCAATGTTTTGTCTTCTGTTGTTTTTTCTGTAAAGAGTTATCCTCCTCCAGACCTGCCAAGAGACTACAGACCAATCCATTACTTTCGACCTGTGATAAAAGCTACCGGTGAGAATTCCCACTTAGTGCAAGCACTGGCAGAATCCACAGGGAAGCTTCAGAGTGATACAGCATTCCAGAGTCGACACCAGAAAACCGCTTCTGAGAGAAGGGAGGTGCTGGGTGAAACTGAACTGAAAGGTATCCAATATTCTGATGTTACCTTGAATGTTGCAGGTCCTCTACTTCTGGGATCCTCAACCCCCGGTCTGTGGACCAGAACCGGGCCGCACCATGCCAGAAACCGGTCCATTGTTGTTGTTAGTTGCGAAGTCATGTCCGACCCATCGTGACCCCATGGACAATGTTCCTCCAGACCAGTGGTTCTCAACCTGTGGGTCCCGACCCCATTTGGGGTCGAACGACCATTTCACGGGGGTCGCCAAACTACGCAGTCCGCCATTTTTTTCCCATTTTCTTTGGCTGGCGCAGGGGGCAGCACCGCACATGCACGGGGTCGCCGCCAGAAAAAGGTTGAGAACTGCTGCTCCAGACCTTCCTGTCCTCTACCATCTTCTGGAGTCCATTTAAGCTCACGCCTCCTGCTTCAGGGACTCCCTCCAGCCACCTCATTCTCTGTCGTCCCCTTCTTCTCTTGCCCTCTATCTTTCCCAGCATCAGGCTCTTCTCCAGGGAGTCCTTCCTTCTCATTAGGTGGCCAAAGTACTTGAGTTTCAACTTCAGGATCTGGCCTTCTAAAGAGCAGTCAGGGTTGATCTCCTCTAGAATTGACTGGTCCGTGCAAATAAGCAAAGACCCATCCGTGGGATGCAGGCAGCATGCATAACCATGCCTCCTCCGGTCTGCAAAAAAAAATAAAAATGTTGGGGCTGCTGCTCTACCTGCAATCTCTAATCATTTTGTTCTGACTATTTTTTGTAGGCATTTTTGGTTGTTTTTTAGGTTTTTTTTTTAAATTTAAGTATATCTTTATACATGTATAAAGATCCGTGTCGCCCCCACCCTCTCCGCCTTTCGCAAATTACTTAAAACACACCTCTGCCGGCAGGCCTGGGGTAGTTAACATCTTGCCCCAAGCCAGTGTATGTCTGTGTGTATGTTGAATGATTGTTTTTTTTAAATTAAGGGGTTTTATATACATGTATTTTTATATGTTGATTTCTACTATGTTGTGAGCCGCCCTGAGTTCTCCGGAATAGGGCGGCATAGAAGTCAAATAAACAACAACAACAACAACAACAACAACAACAACAATAATAATAATAATAATAATAATGTATATATTCGGAAAGTATCTATCTCCAGTGGCTGCTTAAGGATGAGCGGGCAGAGATCACGGCGCAGGTGGCTGAATTCTGTGCAGCAGCAATGGGGATTCGCCAGAAACATAATCATTTTAGATCCTTTTAATAATCTTTTAAAATTGATTTTATTACGTGTTTCATCCAGTTTTAGACTATATTCATTGTACTTTTAGTGTCGGGTCAGTATGATTCAGTTTCTGAAGATAGCTTGTTTTTGATATACTGCCTGTAAAACTAGGCAGACCTTGGTCGCCCATTGATTGCACCATTGATTGTGATGTATTGCTATGTCCTCTTGTGATGGCTCTGTCTGGTTTTGTTTCATTTGGATGTTTGATTTATGTGTGGCCTTTGGCTGTAATAAATTGAATTGAATACATGTATATATTTAATTTAATTCATTGGAAAATGGGGGTTCTAGTTTTGTTTAAACAAGGCAAAACATTCCTGATTGCACTATGTTCTCAACTAAAAAAAAAGTTAGTTGTTTGCCATAGTTATATATCATGATTTTCTCTTCTTGTTTAGGCCCAACCACTTCTGTTCTAGAATATTTGTCAGATAAAGACAAAGAGAGGATCCAAGAAGCGAAACAGGCAGTACAACAACAACGGAAAGCTGACACTGTGCCTCAACAATCCACCTATAACAAATTCCGAGCACCTCCTGTCTCTCATACGCCACAGAAGTACCAATTGATGCTGGGGTCCCAGTTAGCTACAACTGGCTCGGCCGACTTCAAACCATTTGCCAGCAACCCAGAAAAGCAAAAGAGATATGAATGTTACTTAGAAAATCTTGCACATGGAAAGAAAGGCAAGTAGCAAACGGGTCCCCAGCTCTTTTCTTCATCTCTCTCTCTCTCTCTCTCTCTCTCTCTCTCTCTCTCTCTCTCTCTCTCTCTCTCTCTCTCTCTCTCTCTCTCTCTCTTTTCTTCATCTCTCTCTCTCTCTCTCTCTCTCTCTCTCTCTCTCTCTCTCTCTCTCTCTCTCACACACACACACACACACACACACACACACACACACACACACATATTCAAAATTTTGTAGCCAACAAAGAGTTAAAGGGAGACTAGACTGGGTGCTTCACCCAACATATACCGGTATATAAATGGGAGTTGAAGTCCACAAGTCATAAAAGGGCCAAGTTTGAAGACTCCTGCTATAAACAGGAGTTCAATATTTTCTGTTCAATATTATTGAGCCAGTATTATTGACCTTGCTTGCTTTTTAAATTTTTCTTGCCTGACAGATGTGCCAGAAAGCTGTTTAGATTCCAGTATGACGGAGTGGGAGCGTGGTAGAGAACGGGACGAGTTCTCTCGTGCTGCTGTGTTCTACAAAACCTCCAGCTCCATTTTGTCTTCAAGGTTTACTCCTGCAAAGTTGGAGGATGATATCGATAAAGTAGACGTTCCTCGTGATGAAGAGGTAAGTCCCCAAGTCATCTGGAAGTCGTGGAGCTGGGTTGATTTTCAATCAATTCTAAGAGCACCCTGATTCCTTTCACGATCGCCCTGAAACAAGTGCTGGAGTCCACACAACACATAGTGAAGCCCTAATGTAGTTTCTTTCATTCTATCTGAAGTATGTTGTGTGAACACAACTTGTGCTTTATTAAAATAAAACCATGGTTCAAAATTAGTTTAGCAGGAATGTGAACCAGGCCAATTTTATTTTTTTTAAAAAAGACCATCAACAGCTGTGCTTAACTCTCAAGTCAGTTATTGCCAAAATATATGTGTGTTGTTGCTGTTGTTATTTTAGACCAACCTGGATGACAAAACAGCTGCTGCAAAGCTGAAGATGTTCGGAAAACTCACAAGGGAGAAATTTGAGTGGCACCCAGATAAGCTTTTGTGCAAAAGGTTTAATATCCCCGATCCCTACGCAGAGTAAGTTGGTTGAGCACATTGGCATTTTCTAACAAGTAGTCTTGGGTCATCATTTTATACAGGCAGTCCTCGGCTTTACGACCCAAAAATTCTGTGGTTAAGCAAGACCTTAGTTAAGTGAGTTTTGCTCCATTTTACGACCTTTCCCGCCACATTTGTTAAGCAGTTAAGTTAATAACACGGTTGTTAAGTGAATCGGGCATTCCCATTGACTTCGCTTACTAGAAGGTTGCTAAAGGGGGAATCATGTGATCCCGGGACACTGCGACCGTCATAAAGGTGACAAGCCTCTGAAGTCTGATCACGTGACCACAGGCATGCTGTAAGGGTCGTAAGTGTGAAAAACGGTCACTTTTTTCAGTGCCGTTGTCAACAAGCTATTGTAAGTCAAGGAATATCTGTAGTTGGCTAGTAGAAGTGATCAGGAAAATGTAAATTGCCGGTGGCCTCCCGGGTGCGTTTCAAGGTGTTAGTGACCATCTTTAAAGCGCTCCATGGCATCGGACCCGGATATCTACAGGACCGCCTTCTGCCAGCAAATACCTCCTGCCATCCAGTACGCTCCCACAGAGTGGGTCTCCTCAGGGTGCCGTCGGCCAGACAATGTCGGCTGGCGACCCCCAGGGGGAGGGCCTTCTCTGTGGGAGCTCCAACGCTTTGGAATGAGCTCCCCCCCCCGAACTCCGTATGATGACGGAATTGCGCTCCTTCCGTCGAGAATTAAAACCATATCTTTTTCGACAAGCCGGCCTGGGATAGTAGCTCCGGTACCAACAAGGCCATAATTGTTTTAGGGGATTGTTGCTTTTAAGATAATGTATTGGGTTTTAAATGATTCTGGGCCAAATTGTTTAATCTATTTTTAATCATTTTACTTTTTGTATGTTGATGTTTTTAATTGGGCTATACACCGCCCCGAGTCCTTCGGGAGGGGGGCGGTATAGAAATTGCAAAATAAATAAATAAATAATAAATAAATTAAATCTAGTACATATTGTTTAGACCGCCTTGGTTGTTTAGTTACATATATTTGTTTATAGACTATAATCCCTCAACAATAAATTTTAAAATGCTATTTCATTTCTATACTTCTGACCTATTTTAACACACGTATTTCTGTGGCAGAAGAATTACCCAAAGTTAGATGCGGACACTCTGCTTTCATTTTTCACCAGGTCATGTATTGTTGGGTTGCCGACAGTGAAACGTGATAAGTATTCTGTGTTCAACTTCTTGACTGTTGCTTCAGAGTCGGCATTAGAGATGCGAAGTCAGCCGATAAAAACAGGAGTGCAGCAGGATAATATTCCCAACAGTAAGATTTTTAATTTATCAGAAAAAAAAATCATATCTCTTCAGGACCTGGATCAAGATAACTTGGCCGGTCAAAGTGTACAGATCAAAAACGCAGTAAAAAAAAAAAAACCATTTGTGGGGCTGGCCCCGAAGCTCAGACTGACTGCGGAGAAATAACGTGAATGTCTAGATGAGCCTTTGGCCCATAGACTTAGAATTCCTAATGATCAATGGCAGCTTTCCTTACAATGAGAGCTATAAAAGAGATAAAACTGTATGGAACTCATCAAGAAAGGATGATGGCCCCTTGGAAATGTGTTCATTTCTTTCAGAGCCAAAGAAGTCATCCAGATGGGATGTGCCCGACAAAGAGAAGAAGGAGGATACCATCAGTGAATTTATAAGTTTGGCTCGATCGAAGGTTGATGTCCATGTTCACGAGCAGCCTCCCAAAGCAGTTGAAGCAAAGGCCAAACATGGGGCTGGTGACCTTGTTCCTGCTCAGGTAGAGTAGCTTTGGTGCTTCTGTTATGTTGAAGGCGTGGGGGGTGGGACTTTCAAGCATATGCCAAACCATCAAAGCCAAACCATGATGGACTTGGCTGAATGAATTGGTCGCTACAGTATTCTCAGGAAACGGGGTAAGGCTATCCTCATGCGTTTCTCCAAAATAGAAGCCCTGAAACAGTAGAGACTCAGGTGACAATTTACTAAAAGAATACAGCAAAGGACCAATTTTACATGTATCCATAGAAATATCTTTATCACGGTGCCACACATTTTGCATTTAAAAATTAAAACACAGCTGGGTTTCGGAAGTGCAGAATGCATGTTTTAATTTGCCCTGAAGCCTAGTTGAAACTAGATGAATGAAATGTACATTTCTCATAGTTTTGATTTCCATGCGCTGCAAAGTACAAAATATATACTATGGTGTGTTGTTTGTTCAACCGGACCAGGGATTAACCACACTGAGAGGCCATTAATAAATCTTGCAAGAGTTTCATCATCCTTAACTATCCGCTCACAGCATGTAGAATACAGAATTCGCAGTTACTTAAAATACAAAAGTGTATGTGTGTGTGTCTCTCTCTCTCTCTCTCTCTGTGTAAGTAAATACAAGTAAGATATCTAGGAGGGGCTAGAATCAATCCTACAGCTATTCAGATTACTGACTTGGCCGTGTTGCAAGACTTTAAGTGGAAAGAGCAGTCTTCAACAGTCTTGCTCCAAATTATGGTTTAATTTGACGGAGAAGTGCCTTATTTCTTTTTCACTTTTCCCTTTGTGGTTCAGCCATCAGGCCCACCCACTGGCCCAAGTGAAGCTGCAGAGGAAGAAGGAAGCCGGCCCTCCATGGATTTATTTAAAGCCATCTTTGCCAGTTCCTCGGACGAGAAGTCTTCTTCCGAAGAAGAAAGTGATGCAGAGGAGCCCGTAACAACAGCACCAGAAGGAGAGCCTGAAAACACCAAGCCTTGTGACTCACCTGGGGTTCCATTACCTGTTGCTAAAGGTATTACTGGCTCCCCCCTCCCACCATTAAAAATCAGACGCATCCTCTGATATAGAACGCGTTGTATAATCACTGCCACTTTGGGACAAGTTTATTGCTATATTTGAACGAGCTAAAGAGTTTGAATTTCCCCTGTAAACCAGCGTTGAAAGTTGAAGCTGCTATGCCTTTGCAACTTTGTGCTGCAGGCAGCCCTCATTTGCTGGTAGTAATTGGGACTGGGAACTCTTATTGTTAAGCGGTATGGTTGTAAGGATGACGACATGTGATCGGGCTGACTCACAGTGGCAGCCCCAGTTGCCATCGCTGGGTGACTCCGATAGTCCCGGCATCCTGTGGTCACATGCTTGCCATTTGCGACTTCCTGCCAGCTTCCCCATTGACTTCGCTTGTTGGAAAGTAGCAGCGAAGGTTACAAACAGATCACATGGCCACAGGGAGGCCGCAAAGACCACAATTAACGAGCAGCCCTCATAAGCCCTCCTTATTCAGTGCTGTTGTAATTTTGGTTGCTGAACGTGTGGACATTAAAAAAGGATCATTCCAACCAGCCAGTTTGCCCTTAACAGCTTAGCAGCTTGCAATAGTCACAAAAGAGGCCGTTAGCGGAAGAAATTGAGGGCGTTGGGGAGCACAATGCCCATTCCTTGTGGTGTCACCGTGGTTTGATACATCAGAGCCATCTCCCCAAAAGTTTGAAGCCATTTTACATGGCCTTGAAGTCCTTGATTAAAACCCCAAGTCTTCAAGATAATTGTAAATAAGGAAAAGATGCTGGGATGTGGGAATAAGTTCACACAAGTGTACTGTGACTTATAACAGCCTTTGTGGTATGTTGGCGTTTAAATGGACTAATAGGTCAGTGGGCTGTATAAAGTGATTAGGTTAGCTTTTAAACATCGCCAATGTTTATTGTTTTTTCTCAAAGAAACTGAAGTTTTTGCACCTGAGATTTTTGATACTGTAATTCCAACCTCAAAGGAAGTAGTCAGTCAAGAAGAATTTGGACCAAGATTGCCTCCTGTTACTTATTCTGGTAAAGACATTTATTAACTGTTAACATGTTCATGGCATTTATATTGACTCTACATTTTAAAAGTATCGCACACAGGAATTTATTGGCTGTTGATCTTTTTTGGTTTCATGAGCTACAGAAATACTATAGAAGCAAGCTGATCACACAGAATATTTTTTTTATTAAAATTCTTAATTTAATTAAGATAGATTCCTAAAAACTTGTGTTGCTCAAGCCAACACAAACTAATGGAAAACAGGAAAGGAAAAAAATCAGCAAAAGTGCTAGAAGAGGGGGAAAAAGATTTTTTTAATTAAAATTCTTAATTTAATTAAGGTAGATTCCTAAAAACTTGTGTTGCTCAAGCCAACACAAACTAATGGAAAACAGGAAAGGAAAAAAAATCAGCAAAAGTGCTAGAAGAGGGGAAAAAAAGATTTAAAAAAATAGACGAGAAAGAAAAAAATACAAAAAATGGCTTCCTGTGTTCCTTTTAGCTATATGTATAATTATAAATTTACCCCTTTCTCTAAGGTTACATCATGACTCTCTTCTGTGTATAATCTATCTTGTCTATCATCTAATCATCATTTGTCACAAGTTCACTTTTTTTTTCATTTTTACACAAAAAGTCCCATCAGAGGTTTCCAAGTTATCAATAAATATAATGTCTTTTTAAGTTATCAGTTTAAGCAGTTTACAGTACGGGGGTTCTTCCGTGTTCAGAGCTTGGTTGATATTTTTTTTTGCAGATATTTCATTACCCAACTAAGAAACCCTTCATTTCAACCCTGAGCTATTCTCCTCTATCAATTTATGCCTTTCAGCAAAATCTACCATCTTCACCAAAGTGTTTCTCCAGAGTGGATGGTGTTAAATCTTTCCATCTCCTGTATGTTGTTCCTGAGCATAGTTATAAATTCACTAAAAATGCAAGCGAGGCTTGTGTAAATAGATCAGGGGTTTGCATCAAGAAAGTCAGAAAGACGCTATTCTCGGAGAATCCAGAATAATAACTCAGCAGCTTCTGAATGGCTTTCAGTGCGTCCTCCTTCAATAGTTCTTCTGTCTCTGACGAATGTTTTAGGCACAGCTGAAGCGGTTGCGGAACAGAAACCCCAAAAGATCAAAGAGAAACACAGAAGAAAAGAACACAGACACAAAAAGGAAAAGGTAATCTTGATGTTTATTTTTAACCTTTTTTTCTCCTCAAAACCATTGCCGGGTTCTCCTATAAAGCCTATTTTCCCAATGGAGAAGGAATTTCTTTCTATTTTACATTCAGAACAGAGTTGGAAGGGCCTTGGAAATTTTTGAGTCCAGACATGTCAAACAGAAGGCCTGGGGGCCAGATGCGGCCTGCGAAGTGGTTTCATGTGGCCCGTGAAGCCGTCCTGAAAACAGTGAGGGAACGGCCCGGGCTGCCTTGGCCCTGGCCCAGACCAGCTAGGAGCCAATGTACAATTTTGTGGTGGACATCTATGCTGAAATGCATCCAGTCTTAGCTCCACAAGGCTGTCCATA
Organism: Bothrops alternatus; assembly: GCA_034064705.1. Lineage (NCBI taxonomy): Eukaryota > Metazoa > Chordata > Lepidosauria > Squamata > Viperidae > Bothrops > Bothrops alternatus. Next base: position 698,408 of record JARGCV010000666.1, read on the forward strand.
AACAGCGAGGAACCGGCCCCTGCCGCGTTGGACCTGTCTCCTGGGTGCATGCTGGGGAAGTATCATCCTTTGTGAGGAATGAAGAAATGCACCATTGCCTGGAAGTGGCCAGCAAATGGCCCTCGCTACTTCACATATCCGGCTTGATGGGCTCTGCCCTGGTCCCACCCCCTTCTGCCAGAGACCCTCAGATCTGTCCCACTCCTGCCCAGGCCCCCACAGGCACGCTTGAACGCGAATGATGTAGAGCTGGCCATGCCCACCCAGTAGGCCACACCCACTCCATCCACGCCCACCCAGTAGGCTGCACCCACCCACCCTGGCCACAAACACCCGCCCCCCCCCGAGGGCAACCGCAGTGCTGATGCGGCCCTCAATGAAATTGAGTTTGAACCCCTCTTCTAGTCCAACCCTCGCTCCTTGTTTAGAGATATGAAATGGGTGGCCATCTACCTTTGAATAATAAATAAATAAAATATATATTACCATTACTTCCAAAGATGTTGAGACTCTAGAAATAGAGTGCAGAGAAAAGCAGCACAGATGATTTGGGGACTGGAGGCTAAAACATACGAAGTACGGTTGCAGGAATTAGGCATGTCTCGTTGAATGAAATCAAGTACTTTGGCCACCTAATGAGAAGGAAGGACTCACTGGAGAAGAGCCTGATGCTGGGAAAGATGGAGGGCAAGAGAAGAAGGGGACGACAGAGAAGGAGGTGGCTGGATGGAGTCCCTAAAGCAGGAGGCCTGAGCTTAAAGGGACTTCAGAAGATGGTAGAGGACAGGGAGGCCTGGAGGAATGTTGTCCATGGAGTCGCAATGGGTCGGACATGACTTTGCCACTAACAACAACAACAAAGTTGAATGAAAAGAGGAACGAAGGGTGACATGATAGCAGTCTTCCAATATCTAAGGGGCTGCCCAAAAGAAGAGGGAGTCAAGCTCTTCTCCAAAGCACCTGAAGGCAGGACAAGAAGCAACCGATGGAAACCAATCTAGAAGAGAAGCAACCTAGCACTCAGGAGAAACTTCCTGACAGTTAGAACAGTTAATCAGTGGAATGAATGACTTGCCTCCAGAAGTTATGGGAGCTGCCTCAACGGAAGTTTTTAAGAAGAAATTGGACAGCCATTTGTCTGAAATTACACAGAGGCTCCTGCTTGAGCAGGGGGTTGGAATAGAAGACCTCCAAGGTCCCTTCCAACTTTGACATCCTGTTATTCTTTTTGCAGAAAAAGAAGCACAAGAAATCCAAGCACAAGGGAAAGCATAAGAACAAGAAATCTGATAAGAACAGCAGCTCAGACACATCAGAGAGCAAAGACAGCAGCAGTGAGGAAGAAAAGGTGGATATACCACCCCGGGAACTTTTAAGAAGGCAAGTAGGCAAAGAGAGTCAATGTTTTTATTCTATGCAGATGGACATTTTTCTTTGCTTTTAAAGGAAGGAAACATTTGCACGAAAGAAAAAGTGCCTATTCTTTCTACATTGTTTTTTTCTAATCTTCTGAATGGTTGACTGGATTCTGAAGTCACAAGATCTAACCCAGGGGTAGGCAACCGTGGCTCTTTGATGACTCTCGGACTTCAACTCCCAGAATTCCTGAGCCAGCTGGCTCAGCTTGGAAACCTCTCCCTTTCCCCTCAGTGTGGCTGGCTCAGGAATTCTGGGAGTTGAAGTCCACGAATCATAAAAGAGCCAGGGTTGCCTACCCCTGCCCAAATGCCTGAATTTTGATCGTGTGACTGTGAGGATAAATATTTAAACCAGGGGTCTTCAAACTTGGCTCTTTTATGACTCGTGGACTTCAACTCCCAGAATTCCTGAGCCAGCATGGCTCAGCTTGGAAACCTCTCCCTTTCCCCTCAGCGTGGCTGGCTCGGGAGTTCTGGGAATTGAAGTCCACCAGTCATCAAAGAGCCACGGTTGCCTACCCCTGCCCAAATGCCTGAATTTTGATCACGTGACTGTGAGGAAAAATATTTAAATATTTAAACCAGGGGTCTTCAAACTTGGCTCTTTTATGACTCGTGGACTTCAACTCCCAGAATTCTTGAGCCAGCATGGCTCAGCATGGAAACCTCTCCCTTTCTCCTCAGCGTGGCTGGCTCAGGAATTCTGGGAGTTGAAGTCCACGAGTCATCAAAGAGCCACGGTTGCCTACCCCTGATCTAACCCAATGTTTCTCAACCTTGGCCACTTCACTAGAATTCTGGGAGTTGAAGTCTACATACCTTCAAGGGGCCATGGTTGAAGAAACACTGGTCTGTCTGCTCTCTCTCTCCAGTTCGCTAACATTTAGGAAAAGTAGGTTTAAAAGGAATCAAGTTCCCTAATGCTGCTTTCTACCAAAAAGGGAGAAAAAAAAATGACAAATGTTTTTTGTTCTCCTACCTGGAAATTCTAACTCAAAATAGGGTGCATCTGAGTTTATATATGCCATTGATGCCTAACCCACTCATCACGTTATCGTTTAATGCAACATGTGACTCTAATGCCTTGCCACATCAATGCTTATCTAAGACAGAGCCGTGGGGGTCAAGGTCTCCAGAAAACCTGGTCCATACTCAATAAGCAACTTTTTTTATTTATCTTAAAAGTCAGTAGCATCGGCTGGAGTGATTTAAAAAGTGGAGGGCACAGCAGTGCAGGTGAAGGATTTATAAAGAGTCAGGTCATGTGCACGGTGTAAAAATTAAATAATGCTGCCGTGATTGCCATCTTAAGGTGTTTTTTTTTGGTTCCCTGTTGGAGATCGTACTGTCCCCGAGGTAGAACATTATGGGATTGTCAGTACACTGCTGATTCAACTCCCATATATAGGAAGGTAATTTAAAGAACTGGGAGATATAGTATTGCCAAGAAGATGTCAATCTTGCTTCCAGTCTGAAGACAAGCTACAGATACTTGAAACTTGCTTAAAATTGATCAGAGCAGGGAGATGGATTTTTTATATATGATATTATGTTCCAAGATTACCCTAACGGTGTCAAATCTACTTAATTTGATTATTTCATTTTCTTGGTGGGATTATTCTGAATTAATTGCATATAAAGTGGCAGCCTAAAAAAATATTTAAGAGAGTAAAATGGTTTGACATTATTGTTAGATGATTTTTTTTTCTCCTGTGAATTATATGGTCTCTTTGCATGTTGGCCATTTGGTTTTAATGAGACTTTTTTTTTCATTCTTTGAATAATAATCAAATCAGTTGATGGTGTCTAAACTTTCCAGCAAACTTGGAAAGATAATCAGTTGAAAGAACAGTGCTATAGGCGTTTTCGTTATTTAGAGAAGCAAGATGAGCAGCAAATAAATCTAATAAATAGATACACTGTCAATATGTAAGTATGACTGACATTTTTAAATTGCTCATTTAAAAATCAATGTCTGAAGATTTATTTTTAGGATTTAAATGCCTTTTAACAATTGATAGATTGTAGTTTGGCATCCAGTTTGGATTTTTTAAATTTAAATTATTTTATTTATTAAAATCTATTTCTTCTCTTTATTTCTCTGCTAATTTTAGGCTGAAGAACTGTCCACTTATAAAGTGATAGTTTGGATTGCATTTCTGGACTCAAAACAGATCTCCTCTGTGATGGCAGATCATCCATATAAAGCCTTGTTAATGTCGTGTAAATATACACCGTTTATTTTGGACTTGTTTATTTCTTTTAATTTCAAAGTTAAAAAAAAGAAAAATCAAAATTCTGCAGAGTGCAAAAGGTTGTATTCTGCAAAGGACAATTGCTGCATTTTAATGATAAAAGCATGAGGAAATTTAAATAAACTAAATTTATTGATCTTTCACCCAGTGCTGTCCAATGTTTTGTGGAGAGATCTTAAGCGCAGAGGTGAGAAGGATCCATTTTAGAATGTGTTGGAGGGAGCAAACTCTTCTCAGCTATGCTGAGTTGTCCCACAACAAGCTGGCTGTGGCTAGTTGGCTGTGCCGACTTGACCCATTCTGATCTGACAGATGTGAGTGGCTGTTGGTTGGGGTGCACAGCTGCTTTGATGAGCTGGAGGTCCCGGCAGAAATATTCACCCATTGAATGCCCAAGAAAATTAAAAGTACCAAATAAAACAAAACACATTGACTCCTAAAACAGCTTGAGTGACACTGCAAAGACAGATGCCCCAAAAAACCCAACAGCGATACAGCTACACTCTCTTTGTAAACGTCTGATTTGGTAAACATTCCTCACTCCTCACGTCAAGCCTCAACTATACGCCAGATACATTTTATTTGATTGGTGTTTCTCTTGTATATAGTCTATCCACTGTTTCCAGTCTATCATATATTGTTCATTTGAGCGATCCTTCAAATATGCCGAAATTTTCGCCATTTCTGCCAAATGTATTACTTTCAAAGTCCAATCTTCAATAGGTGGTATTTCTGGCTTCTTCCAGTATTGTCCCACCAGCAGTCTAGCTGCTGTGATCAAGTTCAGAATTAAGTTCGTCTCAGTGGTAGTGCAATCTTTTAAGATCCCTAACAAAAAAACCTGAGGTAGAAATTCAATACGCTTTTTCAAAATGGTTTGAAGTGTCCACCATATCTTCCTCCAGAAGGCTTTAATTTTTCTACATGTCCACCATACATGAAAATATGTAACCTCCCCGTTGCCACACCTCCAACATTTAGGTTGGGTGTCTGGATAGATATATGATAGTTTTTTCGGATCTAGATGCCACCTATAGAACATCTTGTAGAAATTTTCCCTTAGATGTTGCGCTTTCGTAAATTCTACATTTCTCACCCAGATTTCCTCCTACGCTTCCATCGTGATAGGCAAAGTGTTCTTAATACCCTCTGTGAAAACTCAAGTCAGCTCCAGGTTTAGGAGCATCTTGCCCTAAAGTCTCCCCCATAATTCCCAGATCTGGTCCTGGCAGGATGGGAAGACAAAAACAACACAAGACAAAGATGTCCGAGAAAATACACTATGTTGGGAACAAAGAAGAAAAGAGGGCATTAATCCTCCTTGCCAAAGGCCTGGGCGGAGAGCCAGTCTTGGGGGCCCTTTGAAATGCCATCTGCCATTTGTGTTCACTGACCCAGTTCTGGGGTTCCATTCGTTGCCCAAGGAAGCCTCTGATGATTATTTTTCTTTCTTCTCTCAAAGCTTCACCCTCAATTTATCCTTTGCTGCTTTTTTCACAGCCCTAAAGACTAAACAGGTAGTCTTCAACTTACGACCTCAGCTGAGCCCAGCGTCTCTCTTCCTAAGCAAGACAGTTATTAAATGAATTCTGCTCCATTTCACGACTTTTCTTGCCACAGCTGTTAAGCAAATCTCTCCAGTTGTTAAAGTTACTAACGCGGTTGTTGAGTGAATCTGGCTTCCCCATTGAACTTTGCTTGTCAGAATGTCGCAAAATGACCCCGGGACACTGCGACCGTCATAAGTAGTTGCCAAGTGGCTGAATTTTGATCATGTGACTGCAAAGGTTGTAAGTGTGAAAAAGCATCATAAGTCCCTTTTCAGTGCCGTTGTACCTTGGAACGGTCCCTAAGTGAAACTGTTGTAAGTTGAGAACTACCTGTAACTTATTTATTTTATTTATTTATTAATTGGACTTGTATGCCGCTCCTCTCCGGAGACTCGGAGCAGCTTACAACATATACAAAACATCAAAAAATCTAAGTCCAATCAAAATATTAAAAATAGACACCCAACACACGTACAACTTTCGAACCACAACCCACAATCATCCCCAGGCCTGCCGGCAAAGATAAGTTTTAAGGTTCTTTCGGAAGGTCGGGAGAGTAGGAGAAACGCGGACTTCAAGGGGCAGTTGGTTCCAGAGGGTGGGCGCCACAACAGAGAAGGCCCTCCCCCTAGGACCCGCCAAATGTGGCGCCCCTCCCCCTAGGACCCGCCAAATGACATTGTTTCGCTGACGGGACCCGGAGGAGGCCGACCCTGTGCACTCTCACCAGTCGTAGGGAAGTATGTGGCAGAAGACGGTCCCGTATGGACTTCTGGTTGAGGAATTCTGGGAGTTGAAGTCCACAAGTCTTAAAGTTGCCAAGTTTGAAGACCCTTGCTCTAGTCGTCGCTGGTTTTAGGGAACGGGGCTCTTCTCTGTTTCTTTAGGCCACTGAGCCTAAAGAAGAGCTTTCCACAGTCATGCGGCCAGCGTGACAGTCACCCCGCAGCGCAAAGTACACGGCAAAACATGGGACGGCGTTACAGCCCTTCGTTTAGCGATTATTTACAATTGCGCTGAAGTTACAGCCCTTCGTTTAGCGATTATTTACAATTGCGCTGAAAAAAGTGGCAATCGGTCCTCGCAGTTAAAACTACTACACCACCACCCCTGTGGTCCCATGACCAAAATTCAGGTGGTGGACAACTGGCATGTATTTATAACAATTTGCTGAAGAACTATATGATTCATCTAACAAGGGCAGCAACAATTCACTCAAGCACCAAGAGGGAAAAGGGCGAAAAATTGGCAGGACTTGACTAATAATAATAATAACAACAACAACAATAATAATAATAACAACAACAACAACAACAATAATAATAATGTTGGAAGGGATCTTGGAGATCATCTAGTCCAACCCCCTGCTCAGGCAGGAAACCCTACCATTTCGGACAGATGACTGTCCAGTCTCTTCTTAAAAACTTCCAGTGTTGGAGCATTCACCGCTTCTGGAGGCAGGTGGTTCCACTGGTTAATTGTTCTAACTGTCAGGCAGTTTCTCCTTGGTTCTCGCTTGCTTCTCTCCTTGATGGGTTTCCATCCCTTGCTTCTCGTCCTGCCTTCAGGCGCTTTGGAGAATCGCTTGAGAATAGCTTTGGAGAACAGTGCCTAGCTTAGCAACAGAAATGCTGATCCCAACTGTGGTCATAACTCAAGGACTGCCCACATTTGGTCTCTCTTAAGTCTAAGAGCTGGCAAGGTGGAGGGCACACGCCATTGATATACACCAAGAGCCATCCGCACCCTTACACCCCTCCCTGTCCCAAGGGGGGGGTCAGCTTTTCTAATAGCCCCCATCCTGCTTTGCCGGCTGGAGAACCTGCCTCTAGAGAGACCCCCCCGCCCCCAATGGCCAGCCCCCCCTCCCCCCCAGAAGGCTCCTCTTGGACTTTGCTTTGAAAAGCGACGTCGGTTTCGTTCCTTTCCGCCTCGGAAGAGCAGAGGAGCTGCCCGGGCGGGGCCTTCGCCTGCTGTACCGGACTTGGAGCCCCCCCTCCCCCAACTTCTCCTAAAGCTACTGGAAGTCCTGAAGTCGCAGCAAGCGCCGCGAGCCCCTCCGCCGGTTGCTAAGATCCGCCCGACGAGCCAGCGAGCGGGCAGCGACTTCCGAAGGCAGGAGAGGAGAAAGGAGAAAAGAGAGGAAGGAAAGGAAAGGAAAGGAAAGGAAAGGAGGGGGCAGAGGAAGGGGAAGGGAAGGGGAAAGAAAAGGAGAGGGGTAGAGGAAAGGGAGGGGAAGGGGAAGGGGAAAGAAAAGGCAAAGGGAAGGGAAGGGGAAAGGAAAGGGGAAGGGAAGGGAAAGGAGAGGGGTAGAGAAAAGGAAAGGGGAAGGGAAGGGAAGGGGAAAGGAAAAGTGAAGGGGAAAGAAAAGGGAAAGGGAAGGGAAGGGAAGGAAAGAAGGAGGCAAAAGAAGGGGAAAGTAAAGGGGAAGGGGAAAGAAGAGGGGTAGAGGAAAGGAAAGGGAAGGGGAAGGGGAAAGAAGAGGGAAAGGGAAAGGAAAGGGGTAGAGAAAAGAAAGGGAGGGGAAGGGGAAGGGGAAAGAAAAGGGAAGGGGAAAGAGAAGGGGAAGGGGAAGGGAAGGGAAGGGAAAGGAGAGGGGTAGAGGAAAGAAAGGGAAGGGGAAAGGGAAGGGGAAGGGAAGGGGAAGGAAAGGAAAGGAAGTCCTTCCTCTCTGCTCGGAGATGCCTCTGCAGTCACCCAGTGAGGACCCCCTGGACACCAGGGCCCCCGAGGAGAAGGCCTGGGAAGGGGACCAGGAGAAATTGGCCAAGGTGGGGAATTGCCACAAGCAGGAAAGGAGAGGTGGAGATGGGGAGGGGGGGTCTTTCTGTCCTCCGGGATGGGCAATATCTTGCCTGTAGGGCTCCAAGGGAAACCTCCTCCTCCAACCTAGAGCCCTGCAGCTGTGGTGGAAGTTGGGACTACAGCCCCCATCATCCCAACCTCACGCTTCCTACTGACTGGAGAGAGTGGCTGTAATGCCCTGCGTCTGGAGGGCAGTCGGTTGGAGAAGGCCAGGAGATTAGAGATCTCAGTAAAAGTAGGGTTTATTTCATTATTTCTTTGGATGGGGGTTCTTTATACCTGACTCTGTGTGGCAAGCAAAGTTTAACAAGAGCAACAGAACAAATAATAATAATAATACTAAAGAATTCAAAACAATAAAAGCAGGAACACCATGAAAACCACAAAACATAACCAGGTTAATTCTATTTGGAGTGAGTTATTGGGGCACTAATTTTACAGATCATTTTGCTCCCTATTCCTCTTCCCCCCCCCAGTTTAGTTGGCTGGATGAGTTGCTAGGAAGTGGAGTCTTACTTTTCATAGTAAGGTCCCTCCTTGTGGTGGCCCTGTTGGAGAAGAACCTTTCTCTTCTTAACTATGGTCCTCCCAACCCAATCTTTTCCTTTCTCTAACAACAATCCTGCAGAGACAGCCACATTGAAAGGGGTGGGACACAGACCAGGAGAATCGCCACGCCCCCCCTTAAGGAAGCACCAGGATTGGTCCAGGATGGCTGGCATGCTACTTCCAATTTGGTTAAAAATCAATGTGGGTAATAATAACATCAGCATGTTTCCTTAATGGATGTTTTCATCATCAGAACTCCTTTAATCATAAATATTGGGTAAAAGGCATAATGGCTCCAATGCTAGATCAAAATTTATTTATTGTTTAGCAAAAGAGAGAGAGAGAGAGAGAGAGAGCCACCCAACTCATATATATAGCCCTGTTCTCCAGCCAGCAACTTTGCTACAAGGCAGAATGGGCTAATATAGAGATTTAGGCTGGGATAATAATAATAATAATAATAATAATAATAATAATAATAATAATAATAATAATAATAATAATAATAATAATAATAATAATAATAATAAATTGGAAGGGACCTTGGAGGTCATCTAGTCCAACCCCCTGCTCAGGCAGGAAACCCTATACCATTTCAGACAAATGGCTGTACAGTTTCTTCTTAAAAACGTCCAGTGTTGGAGCATTCACCGCTTCTGGAAGCAGGTTGTTCCACTGGTTAATTGTTCTAACTGTCAGGAAGTTTCTCCTTAGTTCCAGGTTGCTTCTCTCCTTGCTTAGTTTCTATCCATTGCTTCTTGTCCTGCCTTCAGGCGCTTTGGAGAATAGCTTGACTCCCTATCCTTTGTGGCAGCCCCTGAGATATTGGAGCACTGCTATCCTGTCCCCCCTCGTCCTTCTCTTCGTTAAACTAGACCTACCCAATTCCAGCAACTGTTCCTTGTATGTTTTAGCCTCCAGATCTCTAATCACCTTTGTTGCTCTTCTCTGTAGTAAGTTGTAGTAAGCCAAAAGAGAACAAACATATATCGTGCCTTTATCTCAAATATAACCCCAGCTTTAAAATGTAATTGCAATCTAATGTTCAGCACTCATCTGAGCTGCTTTGACCCATGTGCAAGATAGGAGTTTTCAGAACAAAAAGTACATCTCACTAGTTTATTTTGGTCTTTGTTATCCTTTTGTAGCTAGTGCTTGCTCCAGAAAGAATTACAAGATAAAAATGAGCTATCTTGGTTTATCCACAGATTCATTTCAAAATTTTTAAAGGCCATACTGATGCTGTGACTTCCTGTCATTTTTGTTTTGACGATACCAAAATTATTTCAGGCTCTTTTGATACCACAGTGAAACTTTGGGTAAGTTTATTTGAACTGCATGATCCCCTGGCTCTCAAGTCTAAAACATAATTTAATACAGGTAAACAAAAGCTACATTTTTTCATGACTGAAAATCCTTGCCAGAGTTTTATAATGTCTCTAAATTATAAAGAAAAACTGTGGATATATAATTGAAGAACTTAATTATAGCACTAAAACTGAAACCAGGTATTGTTATAGCTTTATACATGCCTTCTCCCTCTTATGTTGGGCTAGTCCAATTCTGGTGATCAGCTGGAAATTTTAAGAACCCCTGTTTTGATATACTGGATGTGCTATTAATTAGAATTAAATGGCAGTCTTTGTTCACTCTCAGTGTGCAATATAGTAATCAACCTTGTCTGTATTGAAGGATATTGCCTGTTCTATTTGCATCCACACCTTTAAGGATCAACATACTGGACCAGTTTCAGAATGTTGCCTGACTCCTGATAACCGAAGGTAATTATTGTATTGTATCTTATGCATGAGATTTAAATGTATATTATTATTAGATGTTCACCTGAATGGAACCTTGTGATAAGGTCTTGCTTAGGACAATTGGAAAAGACCAGGGAATTTCCAAGCAGGAAAATTTAATTTTAATAGACAGTTTTTGCACAGCTTATACTTATATTTCCAAGATGCTAAAGTTTCTCAGTCTGGCTCAGAAAAGACAGTAAACTCGCAGTGTTTCTCAACCTTGACAATTTTAAGGCATGTGGACTTCAACTCCCAGAATTCTACAGCCAGCAATGCTGGCTGTGGAATTCTGGGAGTTGAAGTCCACATGCCTTAAAATTGTCAAGGTTGAGAAACACTGCAAGGAATTCTCTGGATCATGACCCTTGGAGAGCTTAATCAGGACTTGTTCTGTGCTGCATTTATTTGCCAATGCTTGTGCCGGTTGGAGGTGTTGTAAGATTTTAGTAAAATGCTCAAAAGCCATGTGATCTTCCTTCCTTCCTTCCTTCCTTCCTTCCTTCCTTCCTTCCTTCCTTCCTTCCTTCCTTCCTTCCTTCCTTCCTTCCTTCCTTCCTTCCCTCCCTCCCTCCCTCCCTCCCTCCTTTCCTTTTATATTTAATTTCTTCAAAAGAGAGATCAGGTTCAATTCCAGCCTGTCAATCTGTTTCATTTTTAGGTTAATAACAGCATCGTATGATAAAACCCTAAAGGCCTGGGATACTGAAACAGGAAAAATGCTGGTATGTATTGGTTTTATTCTATGCTGCTTTCAAAAGCCAACTGAAGAACTTAAAACTAGATTTCTGTTTAAGCAAATGTTTATCCCTACCAACATCTACCTGAATTCCGGGTAGATGGAGAAAGGGATGGATGAGAATATTTATCTGGGCCACTGGCCAACCAGCAAATACAGCAAAGCTGGAATATCATTCTTAAATTGAATGAAATTAGTTTTTGACACAGTCTACATGGTTACATCAGCCGTGAGTGGTTTCGTACCTGAATGGCAAGATATGCTGTATGTATACATGCAGTCCTAGACTTACAACAGCTTGTTTAGCGACTGTTCAAAGTTACAATGGCATTGCAAAAGGTGACTTAGGACCGTTTTTCACACTTAGGATCACTGTTGCATCCCCATGATCACATAATCAAAATTCAGATGCTTGGCAACTGACTTGTATGTATGATGGTCGCAGCGTCCCCGGGGTCACGCGATGCCCTTTTGACAAGCAAAGTCAATGGAGAAGCTGGATTCACTTAACAACCATGTTACTAACTTAACTTTCCTGCCATGACTGACTTAACAACAGTGTCAGGAAAGATCGTAAAATAGGGCAAAGCTCACTTAACAAACATTTCACTTAGCAGCAGAAATGTTGAGATCAATTGTGATCGTAGGTGAAAGACTCCCTGTATATAATATTGCAACTGTTTTAGTGTATCCGAGCTCACATCTCAGGCCAGTCTAAGGACCATCGCAGGAAAAAGAATTGGTGGGGGAAAAAAAACATTTCCCACTCAGCACATTTTCCAAATCCATTTTTTTGTGGACTGACTTTTCTTTAAATACTTGATGAGGTAGTTTTTATTCTGCTTTTCCAGTCTGCCCTTCAAACCGATGCCAAGGGTGACTTACTTACCCTACTGAAAATAAATTCATAATTCGAATCAATGTAAACCATATCGCTTATGAAAACGCCGTCACAGAGAGGCCAAAAGAGAAGGAGAGCAGGAATAAATAGCAGAGAGCATTGGAAGATTTGTTAAATGAAACCAAGTCTTCACTTGAGGTCAGAAAAATCTGTCAACTCTGCTAACATCAGATGTTTTTGCTTTGACAACAGTTGGAGATGCAACCCTTTTCTTTGTATGTTTTACTTTTAGAGTTAGAGCTAGAGTTAGATGATGTTGGGCGGGGGAGGAAGTTGCATGAGAGTTCAGCTAGACATAACAATGCTGGACCTAGTGTGTGAACCAAGGTTATTGAAATAAGAGATGATAAGAATTGGAGGTTTGGAGGGAAAGCCTGCATTTCAAACTAATTGGAGAATGTGATCTATGACTGTTAATTGGAGGAGGGAATTGTCCTTTGATACTATGTGCTCAGGAGAGGGGAATCCAGTTTTTGCCTTTGACTGTTAGTGCCGATGTTATGCTTCTCTAATAAAGATTCTTTAAGGTAAACAATGCCTCAAAGTTCTTTGAATAGTTTCATCTGTTGGAACCATGACACAGTCCCCAAAAGCTACACAGAGACCCTCTGCCATAAAAATAAATCCTCAGTCAGATTCAAGCAATTAAAGGGAGGGAAAAGCAGATGTTATTTTGGGGGGATATTTGTATCGAAATTACAAGCACAGGGATGTCCCCCTGGTTTTTTAAAAAAAACCCAAAATGGCAGCCAATATCGCACGATTGAAATGCAATATTGGCCACCACCTTAATTTTTTGATCCCTTTGCCCTTGCAGACCCTCTTGAGGAGCCAAAAATGGGAGAGACTTTTGATGGGGTATCCTGCAAAGTCCACCGAGGAGAAAACTTAAATAGAGATGGACTTACAGCAGTTCATTTAGTGACCGTTCGAAGTAACAACACTGAAAAAAGTGACTTATGAGCATTTTTCACAGTTACAACCTTTGCAGCATCCCCATGGTCATGTGATCAAAATTCAGATGCTTGGCAACTGACTCACACTTGTGTGACGGTTGCAGTGTCCCAAGGTCACGGGATCCCCTTTTGCAATCAGCTGACAAGCCAAGTCAATGAGGAAGCCAGATTCACTTAAGAACCAAGTTACTAACTTATCAACTGCAGTGATTCAGTTAACAACAGTGTCAAGAAAAGTCGTAAAATGGGGCAAATATCTCACTTAACAACAGAAATTTGGGGCGCAATTGTGATGGTAAGTCGAGGACTACATGTCCTACCAGCGAATTAATCTGCTCTGCAGTCTGCTTTTACTGCAACACAAGGGAGTAAAAAAAAAAAAAGGGAGGCTCCTTAGTTCTCCAATGTCTTACTTTGTTTGACCCTAAGTGGAATTCATAATAATCTGATGATAATTAATTAATTTTCTGGAACATCATATGACTCACGCTGCTAAAGCTAATGAGGTTAATTGCACTGAAACCAGCAAGACGGATTACTTGCTATTCATATCGTTAGTTAAACCCTCCTGGGAAGATGGTTAGTATCAACTAATTAAAGAAAATAGTTGCAACTGGATCAATGTTTTAAAACAATGAGCCCTGGATATCCTTCGTTATAAAAGATATTTGGTGGCTTTTTTCCCTCCTTTCTGCAGTGGTCTCTGGGGCAGGATGGCTTGATAACTACATGCCATATTTCTCATGATGGCAAATACGTCGCCTCTAGCTCTGATTTGGAGAATGTGTTATTTGTCTGCAATGTTGAAGATGGCGAACAGGTGGCTTTCATCAGAGGTAGAGCTTCTGAACTTTTGGTTGATGTCCTTTTCTTCTGGTGAAAGGCGAAATCAGTAGCATCCCACGTTCGGGTGGAGTGGGGTCTTTATTGGCAAGATGACATGCTCAGAACAAGCAGGAGTTTGTTTACATTCAACTCTCGGTCCATCATCTTGAAGATTTTGGCCCTCAATCCCATAAACACCACTATGATGAAATATACCTGAGGTTGTGGAAGAATGGTTGTGTGAATTGGGAATGTCTAGTCTAGTGACAAGAAGTACTAGAGCTGACATGATAGCAGTGTTCCAATATTTGAGGGGCTGCTACAAAGAAGGAGGGGGGGTGTCAAGAGGGCAGGACAGGAAGCAACGGATGGAAACCAATCAAGGAGAGGAGCGACCTAGAACTAAGGAGACATTTCCTGGCAGTGAGAATAATTAATCAGTGAAACAACTTACCTCCAGAGGTTGTGGGTGCTCCAACACTGGAGGGTTTTAAGGAGATTGGAGAAACCACTTTTCTGAAATAGTACAGAGTCTCCTGATGGAGCAGGGGGTTGGACTAGAAGACCTCCAAGATCCCTTCCAACTCTGTTGTTCTGTTATAATGGCCCAGACTTTGATCACTGCAGTATCTGTAGGATGGGAAGGGGCAACCTTTTGGTGGTCGGAAGCCAACGCAAGTACCATTTGATACTTGCGGATTCTTCCTTTCAGATTACCACAAAAGTACAATTCAAAGCTGCCAGTTTGATCCTGTCAACCAGAGAATAGCTACGGTGTCATCTGACATGTCTATCAAATTCTGGGATATCATTGCAAGGGCTACCACAGTCACCATTGAAAAGTAAGAAACCATCGTAGTACGATTTTATTATGAATTTGTTGGATTTAACTAATATAGTTTATTATATATTGGCAATGATTATCTACTTGTCAGTTGACTGGCTTCCATAAATTCAAAACTGGCCCTGGATGATGCAACGTTGGCCTGTTGTCCACTTTATTCTAAACGTGGCTGTTACCCAAAAACAGAAGAACTCAGAAGATCATTAATTGGTTCATTAATCTTCCCTGCAATTACACACCGATAGCCCTCTTGTCCTTTAGATAACCACATCTCAGCCTGTTCATGTGAAATGTCACGTTTCTTTCAGGGCACACAACAACGCCATTGCGGATTGCTGCTTCTCCTTGGACGGTCATTATCTGTGCACAGCAGGGTGGGACGAAAATATCAAGTTATGGGATGTCCGTACGGGAGAATTCCGGTCTCATGGACCTATTACTTTGGAACAAGGTCATATCGGCATTGTGGGCTGCTGTGATGTTAGCAAAGACGGTGAGTTACGCAGGATGAACGTTCTTAGCATCCACAGAGAGAGAGAGAGACAGGCTCACTTCAGGTGGTCTCCCCGATTCACGCTTAAACAGCTTTCTCTGAAGCGATTAAATTACTGCTCCTATAATTTGAACGAAATTGAATTTGCATTGCCCTTTAATTAGCCTTATAAAACACTCTATAATTGATACAGTTATTATGATGTACTCTTGCCTTCTGGCCCCGGAATAAAATATTGTCCATCCAAAAAGTATAGAATGGGACAAAATTGTGCTCAAATCACGAGTTAGTCATTCGGTCTACCTCTCAAGGCTCTTGTGGAAATAAAGTGGAATAAAGTATCTTCACAGAAGGATTTTTATGAAGACATCTGTTTTGTTAGGTCAATACTTTCTCCATCTTCTGGCTTATAAAAATACCTTTGAACTGACCTCCATTGCCAGTGATTATTATTTCCAGGCAATATTTCTTAGCAGCATATATAATAATCTGAATAAAAGCTATTATGATTTTCTCTCTCTCTCTCTCTCTCTCTCTCTCTCTCTCTCTCTCTCTCTCTCTCTCTCTCTCTCTCTCTCTCTCTCTCTCTCTCTCTCTCTCCCCCTCTCTCCCCTCTCTCTCCCTCCATCCCTCCATCTCTCTCTCTCCCTCCCTCTTCCTCCCTCTCTCTCCCTCCCTCCCTCTCTCTCTCTCCCTCCCTCTCTCTCTCCCTCCGTCCCTCCATCTCTCTCTCCCTCCCTCTCTTTCTCTCCCTCTCTCTCTCCCTCCGTCCCTCCATCTCTCTCTCTCTCTCTCCTATCCTCTATCTTCTACCATCAATCTCTTTTTTATTTCTATTATCCATCTATCAACATTTCTCTTTCTGTCTCTCTGTCTTTCTGTCTGTCTGTCTCTCTGTCTCTGTCTGTCTGTCTGTCTGTCTGTCTGTCTGTCTGTCTGTCTGTCTGTCTCTCTCTCTCTCTCTCTCTCTCTCTCTCTCTCCCCTCCATCCTCATCCTCATCCTCATCCCCATCTATCTATCTGAATTTTTATATGGGCATAAATAATAGATTTCCAGGATTAATCTAAAATCATATTGAGTCTCTTCTTTAGAGAAGACTCATGAAGTGACCACAGATAGCCAAGAAAATAAACCAATGAATCATCTAACTAATGTATCCAGAGTTCTCACACAAATGACCAGACTAAATTATCATACTTTGCACACATTATGTAAAGACATTAAGTTCTCTGAGAAAGATGGAAAGAAAGAAGAAAACCAGCAACTAAGTGGATTAATTGATTACAGTGGAGATAGGTTGAAAGACTTGAGGGGGGCAGGTTGAAGATAGATCATTCTGGAGTAAATCTATTTTATGTGGTTACTAGGAATCGACACTGATTCAATGGCATAGAAATCAGTCAGTCGGTCAGTCAATCAGTCAATCGATCAATCAGACTTCTTGTGACCTAAAGCTATTCATTTATATCACTAGCTGGTAATGGATGAAGTATTGTTCCACCAAAATCTGAATTCGTTTTCCTATTGAAGATAGACATTTGTGTCTACTTTGCATTTCTTATATATTCCAACTCAGTTCCTATTCCTTTATTTCTATTGTGTGCTAAGTTATTATTATTATTACTACAGTTTATCATATGAAAGTTTATTCATGTGCCAGTCCCATAATATTTAATGTTGACAGTGTTCAGGGTTTTGTTTTGTTTTTCCTCCAAAATATTTAGACAAGCTCAGCATTTCTACTTGCTTTAAAAGCATTCGTTGTCCTTTGGGGGGCTTCAGAAAGTATGTTGAAAGGTAACTTAATGCATCATCCGAATTATATTTCAGAGTTTTTGCAGGACAGCTTTGGCTCTTTAACAATAACAATAGAAGGCCATCACATGTCACATTATTGTGTTCTGCTTCAGCCTCGTGTGTGGTATCTGGAGGTTATGACAAAACCATCAGCGTATGGGACATAGAAGAAGCATACAAAAAGATATCCTTAAAGGTACTGAAACAGCTTTTATTTTATTTTATTTTTATTTTATCGGAGTCCTAGTGGACAATCATTTAAATATGAGCCAGCAGTGTGCTGCAGCTGCCAAAAAGGCCAACACAGTACTAGGCTGATTAACAGTGGGATAGAATCAAGATCACGTGAAGTATTAATACCACTTTACAAGGCCTTGGTAAGGCCACACTTGGAATACTGCATCCAGTTTTGGTCACCAAGTTGTAAAAAAGACATTGAGACTCTAGAAAGAGTACAGAGAAGAGCAACAAAGATGATTAGGGGACTGGAGGTTAAAACATATAAGGAGCAGGAATTGGGTATGTCTAGTTTAACGAAAAGAAGGACGAGAGGGGACATGATAGCAGTCTTCCAATATCTCAGGGGCTGCCCCAAAGAAGAGGGAGTCAAGCTATTTTCCAAAGCGCCTGAAGGCAAGACAAGGAGCAACAGGTGGAAACTAACCAAAGAGAGAAGCAACCTAGAACTAAGGAGAAACTTCCTGACAGAACAATTAACCAGTGGAACCACCTGCCTCCAGAAGTGGTGAATGCTCCAACACTGAAAGTTTTTAAGAAGAAACTGGACAGCCGTTTGTCTGAAATGGTATAGGGTTACCTGCCTGAGCAGGGGGTTGGACTTGATGACCTCCAAGATCCCTTCCAACTTTATTATTATTATTATTATTATTATTATTATTATTATTATTATTATTATTATTATTATTAGAGATTCAAATGGCTTCAGTACAGGTGGTACCCCAACATGTGACCACAATCAACCCCAAAATTTCCATTGCTAAGCAAGACTTGCTCCATTTTACGAACTTTCTTGCCCCAGTTGTTCAACGAATCACTCCAGTTATTATTGTGTGGTTGTTAAACAAATCTGGCGTCCCCCATTGATTTTGGGTTTTGTGAAGCTGGCAGGGACGGTTATGAATGGGGATCACATGACCCTGGAAGAGTGCAACTGTCCTACCTACCTGCCAGTTGCCAAGCGCCCGAATTTTGATCACGTGACCCTGGGGATGCTACAATGGTCGTCAGTCACTTTTAAACTTTGCACCGTCACTAAACGAAGGGTTGTAAGTCAAGGACAGGCTGAACTCAGATTTTAAAGAAGAGATTGGACAGCCATTGGTCCAGAATGATATAGGGGCTCTCGCTTGTGCAAGGTCCCTTCCAGCTCTGTTTTTATATGGTAAAATATACGTTGGATGCCTCCTTAACAGAGATTATTCGAATGTCCCAATGACAATATAGGTTGAAATATATATCGTGTGTGTACGTGTGTGTGTGTGTACGTGGGCATAGGCAATTTTTTTGTCATGTTTATACAGTGTATATTGGAGGCGGTTACCCTTTGAGAGCTGTATGCAATGAAATCTCATTTTAATGTATGCTGATTAGTGTACATTTAAAGTGACAATAAAGTTTTCTATTCTATTCTATTCCCATTTTCATATTCTACTCTACTCTACTCTACTCTACTCTACTCTACTCTACTCTACTCTACTCTACTCTACTCTATTCTATTCTTCCCATTTTCATATTCTATTCTATTCTATTCTATTCTATTCTATTCTATTCTATTCTATTCTATTCTATTCTATTCTATTCTATTCTATTCCCATTTTCATATTTTATTCTACTCTACTCTACTCTACTCTACTCTACTCTACTCTACTCTACTCTACTCTACTCTACTCTACTCTATTCTATTCTCATTTTCATTCTATTCTATTCTATTCTATTCTATTCTATTCTATTCTATTCTATTCTATTCTATTCTATTCTATTCTATTCCCATTTTCATATTCTATTCTATTCCCATTTTCATATTCTATTCTACTCTACTCTACTCTACTCTACTCTACTGTACTCTACTCTACTCTATTCTCATTCTCATTCTCATTCTCATTCTCATTCTCATTCTCATTCTCATTCTCATTCTCATTCTCATATTCTATTCTATTCTATTCTATTCTATTCTATTCTATTCTATTCTATTCTATTCTATTCTATTCTATTCTATTCTATTCTATTCTATTCTATTCTATTCTATTCGTTACTTTTTCCATCACCTCTTTGCTCAGCATTCATAGTTGCTCAGCATGCTTCAGAAGCATCCCACCTAAAAACTTAAGGACAGGCAAACTTTACAACTACAAGGTATTGACTTGACATGGTGGGCCTACTTGCAAATTCAAACAAGATACAGAAAAGATATAAAATCGACAGGTTCTAACAAAGAACAGACCCCATTGGATAAAATTTTGTTAAAAACAGATGAGAATTTGATTAGATAACTCTATAAATTTCTTTTAAACTGGAAAATGGAAGAAGAACAAGTGAAAGAAACAATGATAGTATGGGCAAAGAACTTTGGATATTCTATAGATTTGGAAGACTGGCAAAAACTTTGGGATAAAAATATTAAGCTTACAAAAGCGGTAGCATATAAAGAAAACTTATATAAGATGTTTTATAGATGGCATATGACACCAGTTTGCTTAGCGAAAATGTTTAAAAATGTTTCGGATATTTGCTGGAAATGTAAACAACATCCAGGCACTTATTACCATGCCTGGTGGACATGCCCTATCGCTAAGAAATATTGGTCTAAGATCCATAGATGATTGGAAAAGATGATGAAACTACAAATAGAATTTAAACCAGAATTGTTTTTGTTAGGAATATTAAGACCTAATTATGGCAAAGAGAATGACTACTTGATATTGCATGTTTTAACTGCTGCAAAGATGGTATTTGCCCAATTTTGGAAAAATGAGAATTTACCATCTGACCAGATTATTATTACCAAAATTTTAGAGTGTGCAGAAATGGATAGACTAACATTAGAAATGAAAGAAAAAGATGATTCAATTTATTTTAGAACTTGGGAAAAAATGTATCAATGGTTAGAGACACGTTAGAACTTGACGGATTCAATATTTTAGAATAGATGACTGATTTTTAATCGAGTTCTAACTAACATTTTGATAATACGATTACTTTTTCTGATTTACTGATTTTCATTTGTTACTTTTGATTGTTAGGATTTTTTTTTTGAGATTTTATTAGTAGTGTTTACTTAATAGATCAACGTATTTGTTTACTAATTGTTTTTAATATGTTACAGTTTAAGCTTTGTTAAAATGGTTGAATATGATATTTACTCATTATTATGATCCAGACGGTTGCTTGTTTGTTGAAATATGTGATTGTACCTATCTTTATTTTACCCTAATTCCTTATTTCCTTCCCCTCCACCTTTCCTTTTACCTCTCCCTTTACCATACCTGTATTGTTCCTATTTTTCCTCACCTATATAAATTTAATAAAATTTTGTTAAAAAAAAAAAGAAGCGTCCCACCTTTGCCATGTTCTTAACACCAGCCCCTGCTCAGTCATTTGTGAAAGCAAAATAGCAATTGAATTGTGGTTGCTAAGCAACTGAAACATTATTATTTGGGTGATTCATGATCAACCGTTGTAATTATTTCAGCCATAGCCCGTGACGCTCTTGATATTGGAATCTGTTAAACTCAAAGAAACCAGAATGTTTGTATAAACCAGACTGGAACAACTGAAATTCTCAAATTATTATATTCATTTTATTGGTACTACGGTCGATGAGAACTTAATAAAAGGAGGCATTGCTGCTATACATTAGAAAGGTATAATAGATGATAGAATAATATATATATTGTCTGTAAGGCTGTAAACTATGAAAGACTATAAGATTTCGTACCCGTCCATTTTTTTTTGGCTGTTAAAGTCATATGTGAATCCCTAAATGTACAAATAAATAAAAATAATAATAACAAAATCAAAATAAGTGCTTGGAAACGGAGATGTTATATTTACTTTGAATAAAGCAGAAACTCTTACAGATCATCGTAAGGATTTTGGAACAGGAAGTAAGCAAGAAGCATCATCAAGGGCCAGTTTGAGATACTAGTTAAGGGCACCATGCTAGAAACTGGGAGAGTGTGTTCTAGTGCTGCTTTAGGCACAAAGCCCGTTGGGCGACCTTGGGCCGGCCACTCTCTCTCAGCACCAGGAAGGAGGCAATGGCAAACCTCTTCTGAAAATGTTGCCAAGAAAATTGCAAGCAGTCGCCAGGAATCAAGACTCACTTGGAGGTATAAAACAGCTACAAGCACCGTCTAGTCCAGCATGTCTCAAAATTGGCAGCCTGAAGATGTGTGGACTTCAACTCCCATAATTCCCCAGCCAGCATTCCCCACAGCTGGCTGGGGAATTCTAGGAGTTGAAGTCCACACATCTTCAGGCTGCCAAAGTTGAGAAACAGTGATCCAGCCCAACCTTCTGCAGCGATCAGGGAAATCAACTGAACCGTCCGTGAGAATTTTGTTCTGGGCAACGCTTCCTCTTTCCATCTATTATCCCACCAATCTAATTTTTTTAAATATAAATCATATTAGTGTCAGAAGTAGTTGTCAATGAATTGCATATGCTTCCACAATGGAAAAGGCTCTTCAGAGTATTGGGATGAAACAGAAATGAGAGCCACCACCAGGGTAATCTTCAGCCTGCTTCTCCAGATTACCTTGGATGTTACTTTTTTTCTCGGTAGCCTCAGGAGCATAGCTAAAACTCTAGCTAAGAATGTGCTTTATGTCTTACCGCTGATAAATTATGTTTCTGCAGGGTCATGCCGATTGGGTGACAGATGTGGCCATTAGCAAGGACAAGAGGCTTGTTGTTTCCTCCTCAAAGGTATTATCAAAAGTTGTCAGAGAATGCACTGAAATGTTTCAACGTTCACATTAGGGCATTATCTCTGCGATGATGAATCAGCCTTGCAAAATGATCTTCTAACCAGAAAATTCTCAAAACTCTTTATGGAACCAAAATAAACCAATGCACAAAAAGAAAAAGAAAATGGAGGAAGTAAAAATAATTAACACCAGTCTGTAGAAGCAGCTACAGATAGGCTGTGAAAGCAGGAAATTATTCTTCAATTTTTTGCTTTTTCGGGTTTTCAGATTGTTTCTGGTGACATCCAGGGCTGCCTCAAAAGCTGCAGGGATGGAGGAATGAGCAAACCAATGATAATTTTTTTCAATTTTATCTTTTATAAAATATAAAGAAAAATGAAAACAATGGGAAAGTGGGGGGGGGGGAATGAGAAGAGGAAAAAGTGTAGAGGAAAGGGGGGGGGGAAAGAGAGAAAAGCATTAACTTCCAACTCTTTTTAGTGCAGTAGATTAAGGTAATAACACGCAACCTCATCTTTTTACTTTTATATAGTAATATATGCTAGCCATTTCTATAAAAGCAAACCTATCAACTCAGAGACAGCTCCATTCCAAAGCAAACTCCCGAGGTGCCTCAAAATGCAGAAACTAAGCAGTTTTTTTTACATTAACAAAACTCAGCATAATTTTAGAAAGCAAGGGTGGTAAAATACATATCAATTAAAACCAAATTAGACACAGGTAGTCCTTGACTTAAACCGTTTGTTTGGGGACCGTTTGACGTTACAGCGGCACTCAAAAAAGAGATTTACGACAAGTCCCTGCACTTATGACCACTGCCGCATCCCCAGGATGACAGGATCAAAATTTGGGTGCTTGGCAACCAGCATGCACTAACATAGGTTGCAAGGTCCTAGGATCACGTGCGTGATTGGCGTTTGCAACTTTCCCAGCTGGATTCTGACAAGCAAAGTCAATGCGGGAAGCCAGATTTACTGAACCACCACCTGAATCACTTAATGGCAGTGTTTCGCTTAACAATCATGGACAAAAGGTTGTGCAACTGATTTAACAACCACCTTGCTTAGCAACGGAAATTCTGGTACCCAACTATCATCGTAACTCGACGACTACTTTATTGTCTATTCATTGGAAGGACAACTGTATGTTGAGGTAACACAAACAGATTGGCAGGGCTTAGTCAGTTCATTTATTAGGTTACTAAAGAATCCTGGCAACCAAGGAAACAGCGGAAAAACATGGAGCGTTGCGGTCGACTCAAGGACCAAGCCTTGTCTGGAAGAATTGGAATTCTGTTCATTGATACAAAATTCTCCTCATATTATAGGACCAGACTGTGAGATTATGGGATATTAAAAAAGCCAATGAAATCCCCATGGTGATTCAAGCTGTGAAAACGAGAGGTTCCAAGATTTCCAAGGTCAGCATATTTAATAGAAGTGACAGATTTTCAGAATAGAATAGAATAGAATAGAATAGAATAGAAACAGAACAGAACAGAATAAAATAGAATAGAATAATGGAATGGAATGAAATGGAATAGAGTAGAATAAAATAGAATAGAATAATGGAATGGAATGAAATGGAATAGAATAGAATGGAATGGAATGGAATGGAATAGAATAGAATAGAATGGAATGGAATGGAATGGAATGGAATAGAATAGAATAGAATAGAATAGAATAGAATAGAATAGAATAGAATAGAATAGAATAGAATAGAATAGAATAGAATAGAATAGAATAGAATAGAATAGAGCTTGCCAGGTGGCCCTTTTTAATAGAGGCCCACAAAATGCACCTTGTGTTTGATCTAGTGCAGGGGTGTCAAACTGCCGGTCCATGGGCCGGATGCGTCATGGCAAAACCACATCCGCCCCATTGCCAGCAATGGAAAAAAAGTCACGATATGTCGTGACACATCACGTGACGTTACGAGTTTGATACCCATGCTCTAGTGGGAAGAGTAGAAAGAAATAGACAGAGGTGGTGACATAAGTTCCTCTGACAAGCATTGAAGTCATGTCACACGTTTCAAGCTGACATGAATTGATATCACCTGAGTGACATAGTGAGCCCCATACAGAGAGCCAAAACGAGCTGCAGGCAGCCTTTCAGATATTATTAGAGTCTACATTTCATCAGCTTCTAGTCTAGAAAGAGCATTGAGAAATAGTGAATGTTGGCATTTAACTGCATGCAGATGGCCAGATGTTGGCCAGTTTTTGGCATGGAAGAGTGGGCAGTTCCAGGAATAGTGTCAAATGCCTATTACAGTTGAATTTCTGATATATCCTCTTTTAACACCAACATCCAGTGTGAAGCATGTCAGAAATCTTTTCTGATCTTCCGGAACCAAGAAGACACTATAGAAACCCGGTGCGTATTCTGCCGACTAGCATCTCCCAACCAAGTGGTTTTACCGCTGCCACCCGCTTTGCCTCCAGATCTCTAAAGGATTCCGCGGCGAGCTGATTTTAAAAGATTTGTGAACGTTGCAATCTTTTTTTTTCCTGTCATGTTGTGTGGGCTGTGTAACCCACCTATGTAACCTTAAACAAATAAAAAATAAAATAAAACAAAAATCTCCACACCGAATTTACCTTCTGCCTAATTTCTGTGGTGAGATGAAATAAATGGCATAAACAGAATCATTGAAAGAATTCAGTTCATCCTGCTAATATGCTGATATGGGTAGTCCATGACGTACGACCACAACTGAGCCCAAAATTTATGTTGTTAAGTGAGACAGTGGTTAAGTGAGTTTTGTCTCATTTTAACGACCTTTCTTGCCACAATTGTTAAATTAGCAACACGATTGGTACGTGGCTTCCCCATTAACTTTGCAGAAGTTTGCAAAAGGTGATCACGTGACCCTGGAACAGTGCAACTGTCATTAGTACATGCCAGTTGCCAAGCCTCTGAAATTTGATCATGTGATCATGGAGACGCTGCGACACTTGTAGGTCTGGATAACAGTCATAAGTCACTTTTTTCAGAGCCGTTGTAACTTCAAAGAGTCACTAAGTGAATGATTGTAAACCAAGGACTATTTGTATTCCCAAATGTGTTGGCTGTCATGGTTTCGACAGATGAAATTCTTCAAAGAATTTTGAGGCATGGTTTACCTTAAAGAATCTTTATTTTGAGTAGCATAGCATTGGCACTAACATAATCGAAATCAAAAACTGGATTCCCCTCCCCTGAGCACATAGTATCAAAGCACAATTCCCTCCTCTAATTAACAGTCATAAATCACATTCTCCAATTAGTTTGAAATGCTGGCTTTCCCTCCAGTTCTGCAGCCCACCAATTCTTATCATCTCTTATTTCAATAACCTTGGTTCACACACTAGGTCCAGCATTGTTATGTCTAGCTAAACTCTCATGCGCATTCCTTCCCCCCAGATCATCTAACTCTAGCTCTAACTCTAAGAGTAAAACATAAGAAGGAAATGGTTGCATCTCCAACTGTTGTCAAAGAAAAAACATCCGATGTGAGCAGCATTGACACTGGCTGCCCCAATTCCACGTGGCCGTCGTTTATGCATCCCTGGAAATTCCTCCTTGCCCTGAGAGAAGAAACGTGATCTGTATCCAGAGCCAGTGTCAAACATGGACACACAATGAACGATGACCTAAGCCCCAATTAACAGATCGAAAAGTGACCTATTGCTATTATTTATACATGCATCTGTAGAAAAAACTGTGGGGTTTAAATCATGTTTCTGACTCAACGGAGAAGCCTTTTCATATTATTATATTGCTTTCAGTTCGGTTCACAAATTTAAGTCTTGCAGAAGTCAAGACTTTGAGTATTGATTACAACTGGTTCTTGTGAGTTAATGGTCGGGGGTTTTCAGACATCATAAATATGGGCGACATGAAAAGCATGCATGATAAAGGGAAAAACCCTTATGAATTATAGCACATTTGCACACCGGCAGGGAATTGATCTTATTCAAAATAATAAATTGCTTTATAGAATTCGAATAATTTTAGTTCATGGCAGGAAAAAAAATTGGTGTACAGTCAGCCTGTAATAGCTTTTAGAGATAGCTGAATAATGGAATAAACCTTGAACTAATGTAAGAGTTTAAAGTGCTATATTGTGTAAATGAAATTGCTCCTAATCCTACTGAATGTTTTCCCCCAGATAAATTATACAGGATTGTAATAAAATGTCACTTTAGGAAAAAAAAAATGTGTGTCGCATTACCCTCTTCAATAAATGTAACAGTGCTTTAATAAAAGCATTTTAAATACATTATATGTCATTCTGGGCATTTCCTTTTCATAATATTATAAAACTGTGATGTATCGCTCCTGGAGTTTATTTTCCTGGTAATTATTATTGAACTGAATAATTCATGGATTTAGGGAAAAGGTTGGCCCTGATTTAATTAAACAATATTTTTTTACCACAGGCAGTATTATTTTTCCTCATTCTTGATTTCCCTCAAGACTAGGATTATTCTTGAAGGCAAAAGCTGGCTGTTGAACGGAATTTTATCTGACAGAGCCCTCCATGTATTTATTTATTTATGCACGGAACAGATTTATACAGCTGCCCAAATCACACAAAATGATATATAGGTAGTCCTCGATTTACGGCTACAACTGAGCCCCAAAATTTCTGTTCTTAAGTGAGACATTTGTTAAGTGAGTTTTGCCCCATTTTATGATTTTTCTTGCCTCAGTTGTTAACTGAA